>JAAIIK010020396.1:420662-435485 GCA_014706435.1 Silurus glanis
CACACACACACACACACACACACACACACACACACACACACACACACTTTTGCTACACTGCTTCACTGTTTTATCTCAAACCTGGTTTCCAGCTGTGGCTAAACTCTATAACAGAAGTATCTGCTGAATGTCTACGGTACAGTAAATGCCCTAAAGTCTTTATATTGAATACGTATGTTTATTTTTTTTCTGTGTTATTTCTGCTAAGAACGTTAGGAGGAAAACAGATGAGTAAATTATCATTTTGGTTTCGAACGTTTGCTTTCCCCCAAGCTACGGCGCATGACTTTTTGTCCCTAATTAGTTCCTCTGCCGTGTTTGCCTAAAATGCAAATCAATTCCGTGCTCAATCTATACACAGGGTTGCTTTTAATTCTAACACACTCCACACCACCTTTTTAAAATCAGCCTAATAACACAACTAATATAAATAAAAATTAAAAAAAAGATAGTTTCAAAATACAAATAAAGCATTGAACCTAGACAAACAATAAACACAATAATATTATGAGAAGCAATAATACTCTTACTAAAAGCGAATATTGGTTAAAAAGCTATCATTAAAAGCATAAATAGTCTTCTGTTATTATATATATTTTCATATTGTGGCAGATAGTAGTAGAGTTGCTCAATATCGACAGTGTACTACAATGCTTGCGGACCTTAACAATGATGGAACTGTAATGAATGGACATTCGGTGTTGAGGACGAGGACACGTTCACTTTTGACTCTGGTTTCTCTCAAGGTTTCTTCCTCATGGAGTCTCATGGAGTTTTTCCTTGCCACAGTCACCCCTGGAGCAATAATTTCAAACAAACTTTTATAAGGAACAAAATTATAGGCACATATAGATTTTTTTTTTTTCAATATAATCACTGCTTCATCTGTTTAAAGCTGCTTTGAGATAATGTCCATTGTTAAAAGTGCTCTACAAATACAAATGAATTGAACTGAATTCATTTGGACTTTCGATTATACATTGGACTTTGGATTGGACGGTCACAAGTTCAAATCTCAGCACCACCAAGCTGACACATCTGGGCCCTTGAGCAAGGCCCATAACCCTCAACTGCTCAGCTGTAATTCGCTCTGAATAAGGTCGTCTGCCAAATGTCATAAATGTATTTGTACATTTCTTTTAGCATTACACGTTTATCAAAAACCGTTCATTTCCATTTAGTTTCTGCATTTGTCTTCCAAAATCTAGTTGCTCAGCAAATCAGTGATTGACGTGCAAAATCTCAAAATAACAAATAAATTCCTATTTTATAAAATGTAATCGTATTAATATGTAAAGTAATAGAAGTTTTGTATCTCAGTTTATTTATTTGCAGATCTTGTTTTATTTGTACAAACTGCTTGCTTTTTTTGTTCGAGAATATTATAATTTCTGTAGTGTATTATAGCTAATTTGGTTTTTATTATATCTTTTTTTTTCTAATGACGCAACAAAGAAAAAAAAATACGCAACATCCATCTGCAGTACCACAATGAACCACCTAGATGGAGCTCTCACATTGTCTAAGCAGCTTCATTTGAAGCCTTGTGGGTGCACAAACACACGCACGACCGCACGGACGCACGTACACACACACACACACACACACACACACACAGGGATCAAGGCCCCTGGTGTTTCTACACTGCCTAGTCTGTGAGATGCTCTGTCCTCTTCCTGAATCTAATCCTGAATAAATCAGATGTTTCAGTTTTCATTTACATCTACAGTTTAATCTAAGTTCATTATCCAGTGGCTCATACAACATCTCAGCATTACACATCTCCACCTATCCAATAATATATCAGTGTAAGTGCCATGCCTGGTTGCCATTAGTTACTAGTATTTCTATCAGTATTCCATAGAAAGCTGTTAAAAACTCATCAAAAGAAAAATAAATTATGTTTTTTTTTTTCTTGTGCACATATCAAAGTGCACTGCGTTACAAGTCGGGAGCCTTCTGCTCAAGCGCTCAGTAGGAATTGTAGAATAAACAGGAATAGCATTCGGATGCTTGTCATTGGCTGCCAGTTTCTGTTGAAAGCAGGAACAAATATGAAAGGAAACATGTCTGTTGCCGTAGTGATAATGACTGTGCCATAACTTTCAGAGTTTACTTTCTGTCTCGTGAATGCATATGTGTCATCGCTGTAATATGGGCTTCAACTGGTGTGAAAATAAATAGTGATCCACATTGAATTCTGGTATTTCAACTGCAAAACTACGATAACCGGTGGAAATTGGATGGAGACGGCGAATGTTTGATGACCTGAGTAACGATGCAGCAGTAGGATGAACGATTTGTCTGTGGCATCCTGGGATTTTGTTATATAACCAGTTTATGTAAGCTGTTTCATTGTGTTTAATCAGGGACTAAAGCACAGTGATGACATGATACCTTTATTTCACCATCTCTTAAAGTGACCATGGCCAAGAAACAATCTTTCCTCCCACACAGTCTATGATGCCACGACATTACGTGACCAGCAGAAAGGTCTCTGAGCCCAGATGCTGTTTTTGTGTTTTCAGTTAGACAGCCGTCTTCTACTGATTTTTGATCCAACTTTTTAAAAGGATACCAGTAACGATTTTGCTACTCCCCCCTGAAATCACAGAGATCCCGATCAAAGGGAAACAAGTGGTCTCACTGGTTTAAATGAGGCAACAATGAACCCTTTCTCTTCGATGTTTGTTTTTTGTGTGTGTGTGTTTTTAAACACAAGGACCTCGTCTCTACATGGGGTGAGCACATAACTTGCTGTTACTCATCAAAAATAGATGTTATGAGTCACTTGGTCAGGAGTCATTGTCCAACTGAGACATTACGTATACAATATTTGCTTTATGGCAGGAATAACCAGTTGGCTGAGGCATTGGTGTCACAGTATGGTTTCGCTTTATTGATCTCGACATCGATGAAGTAAATCAATGTATATGGTATAGATGGTAAGATTCACCATTTCTCAGCGGTGCATCAGCATAAAAGTTAACGATGTGATGCATCGACTTAAAAAAAAATGATACATTTGTACCGCGATGCTTTGTGTTGAACTTATTCCCATCGACCAGTAATTTGTGAGCGATATTTTATATGCAGATTGATTTCTCCTCGCTGAACTGTTTCTCGAGCGCGTTCTCTCAGCACCACTGCTGCTACGTGAATATGATGTCGCAACACTAGAGGCCGAAGCGTGTACAGAGAGTCACATAAAATACAGATTAACATGGCAGAGGTAGAGCTGTAACTTCCTGCACACAAAACAGGAAAAGAACATCTGGTTTTATTCAATCTATTTTTTTTATATTTTTTTTTGCACTACAAAGGCGTTTGTGAAAGAGACATGCGTGAGAAGTCCGAAGACACTCAAGTACATTTATGATTGTCTGAACCAAAGAAATGAAAGTGAACTCATATTGAGTTGCAGAGAATCATGCTATTTCCATTGCATCGTATTGCACTAAATCAAATTGTGTTGAATGGAATCGAAATCGGATCGCACTGCACCGTCATAGGGGTGAATCGTGTCTCATCGGAAACTGCTTCATATGTATCTTTAATGTATTGTATCGTTGGCTGTGCATAAAGATGCAAATCCCTAATATACAGTATATAGGAAGTGATTATAATTTCAGTTGTCTAACAAGTGATTAAATACACATAGTAATAGGAAAAAAATGGGTTTTCCAATAAGTATGCTTATATTACCATGCAAAAGTCACATGACTATGAGTAAATAAGGCTCTATAGGCCAGTGTCATAGTAAATAGTTACATTTTGTACCAGCAAAGTAGTTTATTAAAACTAAAATACATTACAAAAACAACATGTAAGAAGAGATTAAATGGGTGAAAGTCTGCTCTGTTTAAAACATAATTATATTCATTACCCGGCCTTAAAAACTAATATTCAATACAAACTCATTTCTCTGAAGGCAACAGTTTTTATCTTATTAACTTTATATTAAAAGCCTTATGAACACAATGGCCATAATGCACACTATTTTGTTTTATTATACATCCATATTGAATTCTGGTCAGTTTTCATTTCAGCTTTACATTCTTCCATGAATCTGTTGGAGATCGAATCTACAGTAGCTGTGGCAAAAAAGAACAAATAAAAAAAAAAAAAGACTTATTTCAATATAGTTTCCACTTCAAGTGTGACATCATTTGATTTGGTTATTATCTATCGATCTCTCTGTGTGTGCAAACACAAAAACACTCAGTCCTGAAGTGTCAAAAAAAAAAAAAAAAAAAAATGTTCCAGTTGCAACAATCATTCGCTTGATATATCGGCATGCATGAGCATGTGGTTGTACATGTGAGCGAACGGTAATTATTTCATTAATTCACTATTTTATGCAATCAAAGTGCCTGTCGCAGAGAAGTGCTAAGGAAAGCAGTGCAGCTCTGTGTTGAGAAATCTTGGCACGAACAGATATACTACTCAGTCCTTTCAAGCTTATAATGTGGTTGAATGGTCACTGCCAAGCCCAGAGACTCCATGCCAAGCACTGCATCTGTCGAGTGAAAACCACTTTTGATTTTTTTTTTTGCACCTTTGCAACTGCATCCAAGCCCAAAAAGCGTTCGGTATATCTCAGAGCGGTCGATTGGCCAAAATATAACTAGAGGTCTTCAGAAGCAGTGGGTCTTACATAATTAGACAGAGACAAAAAGGTAGAGAAATATATTCAGGAGAGTGATGAGGGAGAGAGGGGATGGAAGCGAGAAAAAGACAGATAGGGTGAGATACAGTAGAAATAGAGCCTTTTTAGGGAAAAACTGACTTGCCTTGCCAGAAAAAAGTCCACCTTTGCTTTAACAGTCAGACATTATTACAATAACACAACCTTCTAGCTATTTGCAGATAGGGCTGTAATAATTCATTATGTCATGCTCTTTTTTTTTTATTTTATAGCAGCCATGTCATACTTTAAGCAAGCTAAAATCAACTCCTCCGGTCTGCCATCCTTCAACATGAGAACATTCTGTCAGATGCAAGAGCCAGACATGGTGAAAAAAAAATAAATCCCAGTGTATTGCGGGTGTGTTTTAACTCGTAGGCAGCGCTTATGTTAACATCAGTGTTCATGATTTACAGACACACTGAAGCCAGAAAATGGAACATCAAATGCGCTGGCTAAGTGTTTATCCGGCCCCAACGTGTTTATACCAGCGCTGATAAATTCGAAAGTATATAAATTCAATTGATTTTCAAGTCCACATCAACATACATCACATCAACGAACATGTCAGTGTCAATATAGAAACAGCAAACATCTCAATATGGTTCCTCTTCTTGCAAAACATTTGAATTCTCATTCTAAATGAAAGTTTGGTCCTAAGTGGACCAGTTAGCATTTTTTTTTAAACATGTCCCCATTTATTAATCTGTTAAAAGAGAAAAAGCAGATAAAAACCATTGAGGGAATATATTCGCACTGTTGCTGAATTTTCTCACCTCAAACACCTTAAAATAGTCTCAATATTTCCACAGATATCATAAGAAAATGGTTTGAAAAAAATGGTTGCAACCAAAATATATATAAGTATATAAATAATAGGAATAGTGGAACAGGCTTTTGATGTTACAGCATTTTTGAGTTTAAACCAAATGCCTTTTTTTGAACAACAATACATGATAGCTGTCATTAAAATAATTTCGCCATCACAACAGCCGTCAATCTCGAATTAATATCTCTGCAGTTGATTTCCTACACTTAACTTCATTCACACAGTTACTGTTATAAGTATAGCCTCAGTCTAACACACCTCGGGGTTGTTATTTTTTCTACATAAAGGTTGTGATTTTGATTTACGATCGTGAAGAAAAAAAAGCAAATTAAACACTGTGCGTGCAGCTTGGAGGAACTTTGGCCAGAGGGAGGACGGTATTAATCAAATTCAGTTTCTTTTTATTTGCATAGTTCTTTAGACAATTGAGATTTTTACAAAGCAGCTTCACAGAGACAAGATACAGCTCCATAGCAAGCGGGAAACTTTCCCAATGTCGATGATAAAGACCGGAAAATAAATATTGAATGGAGCAAGGATTAAAACGAGAGTAAACTTTTCCTGTCTGTTCAATTCTTTTGAGGTTAAAAGTGTACACTTTGTTACTGTACTTAAGTAGATTTTTCTGGTATCAGTACTTTACTTCACTTTAAATTTTTCTTTATATATTACTTTTACATTTTTTACACAAATATCTGTACTTTCTACTTCTTACATTTTTAAACCAGACTCGTTACTTTAGTTTTAATCTATTTGGTGACATAATCAATATTTTTTCTTCTCATCTTCTCATCAATTTCTTGTCATCGTGGAAGGCAGAAGGCAACAAGAAATATGGGGTTAACGTGGATGAGACAGAGGTAGTCAGCTATAAACATGAGTGAGAATAGAGACATTCCTGATCACCTGATCATCATCATCTTTTCTCTGTTTGTGTTCTATATGGTGGCTGTTCAGCCTGGACACTTTGAAATTAATTTTGTATTATAAACTAATATGATGTGAGGTCCAGTCACCTGTGTGACACTAAAACAGGTAGTAGTAATGACTACTTTTTACTTAAGTCCATGTCAGAGCCCAAACTTCTTTATTTTAACTTGTGAGAAAAAGTGTAGTCAGAACTTCACCCCAATGAGCAGTGTTTTCAATTTACACTAGTGATGGTTCATTCGTTCATTTGGATGAGTCTTTAATGTGACTCAGAAGAACGAGTCATCTTAAAGAGTAATTGTTCATTTTCTACTGGACTTGCATGAGCAAAGCATTGTGAAATCTCTGTAGGTACAGGAAACATTCGTTCTTGTATCACTTGACTCCTATATACTCTAATCAACGCAATAGATCAGGATTTTTTTTGTCATATCACATGATAAAAGAACTACAACGTGGACCAGAATATATGAGATTCTGTTTAGCATAATTTGTGCTTAGCCGCATTGTCGTATATAAATTATTGGTACTTTAGTCAAAGTTGGTGTATGTAGATGTGTTTTGGGATCTGCTCATTAAAAATGTAACAATTTATCAAAGGAACGAAATGAACTAAATGAGAAAACGTTTGTTCATTTTGATGACCGTAATTGAAAGAACCAAGTCACTAAAATAATCCGATCTTCCAATCACTAATTGACACACATTTAAAGCAAGTTTTAAATAAAAGAATAAATACTTTAAAAAGATAGTAATTATAATGTAAACATTACAGTTTTATAATTATATTTATATCGAGTTTTGGCACATTTTTAAGGAAGACAGGGCTCAAGAGAAGATTCACGTTAAAGATTAACCTCAAAACATCTGACAATTTTGTATGAAAATAAGTGTAATGAATTGTAGAAATACTCAGTGGGAAGAAATTTACTTGTAGGATGATTTTTTTAATGATGGACCAGTATACATACCATTTAAAACTATTGGATGCAGGAAAATTGTACATACTGCTTAATTCCTAAACGATTGTCTCATTATTATAACAATGCATTACACTTAATGCATTACAATATTTATCAGAAGCAGGTGAATGAGAAACCATCTTCTTCCCTGGATGAAATAAAGACACTTGGATGAGAATGAAATATATGTGTGTGTGCTGATAAAATTTTTTAAACTACTACAAATTTTTTTTTGCCAGCAACTACAGTAACTTTCAAAGGTGGTAAAAGAAAGGATAACTGGTGAACAAGCGAAGGGGTCATGGTCCTTTAAGGCTCACTGATGTGCCTGGTAAATAAGGGCTAGCATATCTGGTCCATACCACAGAAGAGCTACTGCAGCACAAACTGCTGAACAAGTAAATGCTGGCAAAACACAGTGCATCACAGCTTGCTGCATAGACGGCTGCAGACGCTCCGAGTGCCAAGGCAGACCTTTGCCTAGAATGAGCATTTGAGCATCAGAGTATCAGAACTGGAGGGTGGAGCAATGGAAGAAGGTGGTCTGGGCTGTTAAAACATTTTCTTTTTAATGATGTGGACGGCCAGGTTTGTATGCTTGGGGAAGAGATGGCACCAGGATGAACTATGGTCAATGTGAAGCTCTGGGAAACTTACGGTCCTGGCATTTATGTTATGATGCTATTTTGACATCTACCTCGGAAGCGTTGTTGCAGACCATGTTACACATACTCATAGCAAAAATTCTCCCTAATGATAGTGGCCTCTTTTGGCAGGATAATGTTCCCTGCAACACTGCAAAAATTATAATGATTTGAGAAAGATGGCGCTGCATTAATGGTGTTGACTTGGGATCCAAATTTCTCAGATCTTAATCCAGTGGAGCATCTGTGGGATGTACTGGACAAACAAATCTGATCCACAGAGCCTCACACCTCACAACATACAAGATTTAAATGACTAATAACTTGGTGCCAGTTTCTACAGCACACCTTTAGAGTCCAGGCCTCAATGGGTCAGAACTGTTATGGTATCAGAAGGTGACCTACATAATATGTACTAGGTGGTTTTAATGATATGGTTGATTGGTGTATACTAAAGTATACCAAAGATGTAGCAGTAGACAAGTATATAGTGAACATTAGTGAAAAATATTTATTAGAGCATTGCAAAGTGATGTTTTTCACCATTTCTCCCTAAAGTTTCAGGTAGCCAGCAACTTTTTTGTATGAAAGAGAATAAAAAAAGGCTTACAACAAAGTCAAATCTAACAATTTTTCAATTACTTATAATGGTCTTCAATTATCATGAAAGTTGTCTTTGTAAAATTTTTATAACTTTTCTTTTTCTCACTAAATCCACCACTATTAGAAACATTTGAGGAAAATCTGTTCAGCACCCCCCCACCAGTTCATCAAATAAAGAAAAACAAAACAGTTTACCAGATGCAAGCATCATACGCATTCTCAACATCTGTCCATTAATGACATTGAAATTGGCAGCTAAACGTGTCACATACAAACTGCAGCACATGTAATTGCATGTTAATTGATCGAATCGATGAAACTCTGCTCCTACATCAAGACGTTCTGTTTGATTTTACGTCATCGCTCCACAGCCCTGTTAAAACGGCCCTATAGCTAAATGATTGGTTATTATGTGTATTTATTTATTTATTTTTTTTTGGTGTCTGTACACTCTTTTGATGGACTCAAATCTGACTGCCTGATTGAGATGCACTTTTTCAAATTCAATTTGCATGAAAATGTGACCCACAGGTGTCAACGTGTCTGCAAATTCTAGATAGGATATGAGCTAGAAATAAATAAATAAACCCATGCTATTATGTTCAGTAGATTCGGTTGAATAGAGATAGACATTTTCTTTTTCTAAATTACCTATTATATTGACAGTTCTCTATTGTGTGGCATTGATAGTTTCCACCTTTTCTGTATCACGTGTATCTCAACACCAAAAATCCGAGAACTGATCTGGCTTCTGCTTGTTACGCTTGTTCATTTCTGATGCATGGCCTTATTCATAGACATATATAAAAATGGTTATTTGAGGTTATTACAGTAGCTTTCCAGTTAGCCTAAACCAGCCTGGTCATATGTCAGCATTTACTATTATCCATGGTTCTCTTGAGATTTTTGTTCATAAAATTCCTTGGAGGTCAGTATTTTCTGAAATATTCAGACCAGCCTGTCTGGTACCAACAATCTTACTTTGCTCAAAGTAACTGAGATCAAATTTAAACCCTGATTATGATGTTTTTATGTGAGCATTAATGGAAGCTGTTTTTATGCATAGGACCACTGCTGTATGGCTGGCAGATTGGGGGAAATAGTATTCATACATGAATTCCTATTAAAGTGGACAATGAGTATGTGCATTTACATTTAAGAGCTTTAATACGCCAGAGAATCTCTATACAAATGAGAAAAGTATTAAACCTGCACCCTGTTCGCACATAAGCCTAAAACAAAGTCATGAGTTGCACAGAGTGCAGGAATAAAGAGATCAAGGTATGGCTTTATTATTAATGCCATACCTTAATAAGGTTCCCTGAGGGAACTAGGGTTACATACGTAACCTAGTAGCGTTCCCTTTCAGGAACTCGAGCTGCGTTGAAAACGCTTTGGGAACGAGTGTTCAATCACGCCATACTGACTAGTTCCTGCCTAGTGTGTCTGAGCACATCCGGCATGCAGGACAGAGAAGCCAGGAGTGGGTCTGATGTCGAGGTCGTAAAACCTGACAAAGGTCAGCGGGGTGGACCAGCCCGCAGCGTTACAAATGTCCTAGAGCGAAACTCCAGCGGACAAGACTTTAGAGGCCGCTATACCCCGGGTGAAATGAGCCTTAACTCCGAAAGGAGTGGGAAGACAGAGGACTTATAACACAGACAAATGGCATCCACAATCCATCTACTGAGCGTCTGCTTAGCCGGGAAACCTTTCCTATGAGGGCCATAGCAGACAAACAGTTGCTCCGACTTCCTCCACGGACTCATCCTCGCAGTCACACAGTCGATTTTGCTTTTCGTGGTTAGGTGCTAGGAAAGGAGGAGGGCAGAATGCCTGCAAAATGACAGGTTGTGAAAGAGCCGCAGGCTCCTTAGGCACATACCCAGGTTTAGGGTAAAGGATAGCACTGGCCATGCCAGGGGCAAACTCCAGGAGAGACGGGGCTATGGAAAGAGCCTGTAGGTCCCCAACCTGCTTAAGGGAGGAAATTGCCAGCGGAAAAGCGGTCTTAACTGACAGATACCTAAGGGCCACCTCGGCCAAGGGCTCGAAGGGGGGCTCAGATAGAGCTGCCAGCACAACGGCCAAGTCCCACACAAGCACTCTGGGTCGTGTCCTGGGCCTCAGCCTCTGGGTGGCACGTAGGAAATGTGTTAGGGATAGCGGACACGTAAAGCCAATCTTGTGGCAAACTAATCCTGCAGGAACTTCAGAACTGAACCAACCGGGCAGTTAACTGGGTCCAACTGGTGGTGCTTACATCACGTGGTGAACAGATGCCATTTAGCGGCATACAACCTCCTCATGGAGGGAGCTCTGGAATGGAGAATGGTCTCTACTACCTCAGTAGAGAGACCAGTTGCTAGGAACTGCACCCCCTAAGGGGCCATAGCCACAGCTTCCATAACTCTGGGTGGGGGTGAACCAGGGTTCCCACTGCCTGTGAGAGGGGATCCCTCCTGGGAGAAATTCCCAAGGAGGTCCCTAGAGGAGGGACAGCAGGTCCGTATTTACGGTCTGCCCGGCCAACGAGGTGCCACCAGGAGGAGACGAGCTCCTTCCTGGTGGATTCTCTCCAGAACTCCCAGGAGCAGCGCGATAGGGGGAAAGGCGTACAGACGTGGCCTCGGCCACGTCTGCACCATGGCATCCAGGCCCAATGGGGCTGGGTGAAAGAGAAAGAACCTGAGGGGACAGTGCGAAGTCTCCCAAGTCTGATGGTGTCGAGGAAGTACGGGCACCATATAATTAGGTGTGTTCTGCCGCTGCACGACTGTCTGTTTTTTCGAGGAGAGGACCACCCTCAGGTTGGCCGACCCCTTCAATTTGGGCTTTTTGCTTTTGGGCTTTGCGCTGCCCGGCCATGCCGGGCTTTGGCTGTGCCCGCCAAGCAGCTCCATAAGAGCGGCAGGGAAGTACCACTGAAACGCCGCCATGGTCTCTTGAACCTGTCGGCGATCGCCCTTACCTCCAGCGTCGCCTGAACAGGCCAGGAGGAGCCACTATGGCATCCAGAAGAAAAGCCCTGTCCCTTTTAGGAATATCCGCTCACAGGGTGAGCCACAGAAGCCTTTTTGTAGCTACTAGAGCTGACATGGACCAACCTATGGCCCGCGACATACCTTGGTGGCCCTGAGGGTTAGGTCGCAGCGCGACGTAACTCCAAAATCGTCAGCCCCAGAGCTGAATCCCTCGTCCATTTCTCATAGCAGGTCAGCCTAGTATGTCTGCAACACACTCATTGTGTGGAGGCAACCCCCGGACCTGCCGCCGCGTAAGCCCTACCTACCTACTTTGTAGGAGCCTTCAGCGATGCATCACCTGGGGAGAGATAGCCAGCTAGCGTCTCTTCAACCCTGGGCATCTCCTCCGCACTCCCTGAATCCTACTATATTCGCGTATAGTGAATGCGGGGTAAAGGTACGGGCCGTATATGGGGTCTCCCAGGACCTAGACAACTCGGTGTGTAGGTTGGAAAAGAACGGTAGGCCCTAGGGGGCTGTGCCACGGGACGCAGGAAACACTCATCCAGGTTGCTGGGAATGCATTGCTTCATCAGGCCAAGCTATCTCTAGCTTAGTGACGGCCCACGTCACAGAACAGCATGGGTTGTGAGGAGTCTGTGGGCTCGCTAGCATCCGAAAATTCTCCCTATACGGAGCTCCGCGTTACATGCGCTGGAGGAAGGAACCGCCACAGGGATTATGGCCCTTTGACGCAGCTGAAGCAAGTGCTCGGCCCAGCAAGAGAGGCTGGAGAGGACTCATCCATGTTCATGCTTCTGCTAGGTCGGCCCGCGAGCCCCGCGACCTTCGGTGCAGCTTCGCTTTGGGAGCGCATAGTCACACGGCTAAAAATGCTAACAGTTGACTCCCTCGAGAGCCGATTAAGCATCCTCCTAATGCTCCTAATGCTCCCCCCCCCGGATGAAGCGTGGCAAGAAGGAACACAGAGTCATAATTCTGCTTGTATTTAAAGCTCATGGCTGCACAGATTCACACAAAAAACCTGAACAACAGCAGCTGATGTCTGAACTAATTTTTTTAATGGGATACTGAAATAACTGGCTTGCATAAGTATTCAACCCACACACACTAATATTTGATATAGCCACCTTTTGCTGCAATAACAGCTTAAAGTCTTTTGGGAAATGAATGTCTCAGCTTTGCACAAAGATTTGGCCCATTGTTCCAGGCAGATTTTCTCCAGGTTGGTCAGGTTGGTTGTGTGATGTTTGGAAACTGCAATTTTAAATAGTAACAGATTCTAAAACTAGATTGAGATTATGCCTTGAGCCACTGAATGCCTTTTGAGCCACATCAATGTAGCGTTGGCCTTGTGCATGGGACCAGTGTCCTTCTGAATTACCTCTTAGGCTTCGTTTATTTTTTTTTTTTTGCAAACTGCTGTAGGTTCTCTTGCAGTATTTTCATATATTTTGCACCATTCATTCTTTCTTCTTGTTCATGAGAAGTATCCAGCATGATGCTGTCACCAAAGGGTTAGGTTTGCACTAAATATAACGCTTTGAGTTTTTGCCAAAAAGCTTCATCCTGGTCTCTGACCACAAAACCTTTTCCATGCTTTTTGGCGCAGTGCTCTTGATATGGTTGACTTGTGCACCATTACTGCACTCCCAGCCACTAAACTCCCAGCCACTGGTAGCTGCTTTAAAGTGATTTTTAGGGGTGGACATTTCTTCGCAGCACCAGAGTAGTAGGATGCAGCTTCACATCCTGATTATTGATCCAAATGTGCTCACTGAGATATCCAAACACCTGGTTATTAAGTTGTGTCCTTTTAACAATCTATGCATTTGTATACTTTTTCTTTAACTTCTCTTGAATACTCTCCAGTCTTCATTTTTTTTTCTTTTTCAGATACCCAGTCTGACCAATGAGCCTTAAACAATTGAGTTTTTTATCCAGAAAACGTGACAGAAACCTTAATGATTCACAGTTGGATACCATTGATGAGGTAATTGTGTCTTTGTCAGGGCAATTCCTTTTATTGGTGTAAACTTCCACAGTACAGGGGTTGAATAATTATAAAAGCAAGATATTTTAGCTTTTTATTCTTCAAAAATATGAATCCATTGGCATCTTACAATCATTCATTTTGAGTTTCAGTTAATTAAATAAAATATGAAATAAAATAAAATTTTATTGTACTAATTCAGTAATGAGAGAATTTTTGAGAAATAAGAGAACTATCAAAACATATTTCGCATATTTATTTAAATATTCATATATATATATATATATAATACTGTATGCCAACATGGAAGATTGAATCTATTGGGAGAGCCAACTGCACTCCTACAAAACATAAATCAATCTCCATTTGCCAACAACTTTAGCTCTTGTGCTTAATTTTTCTCCTTTTTACAACCACATATGACCAGTAACTGTATCTTTGATACTGACCTAAATGGTGCCCTATGACTTGCGTAGTAAGATTCAGACAATAGAAAAAAAAAAAAGAATTGCTTGAAAAAAATCTTCTGCGGAAACCAGCTTTAATGCGCTTCTGGTGTACGTCTGGGTAAATGAACTGTGAAATGGCTTATAAATGATAAGAAGAAAGTATTGAAAGCTAATTGTTTCCTGATGTGTATGTCCCAGGCATGCAATACTATAAAGCTAAGAAGCTTTATTGTGTGCTATTAGCTATCCAAAGCACTGGCATGTGTGGTACTGATGACTTCCATGCCTCAAACGGTGTGCTTGCTGAAGGGGTTGTCGGTGCAAAGTATAGAACGCATGCAAGGTGTCATAGCTACTTAAAGAAAGACCCCATCATATACCAATTATGGTACGACATACTTTACTCCCAAACAAAAAAAAAAAGCCACTGCTTGTTTTCTTAAATGCTCTCATTGCAGTAATGCTTCACTATATGCATATAAAAATAAATTACTTATTCATCTCAATTTGAAGAAAAAAAGTATGCTGGAGATATCCGTGAGCGGTGAAAGGTTGCGACACGAAGAGGGAAAAGACACATATTCGCCCGCTTGAAAATCAATTACAGTGCTCAGAAGGAAAAAAAATGGATTGACCTAAATTCTGGATTGAAATCTCAGAATTCAGGGCAAACCATGGTAACCATATACTATTTGTAGTTGTGACTATGATATAACAAAAAATGATATAAATTAAAAAT
>JAAIIK010020396.1:435495-474099 GCA_014706435.1 Silurus glanis
TTGTAGTTGTGACTATGATATAACAAAAAATGATATAAATTAAAAATTAAAAAGTCTTCAAGGGATTTAAAGGGATTTAAAGTTAGTTCAATAGGTTTCTCTTCTTGCTGTAGTGTCCACCTGACTCAGTTCAACATTTTCCCTGAGGTGGTTTAAAGTTATCATGCCAATTGCGTCATCAGATTTGGGGCTCCTATCGGTTCTTGGTTTAACGGTCGTAGAAGTCACACTGCAGGTAAGAGGCTGAAATCTTCTAAAACTAAAGATTATCGTAACGGTCGGTGTCGGTAAACATGTCAAACCAATGAACAAAGACTATAGATTTTAGTCTATAGGAAGCTTTTAGTATTCACAATATTTGTGAATGCCATAGTAAATACATTAAACTACATTAAAATATGTTAAATACTTCAAACTATTAATAAGCTAATAGTATCGTCCTAATAAAGAATGTAAAAAGTTTTTCATTCTTTTTTTTTTTTTTTTTTTTTTTTTGCACAGAGGACATCAGAGGAAAGAGCATCTTAATCAGATGTATTGCTTATCCCGAGGAATTCATTTTTTATGGCTATTTTGAAGTATTTGTCTAGTATCTCCTTAAATATGGGTATGTTTGCTTTATAGGTGAGAGAATTTTGGCAGTGTTTTATAAATATAAAAAAAAAGTAATGTAGCAAAATAAAAGTGTGTTAGCAAATTAGTTTATATCACACGCCCACGTTGATGATTGACGATTGTGTGTGTGTGTGTGTGTGTGTGTGTGTGTGTGTGTGTGTGTGTGTAAATGTGTGTATGTAAATGTATATATTGGTAATTATTTACATAATTATACATTGGTAATTTAAATAGGCATCTAATTAATTAAAAAGAAAAAAAATATATATATACACATAGATAGATAGATAGATAGATAGATAGATAGATAGATAGATAGATAGATAGATAGATAGATAGATAGAGTCTTTATTTTCTTTTTCAATTTTTCCCTTGCTTTCATGTGCTGCATTGTATAATATTGTCTTTGACGTTTCTACTCAAAGAAAAAATCTGGCAATACCGGATGCATGAACAAACACAGAGGCAATTTACATAATCAGAATAGTGCACCCAGAAAATCAACTTACCTATTTACATAACTGAACACTGAATAAGCACAAATTTCTCTGTAACTTAAAGTCAGCAACTCTGAATGCAGCCATATGAGCGCAAATAACGTCTTTTGCCTTGCAGTCACTGACAGGTGGCGTGGAAAGTGAGAAAGGAGCTCCTGGGTGAATGAAGGGGAATCTTGTCATTTAGACCAATTCATCTTCCTTGTCCTGTTTACTCGTCTTTCCTAATTCGCCTCCAAACATCTGCTGATCCCCCACGAAATTAAGTTTTTAACCTCTACAGTAACCAAATGTTTCACTCTGAACTAAATGGTACAATTTGAGGAAACGGAGCATCCATCTAGCTGATTTTATCCCTGCACACTGAAGTTTTAAAATAAAATCTACTAGTCTGTCACATGGCTGGCTTCCACTTAATCACCCGCTCTACTTCTATTAGTTCCCCTTCTTTTTTTCTTTGCTTCTATTCTTCCATTCACCCAATGTTGCCACGGTAACACCTTACATTTCATCCTCTATGTCAGTACTGGGTTGAGAATAGTCTGCCAACCAGAAATACCCAGCTAACAGCGGTCCTTTACTTTAAAACTGACCAGTGCTGAAGGGCCGGATTGCATAAACACTAATATATGGTGGTCCTGCCACGATAGACAGAGTACAGGGTGGATAATAAATGGTACAGATGAACTGCAGCCTACATTCCTAAAAAGTGCACTTATAGTATTTAATGTTAGAAATTAAAAATTTGCTACAAATCAGCCAAGAGCTATTCTGCATCACATCCGATCTTCATTGAAAGCCCACTATCTTTATTCTACATCCATTCATATTTCTACACTCACATTGCGTTCATCTGCTTTTTGTTATTTACTCATATTACTGCTGATTTACAACAATGCCCACACATTTAGTAACTTTTAAATGCACTGCCACCATATTTAATTCATTGCATACTTTATATTTTAACCCAGCCATTATGGATGCACAAGCCAGTGCACTCTTAGTGCCGGTCCCAAGCCCGGGTAAATGGGGAGGGTTGCGTTAGGAAGGGCATCCAGCGTAAAACATGTGCCAAATCAAATATGCGGATCACAAATGAGAATTTCATAACGGATCGGTCGAGGCCCGGGTTAACAACGACCGCCACAGGTATCGTTAGCCGACAGGGTACCGGTGGAAATTGGGCTACTGTTGGCCGAAGGAGGAGAAGGAGAGGAGGAAGACGTCTACAGAGACGGCAGGGAAAGGAGCAGTGTAGGAGAGTGGAGGTTCGGGTTGGTACTTTAAATGTTGGTACTATGACGGGTAAAGGGAGAGAGGTAGCTGATATGATGGAGAGGAGAAAAGTAGATATGCTGTGTGTTCAGGAGACCAAGTGAAAAGGGAGTAAGGCCAGGAGCATTGGAGGTGGATTTAAACTGTTTTATCATGGTGTGGATGGAAAGAGAAATGGTGTAGGGGTGATTCTGAAGGAAGAGTACAGTAAGAGTGTAGTGGAGGTGAAGAGAGTTTCTGATAGGGTGATGATCGTGAAGGTGGAAGTTGAAGGGATGATGATAAATGTCATCAGTGCCTATGCTCCACAAGTTGGCTGTGAGATGGAGGAGAAGGAAAGATTCTGGAGTGAATTAGATGAAGTGGTAGATGGTGTACCTAGGAAAGAACGATTGGTGATTGGGGCAGACTTTAATGGGCATGTAGGTGAAGGGAACAGAGGTGATGAGGAGGTGATGGGTAGGTATGGTTTTAAGGAGAGGAATGTGGAAGGGCAGATGGTGGTGGATTTTGCTAAAAGGATGGAAATGGCAGTGGTGAACACTTATTTTAAGAAGAAGGAGGATCATAGGGTGACGTATAAGAGTGGAGGAAGGTGCACACAGGTGGACTATGTGCTATGCAGGAGATGCAACCTAAAGGAGATCGGAGACTGTAAGGTGTTGGCAGGGGACAGTGTAGCTAGACAGCATCGGATGGTGGTCTGTAGGATGGTTTTGGAGGCGAAGAAGAAGAGGAGGAGAGTGAGGACTGAAAGAAGAATAAGATGGTGGAAACTGAAGGAGGAAGAGTGTAGTGTGAGGTTCAGGGAAGAGGTCAGACAGAGGCTCAGTGGTGTTAAGGAGGTGTTGGATGATTGGGCAACTACTGCAGGAGTGATGAGGGAGGCAGCTAGAAAAGTACTTGGTGTAACATCTGGAAATAGAAAGCAAGACAAGGAGACGTGGTGGTGGAATGAGGAAGTGCAGGAGAGCATAAGGAGAAAGAGGTTGGCAAAACAGAAGTGGGATAGACAGAGTGATGAGAAAAGTAGGCAGGAGTACAAGGAGATGCGGCAGCAGGTTAAGAGGGATGTGGCGAAAGCCAAGGAAAAGGCATATGAGGAGCTGTATGAGAGGTTGGACACTAAGGAAGGAGAAAAGGATTTGTACCGATTGGCCAGGCAGAGGGACCGAGCTGGGAAGGATGTACTGCAAGTTAGAGCAGTAAAGGATGGAGAGGGAAATGTGTTGACTAGTGAGGAGAGTGTGTTGGGAAGGTGGAGGGAGTATTTTGAGCAGCTGATGAATGAGGAAAATCAGAGAGAGAGAAGGTTGGATGATGTGGAGTTGGTGAAGCAGGAAGTGGATAGGATTAGTAAGGAGGAAGTGAGAGCAGCGATTAAGAGGATGAAGAGTGGAAAGTCGGTTGGACCAGATGACATACCGGTAGAAGCGTGGAGATGTTTAGGAGAGATGGCAGTGGAGTTTTTGACCAGATTGTTTAACAGGATTTTGGAAGGTGAGAAGATGCCTGAGGAATGGAGAAGGAGTGTGCTGGTACCGATCTTTAAGCATAAAGGAGATGTGCAGTCTTGCAGTAACTACAGGGGAATTAAGTTGATCAGTCACACCATGAAGTTATGGGAAAGAGTAGTGGAAGCCAGGCTGAGAGAAGAGGTGACCATCTGTGAGCAACAGTATGGTTTCATGCCGAGGAAGAGCACCACAGATGCCTTATTTGCTTTAAGAATGTTGATGGAGAAGTATAGAGAAGGACAGAAGGAATTGCATTGTGTATTTGTGGATTTAGAGAAGGCGTACGACAGGGTGCCAAGAGAGGAGTTGTGGTATTGTATGAGGAAGTCAGGTGTGTCAGAGAAGTATGTGAGGGTGGTGCAGGACATGTATGAGGACAGTGTGACGGCAGTGAAGTGTGCAGTAGGAACGACAGACTGGTTCAGGGTGAAGGTTGGACTGCATCAAGGATCGGCCCTGAGCCCTTTCCTGTTTGCAGTGGTGATGGACAGGTTGACGGACGAGGTCAGACAGGAGTCTCCCTGGACTATGATGTTTGCGGATGATATTCTGATTTGTTGTGAGAGTAGGGAGCAGGTTGAGAAGAGCCTGGAGAGGTGGAGATATGCGCTGGAGAGAAGGGGAATGAAACTCAGTAGGAGTAAGACAGAATACATGTGTGTGAATGAGAGGGAGGGCAGTGGAGTTGTGCGGTTGCAGGGAGAAGAGCTGGAGAAGGTGGAGGAATTCAGGTACCTGGGGTGAACAGTGCAAAGTAATGGTGAGTGTGTTAGAGAAGTGAAGAAAAGAGTGCAGGCAGGGTGGAGTGGGTGGAGAAGAGTGACAGGAGTGATTTGTGATAGTAGGGTATCTGCAAAAATGAAAGGGAAAGTTTATAGGTCTGTGGTGAGACCTGCGATGTTGTATGGATTAGAGACAGTGGCATTGAGTAAAAGACAGGAGGTGGAGCTGGAGGTAGCAGAGCTGAAGATGTTGAGGTTTTCGTTGGGAGTGACGAGGATGGATAAGATTAGAAATGAGTTTATTAGAGGGACAGCGCATGTAGGATGTTTTGGTGACAAGGTGAGGGAGGCGAGATTGAGATGGTTTGGACATGTGCAGAGGAGGGACATGAATTATATTGGTAGAAGAATGCTGAGGATGGAGCCACCAGGTAGGAGGAAAAGAGGAAGGCCAAGGAGGAGGTTTATGGATGTGGTGAGGGAAGACATGCAGGTAGTTGGTGTAAAAGAGGCAGATGTAGAGGACAGGGTGGTATGGAGACAGATGATCCGCTGTGGCGACCCCTAATGGGAGCAGCCGAAAGAAAAAGAAGAAGAAGCATACTTTATATTTTACACTCGCGAACACCTGAACATTCATTTGTGTGGGAGTTGCTTGGAGGGATGTAACGAGAACCCTTAAAAGTTCTATAGAGAACCCTGCAAAAAAAAAAGTGTTCCCAGTAAAGAATCAGGTCTTCCTTCAAAAGTTCATCATCTAATTGATTATATTCAAAAAATTTAGTTCTCACTTTTTTTTGGGTCTTGGTTTCATCTTTACTTTCTGTACCTCACAATTCATTTCCTAAAGTCCTTCAACTGATTTGACTCGATTCGATGAATACTTTAAGCTAGTTCAAGTTCAAGTAAGCTTTATTGTCATTTTAACCATATATATATATATATATATATATATAATACACAATGAACGAAACAACGTTTTCCCAAGGTGCAACTGCAAGCATCATAAATTAACAAAAGGAACACAAGGAACACAGAACTACACTCTAAACTAACAACACAAAGTGCACATGTGCAACTAGTTCAAAAGGGAAGGGAGAAAAAAGACAAGAGACAGCATGAGACAAGGAAAAAGAGTAACACAGAAGCGCTGACCAGTACTGTACAGACGGTTGTGCAAAAAGGATTGTCCATATATACAAATCAAAAATAAATACTGTACATGTAAACATTTGTCTGTATGTAAACTTTTGGTTCAACTTAAATGTGCAAACAGAGTTTTTTTTTTCTTTTTCATTGGTTGTGTGTGTATCAGGGAAGTTCCTTCATGTTGAGGAGTCTTATGGCTTGTGGGAAGAAACTGTTACACAGTCTGCAAGCGAGGGCTTGATGCTTCTGTGAAGAGTGAAGAGTGTGTGTGAGGGGTGTGTGTGATCAGCCACAATGCTAGTGGCTTTACCGGATGCAATCCAGCTATCCATTACTATGATCATTTAATGCTTCGGTTTTGGCTTTTTGTTGCCCTTTAATCTTTTACATATTTACTCATTCTGTTCATGCCACGCATACCTCCACATTTTCTATAGTATTATTTCAATCCATTTTCATATGAGTTTGTCTTGAAGATTGAAAAATCCAAAGTGGAAGACAGACTCTTCATTTTTTTTTTCATCATCTATCCACGCTTTATGAACAAAGGTGTATATCACTGGCAATGAGTTAAAACATTACTGGCCACCACTGGTTGCTAAATACAGTATATCCCTCCCAATGAAAAGCTCCATTGTAATGAAAATCAGTTTTATGGCTGAACATCTGTGTGGCCAATTCGAACCCTTGTGCATCAACACAGAGTTGGTCCTACTTATGCTATAACAGTTTTGATAGGAAGGATTTCAACTCAGGTCTGGAACACGGTACCCTATCAAAAGCTACACTCGATGCTGCGTTTCATAACGTTATGGGAACATTCTTTGTTCGACCGGTTGTGTATCAAATGCGCACACCTGCGAGGCTATAAATAGACGTGACACGGACATGCCTTCAGGTTTCTTTGCCTTTAGAGAATGTGTTCAGCGTGCACTGTTTAAAACAAAAATGTTTTTGAATAAATATATATATATATATATACACGTCTCTTCCCAAAGGCTCGCCTTTTTTTTTTAAAGATCACCGGGCTCACGTGTAGAGCTGGCTGAGAGGCAAGACGTGGGCATGCCCTTTTTTTTGCAACCACTGCCCTATCACTTTTTTGGAGCGCGCATTATGAAAATTCGGAGCGCTCCTCACCTAATGAAAAAGCATTTAGGAAGTACTTCGAGGTGGTGACTCTAGCGGTGTACATGCTTAATTTACACTGGCCAGAGGAACAAGTGAACCCAAAACACTCCAAGCTAGAGTACAGATTTCTGTCGGGTGTCCAGGGGGTGGGGCCCTAACATCGGTCCCTCCTATTTTCCTCCATAGTAAGCTATCTTGAGAGTAAGCCATATTCCTCTCACATCTTTGTACCTGCAGTGTCGATTTATTTGACTTTCATGTGTATACAATGACATATCAGGTGAAAGAGGCGCTAGAATGCTATCTCACTCCTGACAGTGCATCATGGCTTAGAAGCCACCCTCACCACCAAATAATGCAGAGCTGAATCTGTACTGGCAGGGAAGGTGTTCCAGGCAGCGGGTCACCATAGGAACTAACTTAAAGACGATCACTTCGTCCAAGAAGCAGTCCTGAGGGTGGTGCACCAATGACCGAGAGGGTTTCCCCTCAGGAAGGGGCATGAGAAATTCACACAGAAAGTAAGGGCTCCTCTCGGGTCACTTATCCTTGCCACCACTGGTGTTCCGGGGGCAGCAGTCTCTAGTGAAATGTTACATGTTCAGTTGCCTCATGGCTCGTTTCAGATCACCGAACACCTACTGTAACCTCCCCCAGTAAAGCATAGTCAAACGAGTTCACCTTTCATAGAAACGTTCACAAGCAGTGCTAAAGCTACTGCTAATCATCTCTCTATGGGTCAAAAGGACCATAGCGAAGGGCTGCATGATAGATTGCGCATCATACTTTGTACTTAAATGGCATGGTACTCACTATCCTGAAAACAGAGCAAACACATCCTTGACAAAAGAATTGCAACAGTTTCTGCTTCAGGCACAGGAAAAGTGATTTAGCTATTTTGCATTCTTACCTTAACTATCTACTTAAAGTCCACGCATCTGGTCTTTTTTTTAAGCCTTCTGCTCTCCCCAGTCAAAGAGACTTCACCTACTGTGTCCAGCACATCTCTCTCATAACTCTTCAGACTTATGTCCACAGCACTAGCCAGTGGCAGAAGTCTGAACAGCTTTTCATATGCTATAGGCCATAGGCAAACAATGTCACATTGAGCAAGGGATGCCATTGCTCTGGCCAACAAGAGAAGCGGTCAAGCTTCACCTCTAGGAGTTAGGGCTCATTCAACCAAGGCTCTAGGAAGAGGTGTCCCCTTGCAGCAAGTATGCGATGCGGCAGGCTGGTCCCCACTGCACACACACAGCAGGTTTTATAGTTTAGATGTCCAAGCTACTCTGGGCTTGTTTGCCATTGAGTTAACATTCCAAAGTCATGTCTGAGACCTCTTCAATGCTTGTGGCACACACTACACAACTAAAAGGTGTTCAGACACTTCCAGTGAGGCAGTGCTGGTATTCTCGTTCTTATAGCATTAAATGCAGTATTGAGTGTAGCTTTTAATAGGCAATGACTTTGGTTACTTGAGTATAATCCTGTTCCCTGAAAAAGCGGGTACGAGATGCTACGGCTCATTGCCAGGCTGTGGGCGTGTCCAGACGTTTCATCAGACAAAGGCATAACCTGAAGGTGTATCCATGTTGTGTCTATTTATAGCCTTCGCTGGTGAGTTCATTCAGATGTCACCCGCTGAGTTTATTAAAGCCAAATTCTTGGGGTGTTTGACACACATGCTTCACAGCCGGTTGAACAAAGAATGTTATGAAACCAGCATCTCATTTCCACTATCCGAGACAATGTGGGGATTTATGCTCATTCAGCCATACAGGAATTATGAGATCAGGAGTTATGAGATGTCAGGTAAGAAGTAATGGTGTGAAGCTGGCTCTCCAATTCATTCCAATGTTTCTTACTGGGGTTGAGGGCCAATTTAGTTCCTAAAAGGCTCATGGGCTCAAACCATTTTAGTTCCACTCATTTGGAGGCCTGGCCTACACAACTGGAGGCATGGTCAACCCAAAAAGTGCTCTTATACATAACCGTAATTATGGACCAACACACATTGTCTTTTCTATCTGTTTATGTAACTACAAATCTTCACGGTGTCAGTCTGTACATTTCCTCAATTTCTGTTGTATCTGAAGCTAAAATATTGGAGACGAGGCAGACTCATGATGTGACGTGTTCCTCTGTCACTGACAATGTCTTCCAGGATGTACTGAGTTGGTACAGTGGCATGCATTTCCCTGCTGGTAATATTCATGAAGATGCTTCAAATAGTGCACATCAGTATATAGTGCACACCACCAATATTTATCACAATTTAATTCAATTTATTTTTATTTGTATAGGGCTTTTAACAGTGAACATTGTCTCAAAGCAGCTTTACACAGATAATGTGGTGCTAAAAATTAATAAGATGTTCTTTTAAAGTGTAAGTTTGTCCCAAGCTCCCAATAGGTAATGTTCTTTGTTTGCTGGGCTGACGTGTGGCTTGGATGTTACTGTATGTGGGGCATAGACAAAAACGTATTTTTCGCAGGACTGAAAATAGGGATTTGCTGAGTCAAAATGTTATCTCTTGCTAAATATATTCTGCTTTTTCACTTACATTTACACTTACATTTACGGCATTTGGCAGATGCCCTTTTTCAGACCCACCTACCTTTTTGTTGTTCATACATGGGATATGGGATTAAGGGACTTGCTCAGGGGCCCAGGAGTGGCAGTGATTTGAGTCCAATGCCTTAACCACTAAACTACTATCTCGCTAAAAAATTCTCTTCCCTCATACACTGGGACCAACCAAATACAAATACAAATGGGACAGAGATGCTTTGGGGCTCAGTATGAATGCATGAAACAGGAAGAACAATGCCTAGCAGGCTTAGTAGGTTTGGCATTTTTGAGATACGCATGTTCACATTTATACTTACAGTGTATTTACGGCATTTGGCACACACTTTTAACCAGAGAGACTTACATGTATCTTATTCATAAAACTGAGCAGTTACAGTATGGGTTAAAGGGCCTTAGAGGCCCAGGAATGGCATCCTGGTGTGGCTGGGATTTTAACTCACGACATTTAGATCCAAAGTCCAATGCCCCCATGGTTGGTATGGTTTTGATGGTCCATTAATTTGTTGTCCAGCTTTCTCCAGCCATTCCTCAAATGCCAACAATTCTAATGTCATCATTTTGCCTACTTGGCAATACATTTTTTAGGTAGAAATCTATGAAGTAAATTTTATAAATGATCTACTTTCTAGTAGGTTGGGTGGTTGGAGACAGTGGTTGTTAAGAGAACCATTAAGAAGTGGCTTTAGGTGTTGTTCTCCCTGAGGTTTAATGGGTACAGCCTTGGCACAGAAAAGGCACAGTTCCACAAAGACTTCTTTTGTGACATGTATTCACAACTATTCACCACTAGTCACTCCTGACCTGCAAGTTTCATTTAGGGGACAAAATAATTGTGTCTAAAGTATTTTAGGACACAGTACACTAATGACTTAGTCGTGATAATATCAAGTGAATGCCATACTGAACTGGGACCAGTCTTAGACTTAACTCTGAAAATGGATGCAAGCATGAAGTGAGAGCTCTAATGATGGGGCAAAATATATTTTACTGTAAAATTTTAATGTATGAAACTTTAGCAAGTTGATTTTATGAAATCCCAAGGTTATAATAATAATAATAATAATAATAATAATAATAATAATAATAATTCTTATAATTATGTATAGCTCTATACACTTGAAAATGTTTTTATTAATTTATTTATTAATTTATTTATTTTTGCCAAGTAGACTCAAGCTACATTTTCAGAATGAGATTCTCATGTAACAACTCACTCCCACCAATCCACAGTTTTTTTTCACACGTCTAAAAGAAGCACATTTCGTTTGTGAAGCTGTACTAATTATTGCAGTTCCAGTCTAAGCTCCCTGTTGCGAGAGCCCAGGGGACTGACCAAAACCTCAACTGCTGCCAAAAGCTGTTTTGTGAACCATTTCTCAAGGTTTCAAATTCAGCTGAGGGTTCAAGAATGGGATATCGATTACTTCAGAAAATGGTAGGTCAAGAGTGGCCATTTACATGCACCATCAGAATAAAAAAATGAAAAATTAATGCAAGGAATATTGTTCTCTGTAATGCAAGAGTGACCTGAATAGAAAGTATTAATCCAAATAAAATAAAAAACTTCTTTGAAAGTCAAGGTAACAGTATAAAATATGGCATAATGATTTAAAATGTAAGGCAAAGATTCAGTGGCAGTTATATTTTATTCTACGAACTAACAGAGTCTACCCAACTAACACAGTCGGTCCATAACTCAGTCTTAATGGATTGTATGCATCATTGCCAAAGAAAACGCGGAACATCGACTCCATTATTTTCATGATGAGAAACTTGCGAGCAGACTGCTCTGCTAATTATGTAAGTTGGCTGTGAACCTATTTTAAGGAAGTAGGTCAAACAAGATGAGTATATGATTTCCCAGAGCTGACTCGTTTTGTTATCCACGTCTATCAAAAACACTTTAATACTCTGTATGAAGGTCTCCAGGTAGTTGTAATAAATTAAATAAAATTAGGAAAAGGGTCTTACTATTCCTTTGCCCGGAATAACAAAAAAGGAATTGCCTGCATGTGCTGAATGACAGGAATGCCAAAAAATTGATGGAATAGTTTACATTTTATGTCTCGTCATTAAAATAAGGATCAGTCATAACCATGAATTAGAGGTGGTAGCTTAGTGTGCTGATTCAGCCACTAGGGTTTGAATAAAGTCAGGTCTTGTTTTAAGGTCAGGAGGTCTGGGGTTCAGTCAGCAGTCAAAATCATCTCAAACATTTTCTATAGGGTCAGGGATCTATAGCAGGCCTCTCAAGATCTTCCACTCCAACCCATAGAAACCACATCTTCATGGAACAAGTTCTCACAGAAAATGTACAGCAAAAACATCCTGTTTAATAGTGTGCCTCCAAATTTGTGGGAACAGTCTGCAAAATAACCACATACTGGATGGCTGGAAACATCAGATACTATTGTCTATATTGTGAATGTTAAACTGATCAAAACCTAACAAAACTAAACAGAGATTTCCCGAGGTTTAAATGTTTAAACTGTTGTCTTATGTTGTTAATTTGCTAAAAATCCACACAGTTTCATTAAGAGACAATCTGTAGCCAAGAAAACAATTTTACAAACGCTGTGAATTTGACAGATGGAACAAGTGCTATATAACAGAGCGGAGCTGCATAACAGATATACCCTGAGAGCAACTGTTTGGATTCAATGTAAATTAGGAAGCAAGATACCTTTAAGCAACAGTGGATCTACTCAACAAAGTAATTATCGCTAAACTTTCTCCTCATCAGTGACAAACTGGCTGCGGCATCAATAGCGATCGATAAAAAAGTCTCATGCTACGATTTGTACATTTTCATTCTTGTACTCAGTTCAGCCGATATTGTGTTGAGCCGTGGCATTGAGCCTGCTTGGAGGAGAAAAATCTTAGGAGTTCTTTTTGGACAGGTTTTAGTAGAAATTCACGTCATATGTCCAGTCATCTCCCAAGTTGATAAAAGGAAAAAGATTCCAGAGAAGACCTTATGGCTTCAGGCAGGATACTTATGAGTGTGCACTGCTTCTTAGTGGAGATTGCACTGAAGGTTTAGGGGCTCCCATGCGTCTCTTCCTCGCAATGCTCGCGACCAGATTAAGATCAATATGGGGTCAGAGAGAGTTGGAAGTTGGTAATCAGAGATCCAGGAAGTCTAATGCACAACTCTTAAATAAATATGAGCTTCTCAGATTTTTTTATTGCTGAGTGAGGAGGACTGCTTCGCTGCCTTTCCTCATTTAGCGAATCAGACTATTGTAAAATTACGGGACACATGATCGCACTATAGTGTCCTGTAAAATTTCCATATCCGGACGTATGAAGAAATGCCATGTTTTCCGAGTGTAATTGTGTTAGCATGCAATGACACGGTCCATTTCCATCTCACCGAAATCCTTAATCAGTGGAATTTATCTTA
The DNA here is from genome assembly GCA_014706435.1 of Silurus glanis. Classification (NCBI taxonomy): domain Eukaryota; kingdom Metazoa; phylum Chordata; class Actinopteri; order Siluriformes; family Siluridae; genus Silurus; species Silurus glanis. The sequence continues at coordinate 448,400 of JAAIIK010020396.1, forward strand.
ATTATGCTATATATATATATATATATATATATATATATATATATATATATATATGTGAGCTGGATGGATGTTTTATGGTGTTTATGTCTCATCACTGGTATCCGGCAGTGAGAAAGTCGGCGCGTGCACAAACAAGTGTCTTTTTTACTTTTCACTGAGTACCAAGGTCCTTCAGACCTTGTTTACAGTTTTCTTTGAAGTGCTTTCCTTGGAGTACAATATAAGTACAATATGTACAATATAAGTACAACATGCTGCTTCTCTGACCATATTACTATTGCACTGAGCTAGAAAAGAAGTGATTTAATGCTTTCGGCAACAGTTGAGCTACTGAATGTGTTTTGGTATTACAATAAACAGTTATATGTTGAATATAATATACCTAAGAATATGTACATTTTGTAATGTTGCAGTCTAATAGGTAGGCAACCATTTTTAAACTAAATCCTCTTATAATAGAGGTCATTATTTACATAGACAAATAGTAAAACTGTTTAATATTCTACTACTTGATATATCAACAACATCTATTAGTACCATCTTTTAACCACCTCTGGTCTTTTGAACCTGTAGATATGCAGATCTTGTTTTTTGGGCCCTTTTTAATTTTTTTATCCTGCAATGTCATGATTAAACAAACAATATTTAGGTTGAATATGGTTAAAATTACAACTACTAAGAGATGATTCCAGGGAAAGAGAAGATTCCAGGCCTCTTTAAGCAGGATAATGCATTCTGTTACATTAAAGAGTTTATTAATTTGAACTCCAATTCTCCAGACTTCAATCTGATTAAACATCTGAGGGATGTGCTAAACAAAACAAGCCCAACCATGGAGAACCCCACCTGGGAACTTACAAGATCTGCTGCTAAGGTCTTGGTGCCAGATACCACAGCATACCTCTAGAGGTCTTGTGTAATCAACCAGACTAGAGGTCAGAGCTGTTTTAGTGGCATATGGGGAACCTAGACAATACAGTGCAACCTCGAGGGTTATGTTCTATGACCCCTCGTGAGTAACAAAAAAATTCTCCATTTGAAGGTTCTTTTTTAAAGGGGAATTGTGCATGTACTGTAAACTCAACAAGAATTGTGAATTACTTGTTATAAATGTTTTTTTCTCCTTTAAATTAATAATACAATAATAAAACAGTTTTACAAACATTTTTATGTAATTTATCGGTACAAACTCAAACTTTAGAGCCACTCGTGACTTCAGATTTTTCGCGAGTTACTCTCAGTCCGGTTCCAAATAAAAAGTCGCGAACTATCGAGGTCGCGTGTGTCAAGCTTCCACTGTATTAGGAAGGTTTATAATTTCCGGACTATTAAGCGCACCCAAATATAAGCCGCACCCACTGAATTTGACAAAGATTTTTATTTTATACATAAATAAGCCGCACCTGTCTATAAGCCGCAGGTGTCTACACTGAAACTAATGAACTTTACACAGGCTTTAACGAAAGACAGTGTCTGTTACACGGTGTAACGGGTGAAATATGTTGTGGCTCCTTTAAGAGCAGAGCAGAATTTTGGGAATAGCCTGCCGCCGCATTTTTCAGCAATTACTGCATGTGTGCAAGACCGAGGAATATGTCCTTATTATTTTCTGAAGTTTCTTTGACTAACCCGTAACACTGTTGCCAAGAATAATAAAAAAGCACGAGTTTTAGAAACCTGTCTGTGCTTATATGATTTCTGTTGCAACTGGAGTTAGCGAGCTCTCCCTTCACCCAGACTCAACGCGTTACAACGGCTTGTATCTAAACAGTAACCTACCAAGAAAGTCATTGTTCACTGTCTTCCTCCTTCCTTTCACAACTATTTCTCTCGGGAGTTTTTCTTTTGGCATCGTCGTGCGTTTTAAAAATTGCCGTGCCGATGCCATGCAGCTCAGAACACAGGTGAGGTTCGTTTTTCGTTTCCGTTCGGAAATTTCATTGGTCTAATGTTATGGGGCTCAGTTTTTTGGCTTGAAGTTTGTGAAAAACCCAGGAAAAATTCATAAATAAGCCGCTTCGTTATTTAAGCCGCGGGGTTCAAAATGTGGGAAAAACATAGCGGCTTATAGTCCGAAAAATACGGTAGTTATAATGTTATGGCTGATTGATATATATTGTATTTTAAGGTTTTTGGAACACATTTACAACACTTTAAAATCAGGATCACTTACATATTTTCAGGCCTAACTCCACACTGCAGATTCATGCCTTCATCCACGTCTAAAACATACAGTGAAGTAGTCTTTGGGAATCTCAGCTGAAAACAAATCAATCCCACCCTTCACCTCCCATGCCCTCTGTCTCTTTTTTTGCCTGTCTTCTGAGCTTTTCGTTCATTATTCCCTGTATGCATTTCTCTGCAAAGGCTCGGTTGCAACGATTTCTATTTGACAGTTTAAATGATTAATAATGCTCCTAAAATGAGCATGATGTCGGCCATGGGGTAATCTTTAAAATTAAAGATGTGTGTGTGTGTGTGTGTGTGTGTGTGTGTGAGAGGGAGAAAGAGAGAGAACGAGAAAGCAAGAATAAAATCACTTAATGTCATCGTACTCTATTACTGTCATTTTCTTTTTCTCTAAAAAATGTTCACCTTTTTTTAGTTGTGGTTATCAGTGAATTCTTAATCTGAACACTAGTATGATGCGAATGTCTTGATTCCATGACAAGTTTTTTGGTTGTATCTTGAACAAACAGAACGCTTGACGCTGGTCAGTTGTCAAAGACACAAAGTAATGCTTTAAATATACAGAAGCGTTTAATGCACAGTGCTAAATGCGTAACTGAATCAAAAACAGGACTTTTTTTTTCCCTCTTGCTGAATATTGTTACTAGGCAACCAGGGATCTGATCTTGCCTGCATGATGAAGTAGAAATATTTGTCAATTTTAGGTGAAATCTGCTTCTCATATAATTTTTTAACAAGTAAAAATTCACTTGCTTCACATTTCAGAAAGGAGTACATTCGATTGAGAGGATAAAGCCTAGCAGAGTTTTGTAAGTGTGCCTTGAATGGAGAGTAGACGGCTCTGTTGGACTGGACCACAAACAAACAAAAAGGAAGAAATTGCTTTTTTTGGGCCAATGAACAAATTGGGAATGGAAAGGAACTGAAGATAGAATCTGCTCCTTGTATCTAATATGCATTCACAAACATACAGTGCATTCAGATAGAATCCAGACCGCTTCATTTTTTTCACATTTTGTTGGAGCCTTATATTCAAATGCTTTCAATTATTTTTTCACAACAACCCATACCTCATAAACACAGTGTCCTCCATGCTCCATAAATAAGGAGCTGGTAGCTTAGTGGTTAAGGCATTGGACTTTGGATCGGAAGGTCACAAGTTCAAATCCCAGCACCACCAAGCTGCCGCTGCTGGTCCCTTGAGCAACGCCCTAAACCCTCCCTTATTCAGTTGTAAGTTGCTCTGGATAAGGGCGTCTGCATAATGCTGTAAATGCATTTATTAATTCTTTAATGGAAGAAGGCTGGAACAACCAGGACTCTTCCTACAGCTGCCTGGTCAAACTGAGCAGTTAGGGGAGAAGGTTTTTGGTCACCAAGAACCTGGTGGTCACAATAACTTTGCAACTCTTAAAGCTGAGAGCCAGATGGAAGCCTCTTCTCTGTTTTGCAAAATCAAAATGGCTTATTCTTAGTACAAATGACAATTTCTTCCTGAATGACGCTGTACAAATGTAATAACTAGACTGTTACAAGCTTTCATTCGCTTTGTGTTCTAACAAATTTCCCAGATGAACACAAATTATTTGACATTTATGTTCTAATCATTTATGTACTAATCATTGTTATTTGTTTCAGATACATTGGGGACAACAGTCTGTACATAAAATACCTTTAAAATGATTTTCATATGAATATTCTTGGGCATGTGGAATGGATTATCTGAGTTTACATTATTTTCTATGGGAAAATTCGCTTTGCTTTACGAATAAATCGCATTGCAAGCATTTTTCCGTTCAGAATCCACTATAAACACTATAATTAATTTAAAACATTTACAAGAATATTATGTCTTCATGCACTATGTTGAGTCTGGTTTTACTAATAATAAACATATAATTCTTTCGGCTGCTCCCATTAGGGGTCGCCACAGCGGATCTCCATACCACCCTGTCTCCATACCACCCTGTCCTCTACCCATCTGCCTCTTTCAAATTAGCCACATGAATGTCTTTGCTCACCCATAAACCTCCTCCTTGGACTTTCTCTTTTCCTACTTCCTGGTGGCTCCATCCTCAGCATTCTGCTTCCCATATACCTCATGTCCCTCCTCTACACATGACCAAACCATCTCAATCGGGCTTCCCTCACCTTGTCTCCAAAACGTCTTACATGCGCTGTCTCTCTAATAAACTCGTTTCTAATCCTGTCCATCCTCGTCACTCCCAATGAAAATCTCAGTATCTTCAACTAATAAACAAACATTTACATAAAGCATCCATATTTTTTGAAAAACATAAAAGTATTAATTTAAGATACATTTAGAACATGTGTATGTGTGTGTTGTGATTGTCATACGTTAACTCACAATTAACTGCAATTTAATTGCGCATTATTTGTTCTATATGAATATAATATACCATATATAAACATTGTTTAAAAACCAGCTTCTTTGTGATAATGCCATTATGTTTGAATTGTTAAACCAAACACCAACTTCATTTCTTTTTATTTTATTTTTTTGTGTGGGTGACGATATTAATTGAAAAATAATTTGTTCATTTTTTTAATTGTATGGGTGACAGTTTTAATTAAGTAAAATTGTTCAATTAAAGATTTTAGTGGTATATATAGTATAATATATATAATATATAGTGTTGTTTTGGAAGCAGGAAAAATGGCCAAGAGTAAGAATCTGACTGACTTTGACAAGGAACAAATTGTGTTGTTTTGGTTTGTTTCTGGTATACAGTGGTCAGTACCTATACAAAAAGTGGTCCAAAAAAGGACAACCAGCAACAAAGTCATGGTCATGTCTCAGTGATTTGCATGAGGATGCTACCCCTCAATCTGCGGGAGAGCCATTGTAGCACAAATTGCTGAAAATGGCGCCTTGGCTCCTTGGAATTCAGACAAAGTCTTTGTAGACACAGTAGTCCACCTCAAGCAGTTTTTTCATGCAGGTTTTGTGCTGGATAGTTTTCTCCTCTCTATGCTTATTTGATATACTATTCCTTCTGGCACCTCAAACCAATCTTAAGCAGCTATAACATGCTTAAGGCCACATGTTTCTCAATTTGATGGTTGGTGTGAACATTTGCTGAACTCTTGACTGGCATCTGCATGATTTTATGCACTGTGCTAATTAGTGCATACAGAATATCCAGTCTGAGTAGATCTTTGTCCCGTTGGCAAACTGGCAAGTAAAATGAATGAAGATATTTATCCTCCAGTCCATTTTTGTCAGTTGGCTTACGGTGGTCCATCACCTGTTAGCTTTGCCCTTAAGTGGCAGCCTGTCAGCCCCCACTAGCAGATCACCTCTAGTCTTCCCACCAAACCATTAATCTAAATTAGTGTTCTGACAAAGTGTCAAAACACCGAGGCCAAAAGATGATGTATGCTCCTAGGAATCCCATTCATTACATCATACAATAGAGGCAGGTGAAAAGATTTAAAAAAAGACCATACAAAGTTATGTTCTGTCATAATGATAAAAGGAAATCAAAAGTCTTCCAAATCCTGAGAATCAGCATTGTTAATAATAATAGTAATAATAAAAAAAAATATTAAAAATATAGCAGAAAAATAAGCAAAATAAAGACGGAACTATAGAGAAAAAAACCTCTTTGTGAAAAACAACTTTGTAAACAACTCTCAAGCATGCAGATCGAAGGTTCTCAAAAGATAGAGTGTTGTTTAAATGTATTCAATCATTTTAGTTAATTCTGGTGCTGCACTGTAAATAGGAGTCAGTTTTCCCTGCCAGTCTCGCTAAGTGAGATGCTCAGATGCTAAGTACATTTTGTTTACACTGTCTGAAGTGAGTCATTTTTAATGTGTGGAATTGACTTTAAAACTAGGTAATATACCATCGATCAACAGGCCGAAGCAATATTTTTTACTTTTCATGTTAATTTACTCAGATGACTTCACTACATGTGGCAACACTCCAGCACTGCATAATGCACCTTCCGATCTTCATAAATGCATTATTAAATCAGGACATTAATTATGGATGATATACCCTAAAGCTGAATAAAAGAAATTGCATACAAACAACCTTGGCTTAATTGCATAGTCTATGTTATGAAACAAGACAACCATTATAGACAAGCAATTCTTTAACTTTTTTTTTTAGCCCTTGGCATATACCAGATCCTTGCAGGCAGACCCTCCACAGTGTATGAATATAAAAAACATATAATTATATACGTGATGTACAATATACATCAGTGGCCTGCACTACTTATATTCATCTAAGTGTAAAATGTTTTATTCAATATGATATTGACATACTGCCTAAATGTTTACTAACTTAATGTGAATATAATTCTAAATTAGGGTTAGTTTATTTAATCCATCTAGTTTGGACACAACTTATAAATTACACTACGGATGACATCAGTGGGATCCACTGACACTTGTACAGCCCCAATTTAAAAAAAGTTGGGATGCTGTGCAAAATGTACATAAAAAAAAAAAAAAAAATGCAATGATTTGTGAATGTTATTAATCCATATTCCATTCACAATAAAATAACATATCAATCGTTTAAACTGAGAATACTTATACCATTGAATTTGATGGGTGCAACAGGTCTCAAAATTAAAACAGGACCATGTTTACCTCTGTGTAGCACTGTGTAGTCTTCTGTCTATATACATTTAGGAACTAGACCAGAGACCAGATGCTTTGGGAGAGAAATGTTGTTCCATATGTGTCTGATTCAGGATTCTAGATGCTTAACAGTTCTGGGTGTCCTTTGTTGTGTTTTTGTCCTAAATTGTTTCAATAGAAATTTTGGAATTATTGAATTCTGATTTTAATTACATTTACATTTAACCCATTTTACCTTTTTTGGAACTGGGGTTGAAAAAAATTGGCACATGAAATTTTGTCTATATACAAACTTTCTTTCGGCTTCTCCCATTAGGGGTCGCCACAGCGGACCATCCGCATGTTTAAATCGGCACACGTTTTTACGCTGGATGCCCTTCCTAACGCAACCCTCCCCATTTATCCGGGCTTGGGACCGGCACTAAGGCTTGTGCAACCCTAATGGCTGGGGTTGGTTCCCTGACCGGGGAGAAATTTTGTCTATATATTTGGGACAAATGGATAATATAGGAAAACTGGAAAACACCTAGAAATGAATAAGCATAGCTCAGCCCATTTTGCAAACTGACAACTAACACACTAACAATATGGGATTTAAAAAAGAGGGGTCAGATGGAAGACTTGGAATTGGCAAAAAAACAAAAAACAATTTAGATTCCAAGCAGGCATTGCACTGAAGCGAGTCTTTTCCGAGACTAGCATGAATGAGCAGGTGCAACAATTATCTGATGGAATCATATTAACATGAATCAAAATCCCAAAAGAATTCTTCTGACACCCTGTGGAATTAATGCAACTATAAACCACAGCTGCTACAGAGTAAGGGTCTTAACTAGTGTTATGATGTACCTAATTACATTGACATGGATCTTGCATTTACATCCTTGTGATGTTGTGTGGGCATTATAGCACAATACTGTGTCACCAAGACGCGTTCTTCCTCTGAAGGATATTAGTAGCCAATAGGAGGTGGATGCAAATGGATGCCTCAGGTGGAGAATGCCAGGTGAAAGCAGAGAGATGAAGCCTCAAATAAGTCAGAATGACAAGCCAGAGGAGCATACTAAATATAGCTTGGGGGTGGTGGATCATAATGATACATTTCATACAAAATTGGTATCTCATTACCCATTTTAGGCTGTTCTTTTTTTTTTCCACTAAAAATTAGGATTTTAGATACATAATTAATTTTCATAATAGACAAATCATTTCCAGCGGACTAATGTTTTGATTCATTCTATTTAATTTCAAAATCAATGATTTAGTTAATTACACACCACTAACCTATTTGTCTACTTGTTTATTGGGCTAAGCTGGTTTTAATTGACAGCTCACACAGCTGATATTTGATTTTCATTAAGTCAATACAAGGAACATTAGTTAAAAGCTCCATTGTGAAACACCAAATCTCTTTTTTCATTTACTAACAAGTGGATATTAACGATAATAAAAATTAAACAAAGACCAGAATTAGCAGGGTAGCTTTTAATGTAAAAATAATTCTTCCTTCAGTTGCTGCTATAAAGCCAATTCAATTGTTCAAAAAGCACTAACTAATCTTTTATGCCCCATTCTGTTTCCCTGCTAGTTTTAAACAAATGTGCAAAAACATTAGCAAAACCAGCCAATTAGGATATTTTTTACACTTTTTTTTTATCTCCTTTATATTTCAAAATATTTGGCAATTAAGGCAAACAGTGGCATATTCCATTGCATTACAATGACAATGCAGTACAGATGGCCAGTTTAACTGCTTTTTCTTACTGCGTTTATTCAATTATATAAATATTCAATTATATACAGTTCAATACATTTTTTATTTGTATAGCACTTTTAACAATGGACATTGTCTCAAAGCAGCTTTACACAGATAATGTGAAAAGAAAGAATGAATAAGATTGTTCTTTATAAATGTTTGTCCTTAATGAGTGAGCTGGTGGCGACTGTGGAGAGGAAAAACTCACTGAGATGGCATAAGGAAACATTTGTCCTAGCAATCATAAGAATCATATACAGTACTACCTAATGGCCCTACAAATACCTTTAACATAGACCTAGGACTGCTACCTATTAACTTCCTTCCATCTAAAGCACTTACCGTAAATAAAGTTATCACTGATTATTGAATTCATTTCGTTTGTGAGGCATACCTAATACACTTGAATACATCACACTCTTGCATTTTTAATAGAAACAGCAGTAATCATCTATAACATTAATTAATTTTAAACTACGTTTGACAGATAAGTGTCAGCACTCAATGACTCAGAACCCATTATAGAGGACATCTACTTGACCTATTATATATATAATATATACTATATGTATCTTAGTCACACATATATGTTCTCTGCCAAAATCCTGTGCAATTCTATTATGAAATCAATGTGTTTTTATTATACCTAGCAAAAAGACATTTAAGTGAAAACAGGGTGCAGTAGGCAAATCTACAGTCAGATCACCTGATGTATAATTATATAGAGATTAATATTGCCACATCAGTGACTATTAACCAAGTCGAACATTATGAAACATAGGAAATGATTCCCTCTTCAGAATCTTTACCACTACATTCCCTGTATATGAATTTGTCTGTATGAAAATGAAGCTGTCCCCAATCAATTCAATTCAATTTTATTTGTATGGCTCTTTTAACAATGGACATTGTCTCGAAGCAGCTTTACACAGATAGAACAGGTTGTAAAGCTAGAATGTCCAAGTTTAGTGCCTATAAGTTCCATATAATTGTACGTTTATCAGTCCCTAAGATGACAAGAAAGAAACCTTGAGAGGAACCAGACTCTAAATGGAACCCATCCTCATCTGGGTTTCACCGAATGTCCATTTAATACAGAACATTTAATATTCCATCATTGTTGAGGTGTACTGTTCACTTAAATGCAGAATTGTTCTGGTCAGTGTCAGCTGTCAAACCATAGACCAATTTTAACTCTATTTTCAAGATCCAAGCAAAAGGTTGTAGCTCAGCAGCCAAATCATGCATTCACATAATTCAATCAGGATTTAGACCTTGTCAAATCAATAATACTGAGATAGTGTGATAGTACTGGTTAAAGAAACAAAGGTGCCACAGGGGTTACCTCTCCAAGGAGCATTTAATAAATTATACAGAAATTTAATAAAAACTTTAATTAGAAGAAATTGTAATAATCCGGCTGACTTTTATTTTTTAACTAACAATAATTTTGTGCATAAAAACACAATTTGGTGTTCTCCAAGGCTCAGCTCTAGGATCCTTTGTTTTTCCATTTCATATATCCTACCTCATATACATAGTATATACTTTTCCCTGGCACCCAAATGACACACAGCTGCTTATCAGCTTAATAAAGCTGCGGAAGGTATAAAAGACTTCAGCCACTGGATGCTGAGGAACTTTCTTCTGTTGACTGAAGTATATCTACCAGGGCAGCAGGCAGCAAGAATTGTGTAATACCTCTGGATGCCCTTTTCAGGTATATCACGTGCCACAGTAAAAGACATTGGCTTCATTATTTACTGTAGTCGCTCATTTAAAGCGAGTGTAGGAATTACTAGGGCAGCGAATTTAAAATCTCTATTGCTAGACAAAAAATATACTACTTCACGCATATATAATTATCCAAGATGGACTACTGTAATACCCTGAGGACTGGATGTGGAAGGAGATACACAAACAGGCTCCAGTTAATCCAGAATGCAGTCAACGAAATGCTAACTAGAACCAGAAATCGTGAATATATTACCCCTATTGTATACAAACTCCAAGCATTCCAATTAGTGTTCAGGACTCAGACAGTCTCAGTGTTTATGTCTATGCTGAAACCTCATCGATTTGTTCGGGAATTTTAATAAATAGCCCGTCTCTTAAGGGCATACAGCATTATTGCAAAATGGCATTTTATGTTTTTTTTTGCTGTGCTGTGTCTCACCTCTCCCTTCGTACAATCCGGTTTGTTGGCAAAGGACTTGAGGGCTTTTTTATGTCCAGCACTTATCCACTTAAAAATGTTTCGAACAAAGATCATTCTCAACATAGTACTGTGTGCATGTTCGGCTTACATTTGTTTAATGTTATGAACACAAGGAACACATCGAGTAGCATTCAGAAGCTGATATTCTTAGTTTTTTTTATCCTTCAAACTATTTTCATAAAATAAAAGTAGCATGACAAAATACAATAATAAAAAAATATTAAACAACAACAAAAATCGTACTAGGAGAAGTTATTATAAATGCAAAATATATTTGAAAGATGCTCAATGACAAGACAGACTATTCCAAATGATAGGATCATGAAGTGCAAATGCAGATTTTAAGTTAGTAGAAGCTTAGAAGCATTTGCTGAAAGACCACACATTGCTACAGGTAGACAAAAAAATCAGGAATTTTTGGTCCCCACTAAAAAAAATTCACTTCTAACCAGCACTCAAGCAGAGCAAGACTTGGACTGAGGTGAGTTTACATCCTGGTGTTGCCAAGCTGCCACTGTTATGCTCTTGATCAAGGCCCTTAACCTTCATCTGCTCAGCTCAACTGGAAATTGCTTTGGATCAAAGGCATTTGCCCAATGAGTACATGAAAATGTGTTTTCTGAAGTTAGTCTTCATAAGAAGATGAGCTGCTGCCTTCTGTACTAAATGGGGATGAGCGAGAGCTACTTGACAAAGTCAAGCAAATAGAGAGTTGCAGTAACCCGGTCATGTTAACACAAATTCATGAATCATTTTCTCCATATGCTTAAAAGACATATTGCTTATTTACATATTTAATGCATATTAAATATTAACATATTTTTTTACATTAAGAAACAATTAAGTAATTATTGAAATGACATACTAATTTACCAAGCCATGGGACATGTTATCAGGGTTAATTTAATACTTTGAATAAAGTTTAATAAATGTTTTATCTCTATTCAAATTGAGAGAATTACAAGACATTTATTAATTATTTAAAAAAAAAATCAGAATACAATTAAAACAAAATAGTAAAATGCCAAACAAAACAGACACAGAAAGAAAATGGAGAGAGAAAATAATCCTTGAGGTACCTTTCCCCCGTATGAGAGTTTCCTATCAGATAACTTGAATAAAAACAAATTAAGAGCAGTCCCCGAAATATCAACCCACTGACTAAACCCATTAATCAAAATGCCATTATCAATTGTATCAAAGCCTGCAGTGGTGTCTAACAAACACCGGAATAAGAACCTCTAGAGCATTAAAATGTAATTTAATACTCTTAAAAACAAAACTGATGTTGTTTCCCCATTGTGCACTTAACAGCTGTATAGCAGGTACATTCTCTCAAATCTTACAAAAGAAAGGTCATTTCGAGATGTCTCTAAAATGATTGCATATAATTGGATCAATGCTAAGTTTTTGAGAAGGAACACATCCTAACTACCGTCACAGTAGCCTGTCTAAAGGGACAGATGGTTTCTAATACAGTATTTGGAAAAAGGAAGCATGGACGGCATCTTAACGGGTATAACATTATAAATGATTTATAGGCTTAATTAAATCCTTTAAAGCAAGGATGTGCATTGCATTGAGAGTAGCAGAGTGGAGTGAAAGGTGGAGATACAGAAGAGGATGTAATGTTAGGAGAGAACGTAATGTTAGATCACTAATCAGTGGTCCAGAAACATAGGATCTGTATATTTGCACTGATTAACTTTCTAACCCTTGTATTATAGGAAGCCAATACATTTTTTAAGTGTAGGTTATGAACCTGAACCTGGTGTTTCTACAGTATTTACGATCTGTGCACTGATTTTCATTCTATAGGCTTGGTTAACTGGCTAGTTTGAAATGGTCCTAAAAGAAGCAATATCATTTAATATTCATTGTGAACACTGTTTACAGTTATGAAGCAAAAACCTTTTTTTACATTGCATTTGTGGACAGAGGTGTCTTTACATAAAATGTAAAAAAAATTCTGAAACAATTGTCTTAGAAATGTCAACGGCTAATATTAGAACCCCAGGTAGTATCCATATGAAAATGAAGTGCACTTGATGAAAGTTGATCAGAAAATTATTTTGAAGCATCCATCTGACTTTGTTAATGGATGATAATTAATCCACAAAACTGCTTTAACGCTGGAAAGTTTACCCAGGGTGCCTTTAGCCAGGGTTTAATTTGCTCCTGTTGGATCAGGACCCAATACCTCTCAGATACAGAGTGTCTGTGTTCCAAGGATTGCTTTCATCGAGTCTGATTTCTGATATTTAAAGGCGTACGATACTTTTTAGTACCCAGTGTCCTGAGCACAATGGATGTTGCAAGGTTAAGCATATATTGCAAAGCTTGACACAGCAGAAATGTGCAGACTCCCACAGCATCCTACAACAATAAAAGCAACGGTTGCAATCCCTTATTATACAATGCTCGTCATATTAACATTGTTGGTCCAAGAGTTATATACTGCAGATAAACATGTCTGGATTATGTGAAGCACTTGGAGCACCGTTGTATGTACGGTATATCATTTGGGTTCATATAAGTTTGTGGCCAGTGAGACAATCTTATCATTTTCAATTTAACTGTAACTGTAAACTTGCAACTGTACACTACCACAAAAAACAAATCAAGCAATCAAAAATTGAATAAAAAGGTAGACTAGCTTTAATTTAATGTTTTTTACAGACAATTTAGAAATTGCAGCCATTTATTTTATGCACACTGATCAGCTGGAAAGTTAAAACCAATTGCCTAGTATTGTTTAGGCTCCTCTTGTGCTGTGAAGAGAGTTCTGTACTATCAAGGCACTGACTCCACAAGACCTCTAAAGGTGTGTTTTGTTTTCTGGCAATTTGGCAATTGGACGTTTTGTCCAGCAGACTGAGATCTGGGGAAATTGAGGGCCAAACCAAATGATTTATATTTAATACTTGGTAACCAATTCCTTGCAGTAAATCAGTCTCTGATGTCTGGAACCCATGGACTTCATCAAATGCTAATTTGCTCTCTTGAGATGATTTGTCAGGTCTTTAATGAGACTCACTTGTTTTTCAATAGTTCTGCATTTTGCCTTCAGTAAGTTGGAAATCGTGGCCAATTGGTTAATTCCGATCAGTTATTATTATTATTATTAATAATGTTAATATTTTTTCTATGAGAGTTGCTTTCATAGCATGATTTGTGCGATTATTCCACAGTATCCATTTCACAACTCTGCCTCCACCATGTTTGACAGTAGATGTGGCATAAGCTCTTTCGTTTCTAATCTAATAAAAATGAAAGCATTTCTTCATTGTAGTCTTTGACACTGGATCTCCTGCGCTCATCACATTGTTCTTGGTCTTGACTAGATTTTGTAAAGCGGATTTTCTTTAAAAAAAGAACTCCATTATTGTTTTCTTTTGTGTTTTTTTCAGGTCTTTCGATGTCGCTGAACTCGTCTGATAGACCATTTTTTCCAGCTAAATGATGGCCTTCCTTACTTGCATCACCATTTATAACGTTTTACAAAAACAACAGCAATGCCCCCATCTGGACCAATGAGATTTGGAGAGGTCTACAGACATACAGTACCTCAGTAATGGAAAGTTTTAGCTCAGTGATTAAAATGTTTTGCTTGGAGGATTGGAAGGTTGTGAGTTCAAATCCTATGACTGCCATGTCGCCACTGCTGGGCCCTTGATCAAGGCAATTAGTCCTCAAATGCTCAGTTTTATAAATGGCATAACTGCAAGTTAGTTGGTGGTAGCTTAGTGGTTGAGGCATTGAACTTTGAATCCAATGCCCCTGAGCAAGGCCATTAACCCCATAGCTGCTCATTTGTAGAAATGAGACAAAATGTAAGTTGCTCTGGATAAGAGCTGCTGCCGAATGCCATAAATGTTAACATTTGGTTTTGTGGGGAGTGGTGGTTAAGGCATTGGACTTTGGAGCCGAAAGTCACGAGTTCAAATCCCAGCCACACCAAGCTGTCATCCCTGGGCTCCTGAGCAAGGCCCTTAACCCCATAGCTGCTCAGTTGTATGAATTAATAAAAAATGTAAGTCGCTCTGGAAAAGGGCGTCTGCCAAATGGCGCAAATGTAACGTGTGACCATTCGTCCCAGTTTTAAGCCAAGGCTCAACTAATATCAAGAAGCCCAAATGCTACGAGGAAATGAAATTGCTCAAAAACCCAACCAGAAAAACCCTTATTAAACAGTCAGTGTACATGAATTAGTGCCAATTTGGCAGGAAGACAATTGCCTACCTAGCCTCAGTCTGTTAGACGCAAGACATTTTCCAAATGTTGAGCTTATTAATGTCTCCGGTTCGAAAATATGTTTCATAAAACAAACTTTTGTTTAAAACCTTACCCCCCAACCCTTTTTTGGCAGGAAGGATTGTTTACTCTGACATAACATGTACATATCTATGCAAGAGATGCCTATTCATTTTTATTTTGCACGGTAAAGTGACTGCCTGAGAGTGTATCAATTCCTCCATAATAACTATAAAGACGTATTGTTGTATCTGGAGACACACAACACGGAGACAAAAATGATGTGTCATCATATCATTCGTATTTATGAATGCATTGTGATTTATGGTTCTTTGCAATAATGTCAGGGAAACAGCCTTCAATTGTCTCGGCCTTTTAGCCAGTAAATGTTAAACGTCACCGATCACTGCTCTCTCTCTCGTTGTTTGTGTGTGTGTGTGTGTGTGTGTGCAAATGTGTGTGTAGTGTAATCAAAACTACACACCACCATATTTAAACCTACTTTTTTGTACACAACTAATTTGTTCAAACAAAAAGCTATGCTTTGTTCGAACAGAGACTGTGTGACCCACGTACTTTATATTTATTGCATATTTTTTATATTAATATTTCGCCATTAGGTTCAGAATGCTGTTAACCCATAACTGAAAAATTATGTCTATGCCCTGACCTCCAAGATAAATTCATACACCAGCTACCATACCATACTAATACTTGGTGCACCAATACTAATATCCTGCTTTAATTCTTTGTGGGATTGATTATTATGCTGTAAAAAGCCATTCCAATATGCAACAAAAGGAATGCAACAATATGCACATATGCAATAACATACAAAAACATGATTTTAATTGCTATTCTAAAGCTCTCCAATAAAACATTCCTCACACCACTATATCACCCCCACCATCCTAAAACTGTTAGGCAGCCTGGATAAATAATGCCATATTCTGACCAACCACTGCATACCACAGCACAAATCTAGATTTCTTTAGAGTAAGCGAGAATTTTCCAATCTTTAACCGTCCATGTTTGAGTCTGTGCCCATATAGATTTGTGTACTTGGCTGACAGAGATAAAGCTTGAACAAGTCTGTCCACTCTCCTCTGACCTTTCTAATCAGCAAGGCACTTAACTGATGGCTTTTTTTGTACCTTCTGTGAAAAGTAAAAACTGTTGTTCAAGAAAATCTGGAGATCAGTAGAAAAACTGAAACCAGCCCATCTGGCACCATCCACCATGCCAGAATTCAAGTGACTGAGATATGTATTGCTCTGTCATATCTCAGAAGCGGAATTGATTAGTGGTTAAGTCATTGGACGGTCGTGAGTTCAAATCTCACCACACGAAGATACCATTACTGGGCTCCTGAGCAAGGCCCTTACCCCATAGCTGCTCATGAACGATAAATGTAGGTCGCGCTGTATAATGGCACCTGACAAATGCCCTAAATGCACATTAATTACATTTCTTTAAGCTTTATGCTGTTGTTTTCAAACTTATAGTTGTGTCCTAGGTTCCCCTTCAGGAACTCGAGCTGCGTCGAAACGCTATGGGAGCGTTCCCATAGCGTTTCGACGCAGCGTCTCGTTCCCTCGGGGAACTAGGGTTACGGTCGTAACCTAGAGACGTTGTTTAGCAAATGGTCTTGTAAGTCTGAATTTGAATCTTTTTTTCCCACCTATCTGGTACAGATTTTTTTTAATTGGTTAAACGGAGGTGAAAAATCTGAAAAAGGTTTATCCTCTAACATTGTTCCTCTCAGCTCCTAACCTTTCACTCGTATCAGTTACTGTAACTTGCATTCCTATTCATAGTTATCAGCTTCTCATTGCTCTTATAACTAAAATGTCTGCTTCACTATATTTGAGTTATTATTCGAGGATTTCACCAATTCACTTGACAGTCTGTTGTTACAACTGTCAATTCATAGATAAATACTGTACTCTGCAAACATACAATCAGTGGTAAAAGAATCCTCAGAAGCAAACCAAAAGCAAATCATCTCAGAGAGGGAAAAGAATTATTCAGCCGAAAGAAAGCTGATACTGCAGAAAGCTGGACTCCTTTTAGAGAAGATGAAGTTAAAGCTGCTGTTGTGCAGTTTAGAAAGACAGAAGTTATGACCAGGTGCTACTCTTTGCCATATTTTCCCATTTGAAGTGTCTTTTTTCATGTTGTTGTTGTTTTTATTTTATTTATTGTTGCACAGATGGCAGAAAGAGTACTAAACGAAACCTAAAGCTTTTTCTCCCTGGGTTAGAGCAGAGGAATGGGGGTGCACAATTAATCGCTATTCATGACGGCTCTGAAAAGGTTCAGCAGCCTTGGGGTCCTTCGGCGAATAATAATGAGGAAAACAACAACAGAACCAGGCACCCCAGCTAGGCACCAAGAAGAGCCCCTTTTGGCACGGACAGCGATGTCAAGCCTGACGAGAAAGCAACATTGAGAGAGACTACTTCCTGTTCATTGCTTGTCAACTCCTTTGCCCTCATCTTCGTTTGTAGTTTGCAGAACACACATGCTTAATTTTATTTTTTTATTTTTTTTTCCCAGAAATGAAACAGGGACCTTAGATGTCTAGACACATGTTTGCTTAGTCCTTTAATTATAATAAAGCCAGGTGTAAATTAGCTTCACCCAGCAAGAGACATATTTCAATAAAAATGCCTGAACTAGCTAAGAACCTACTGAAGCTAATGTCGGTCGAACACTTCTACTAGCAAGACATTCACTCACTCTGGTTTCCAGGAAGGCTTATTTTTTAAATTGTATACATTTATATAAGTGTATAAGCTGTGTGTTTTTGAATGAAAGCAAAATGTGTGTGTATTAACACGAACATGGTTTCAGATTACTGTCATAGCAATAAGCACATACGCAAGAAAATCTGTTCATGTGGAATGAAGGAATGAATCGGTTCCATTTCATCCTGGGCATTGGGGATAAAGCCATATCTATAGGTAGCCATGCAGATCGTTCTGAAAAAAAGCTTAATGTATGTCTCCGAGCTTGAACTCGAATCAATACTAAACCAGCTTGGCGCATTGGGATAAATATAAAGTGCACGCATTACTGCTGAACCAGCAAAATATCACATCTGAGTTTTTATTTTTTTTTACCTGTCATCTGGAAGCCTTTCAAATTACAGAAGGAGCAACATGCACCAGAAGCAAGTGTTCAGTAAAAATGAAGATGGCGTTCAACACATTCATACATTGCGACTTTAAGATTGCAGGGTTGACAAAATAAATTATTCTCTAGGGTTCACACAAACAGCGTAGGTATGAGGGATGTAATTTGTTATTAAACCAATGATACGGGCTGCACTGATGAGCACCTACCACTCTCTGACCCCGAAGTCACCACACTGATGCTGCCACTGAGGTGCAGTAATGAGAAACATGGCTTCCAATTGCAGGGGCTGCTGTTTCAGACTGATCACATCCAGTGTCAAAGGTGCCATTCCTAAACAGCCATAACGGGTGAAAATCAAGGACTAATTAGCCTTTCACTAATGGCCTGAATGGAAATGGGATCACTGGTGGCCAAAAATGGTAAGGTTTCTGGTTTGTAAGAAATATAATTTCTAGTATATTTTAATTAGGCAAAACACAAGATTGTTTGGTACATTTGTAATATTAACTCTTTTTTGCACTTCAAGTAACACGCAGTAGTGGGCAGTAATAAAGTAAATGTAATTCATTACTGTACTTAAGTAGCTTTTTTGCATATCTGTACTTTACTAAAGTATTTAGGGAGAATTTAACTTTAACTTCCCTACATTTAAAAGTCGAATATCTTACATTTTACTCAACTACATTTTGCTAAATCATGAGGGTCCCTGGTGGTCTAGTGGTTAGGATGCGGCGCTCTCAGCGCTGCGGCCCGGGTTCGATCCCCGGTCAGGGAACCAACCCCACCCACTCTTAGTGCCGGTCCCAAGCCCGGATAAATGGGGAGGGTTGCATTAGGAAGGGCATCCAGCGTAAAAACGTGTGCCAAATCAAACATGCGGATGATCCGCTGTGGCGACCCCTAACGGGAGAAGCCAAAAGAAAGTATTCTATTAATAGATTGGTGTGCTAAGAGTAACATTAGAGTTTTTCCACATAAACTGAGTTTATTAACCAAGAGTCTTGTTTCAAAAATTATAGTAGGAACATTATAGTCGTAATAAATCATAGTACTTTGGATACTTAAGTACATTTGAAGGCAAATACTTTTGTACTTTTAATCAAGTGAAAGTTTAAAGGGACACTTTTACTTTTGATGGAGTCATATTCTACCTACTTTAGTGTATCTCGACTTTAACTCAAGTAAATTGTTTGTCCACCGCTGGTTACGCGATGGCTTGATCCCCGATGTCTAAAAACAGTTCTCCGAAGCCGTTTTGAATTTCTTGTTATTTTCCGTCTTCCCCCCCCCCCCCATACTTTTCCTGTTGCTTAATATCAGTTAATTTCAACTGATACCTCATTCGCCACTTGTTAAGTCATTTGACCCTTTAAGCCAGTGAACAGTTCTGTATGTTTGGTGATGCAGCAACATTGCTATTGAGCAGATTCTCCTGCCCACTTCCAAATGCTGGTCTGAGGCTGAATGCTAAGTAGCATGATTAGTTCCTCATGACTGATCACGTTAATGCCTATGTCAAGACTGAATTTCTTATCGATATATAAAGCCACATTTTCTTAGAACAAGGTTACTATAATTGGCTAAACCTTGTCATGCAGGGGCTGAGAAAATCTTAAGAACGCATGCTTAAAAAAATATCTTCGAAAAATCGGCTCCTTATTGGCAATATTGTGTCACAATGATGTTCCATGCTTTTTGATGCTTTTCGCCACCACTTCAGAAGTGGTAACATATAATATCTTCATGAAAATAGATGAATCTAATGACTGAGTGTGCTGTTTGGAATTGTGCAATTCAGCCAGACATACAAATAACACATCATAACCTTGTGCTCCGGTACATCTGATCAAATGCACATTATCATCTTGGGCTTGTTAGTATTATGAACAGCAGATATGATAATTCCTCTCTACTGCCTCTCTTTTTCTACCTATCCCAAAGCATCTTAAGATTTGGTCAGCTCCAGTTGTGGTCCCACCCAGTGCTCGAATTGAGTCAAGTCTTATGGGGGTCCCCAGTTGTTGTGTACTTCATATATTTTGTACTAAAATAATCTAAAATAAACCCTAATGCCTAATGGGGGTCCCGGATCCCCCAGCCCCCCTCATTTCGAGCACTGGTCCCACCCCATAAAGATTTTGGACCTTCAAAGAGATGGTAAACCCCTGAGGATCCGATTTCAGACATTGGATTTTGAGTATAAACAATATCCACAACTCCAACTGACTGTATTAGACTGAATAAAAATACATTACACATCACACACTCCGATGCTCATGATATTTCTCACTCTCCGGTGTTTGTAATGTTTTAATGAATATAGAATCACACACTTGGATGAGTGTGGGTATCACACGCTGGTGATATTATTATTTGTGGTGAGAGTAGGGAGCAGGTGGAGAAAAGCCTAGGGAGGTGGAGGTATGTGCTGGAGAGAAGGGGAATGAAAGTCAGTAGGAGTAAGACAGAGTACATGTGTGTGAATGAGAGGGGGGGGCAGTGGAGGGGTGCGGTTGCAGGGAGAAGAGGTGGTGAAGGTGGAGGAGTTCACATACCTGGGGTCAACAGTGCAAAGTAATGGAGAGTGTGTTAGAGAAGTGAAGAAAAGAGTGCAGGCAGGGCGGAGTGGGTGGGGAAGAGTGAAAGCAGGAGTGATTTGTGATAGAAGAGTATCTGTGAGAGTGAAAGGGAAAGTTTATAAGACTGTGGTGAGACCTGAGATGTTGTATGGTTCAGAGACAGTGGCATTGAGTAAAAGACAGGAAGTGGAGCTGACTTTTCCCCCAAATTCTGCTATAATAAATTCATTCAGATTCATGCTTCAGTCGATTCATCTTCTATAGATACTGTACCCTGATTCATTCTTGATAAATCATAGGGAACTTTATGGATCTTTAAGCTGTTGATGTGAAACCATTCGAGTGCTCCCTAATCGAAGCAATCTACTGCTTTAAGAGATTCACAAATACAATATTAGTGATTTGTGCCTATATGGTAAAATACTATTTAAAAAAAATCAATCTTATCTAAAAGAATGTTTGCAAATGAATAATCAGGTTCTGCAGTGTTTCTTGACTGAGAGTCACGTGAGTAAAGGTTTGTATTGTGTCAGCTACACTTTCCTCTATGTTGCCTGGTTTTCTTCCACTTTCCAGATGGTTAATTCGGCTATCCAATATTGATTCTTTATCTGAACGAGGGTGTAAATCGGTTACTGAGCAACTCAAAAACTTTGAGAATGAATTTGGACTGTAATTAATATTAACAGTCTGCTACAATGGCTCAGGACCAAAGGTTGCACTTAACCGCCAATAAGAATGATAAAACTGTAATGAATGGACATTTGTTGTTGAGGATGACGATTCCCTTTCGAGTGTGGTTGCTCTCAAGGTTTCCTCCTCGTGCCGTCTCAGGGGATTTTCCCTCGCCGCTGTCTGCACTGGCTCACTCATGAGGAACAAGCTTGCAATTATTAGAAACAAACTTATACGTTCTTAAATAACTGCTTTATCTCTATATGATGAACAATGTCCATTGTTAAAAGTGCTCTATAAATAGAAAATGTATTGAATTGATGTACAGTAATTAAAATCACAAAACACCAATATCTGTTCTTGATCCTTTTTTGTCAAAGAAAAGCTATATGTCTCTAATAAATAGACAAAACTGTTCACATTTGTATCAAGCTCATTAGCAGTTTGCAAAAGTAGAAAGTTTGTGTATTTGCGTAAAAACGGCAGATTTTGTTTAAGGACGAATGAAGAAACTCGCAGAAACAATACAAGACTATAACCATTGGCAATATGAGTTGACTGTCATAGAGCAGCATATTGCCAACAGCAGGGGTGGTGTGATAAACCACAATGACTTCGCCACTTCACCAGCAAATGTGACAGGGGCTGCTGTTGAAGCTATTGGAACATTAACCCCAATATGAGGTCGAATGAGATGTGCACCTGAGCCTGTTTACTTTCTCCCTGCTTTGCTACAATCTCGAGCCATTTCCGGACGTCACAAGCGATTTCGAACCTCCTAACATGATTGCAGTCTTATTATTAGCATTTCATCCAACGCTGTGTATGAAATCACAACGTTTTTTTTTTTGTTTTTTTTCTTTCCTCCACTTGCCAGACAGAAATAACCAATTAAATTATGGGATGCCATATGGCTGCATCACTCCATGAATTTTCACAATGTCCCACTTGCAGCCAGAGTTTTACCCACAGTACTAAACACCTCAATTATTAATGCGCTCTTCTT
This sequence comes from Silurus glanis, assembly GCA_014706435.1. Lineage (NCBI taxonomy): Eukaryota > Metazoa > Chordata > Actinopteri > Siluriformes > Siluridae > Silurus > Silurus glanis. The sequence goes on from JAAIIK010020396.1 coordinate 470,839, forward strand.
GCATCGCAAGATAAATGTTAAAAATTAAAAAGCAGTTCCCAATATGCAGTCTTTTTCCCCTCTAACCCTCCGTTCTGTTCAGTCTGCAGCTCAGTTGCCATGGAAACCTACATGCTTAAGAAAATGAAAGAATGATGTGCCACTGGTATTGTGGTGCTAACAAAAGCAGCAAGGATTGTTAGGTCATGTAAGATAATTTGGCAAAGTGCATTCAGTAAATCTTGTCATTAATGAGGTCAGGTATGGGAGGAAAATACCTCAAGGCATTGGGGAAAAGGTATGAAAACAAAGAGAATAAAAGTCTAAAAACATGAGTATAAACAGAAAATAACAGAAGCGATCAAACATGGATTCATTAAAGTTTAATTGACCCAAAACATTATAAAGGAGGTGATTTTATTCAACTTCAGCTCGGTAGGAAGTGAAGATTTCCAAAATAACTGATTTAGTGTTACAGCAGGAGCTTTACACTGTCTGTAAGGGAATCGCATGGTGTTTGAAAATCTAGATTTGGGAAAGGATCTGCAGTACTTTCACCCAAAAACTATTTTTTGGCAAGAAACTAATGTGCTACTTTTTAAACACTCATTTTCAAGCATCATGAGCTAAAGCTGCAATTAGGGATGGCAGCAGAAAGCTGGACTCAAAAAGTAAACCTTTATTTTTCTCACCAATAAAGTCAGGCATTAGGGAATGTACTGTAAGCATTAATTGCCTCTCAATGCCACTGACAACACTTTCTGATCCAGATTCTTTACACTTTCCAGATAAGGTTGTATTGATAAAAATAATAATAATAATCAAACATGGTATCTAACAAAGTATCAAATATGGATTTGTAACATTTTAATTGAACTTTGAGAGTTGGTGGTTCAGTGTGTAAGTCTCTGGGATACTGCTCGGAAGGTCAGGGGTTTAACCCCCGGTATTTCCAAGCTGCCACTCTTGGGGCCCATGAGCAAGGCCCTAAACCCTTTGAGCTCCAGAGGTGCTGTATCATGGCTGACACTGCCTCCCTTACCCCAGCTTCCTAACTGCTGGGATATGCCAAGAAATGATCATTTCCCTGTATTCTAAAATAATACACTAGATTTCAGTACTGAATTAATGCACCTCTATGGGCTCATGCTATGGAAATGGGGTGTGGTTACCTAGATTTATATCACAGTTGCACTTCTTGCTCAGATGTACTCGTAGGATTATTCTTACTCCTTTCCAAGCATATTTAGTGCTCTGTATTCTTAACAAAGGGCCATCTGGAATTCAGCCTTGTACAGATTTGTTCAGCTTTTTGAGATTTTTTTCAGTCTCTTATAAAGGCAGCCCCTTGCATACCAATGCGACCAAGCTAACAATGCTGCTAAAGCTAGTTAAATAAGAAGGCTACTGGCGTCTTTCAACCAGGCATTGCCCAAGTACACAAGTCACAGAGCCAGAAGCTTTCTCTTTCTCTCTAAGTCTGCTGGTGATAGAGCCTTCCTGAGGGTAACAGACTATGGCCAGGGTGAGAAGGGTCTGTGATGAGGGCTATACAGTCAAAGTAAGAACTGTTTGTGCTGTAGATCTGCAAATTATTGAAGGCCAGGCCATCAATGATGTGCTAGAAGGTTTTCCCAAACTATTTCAGTGACCTTTGGATGGTGGTAAAGAATGCGCTGTAGTAAATGGTCACATAGTCGCTGTGCAGCTGTAATAATTGACCCTCTGTCAACAATATGTTCCTTTGTCTTCTGATTTAAAAAAAAAATAAGGCTGTTCTCCACACATCAGGCAATTCACTGTGCTGCAGTGCTATTGTTCTATTGTTCTTATAATGTCATTTGGACTTTATAAAATCCCATGTGTAAGTCTGTCTTAGTTCAGTGTTGCCTCATAGAACTCAGTACTTTGGAAGTGCCCTTCAATTTTCAGTTGACGTTTGTGTTTGGCATTTCCTCCGATTCGAACTTGATGAACCATAAGCTGCCTTAACAGATCTAAAATTGACCTCGTGCTTTCAGCTGAAAAGCATTGTCTCTCTGAGTAAAGCAGGAAGTCTTTCGGTGGAACATTCATTAAACAGTGGCGAGATGATAAAAATCAAACTCCCCAGTGACGATAAAAATCCATCCTGCTGTATTGCAGTATACAAACATTTCACTGCTAAGTTAGCCCTAACCTCTGGAGGTTTGTAGGTATTTCAGTGTATTAAGGGTGCAACGGTACAGGTATTCGTACTGAAGCATTCCGGTAAAGAAAATTCTGAAACTTGGAACATAGGTAAAATTGGAATTCCATCACAAACATATCAAGTCAAGTCAAGTTTATTTCTATAGCGCTTTTTACAACATACATTGTCTCAAAGCAGCTTTACAGAATTTAACAATTAAGGTGAACGATGTGTATTTATCCCTGATGAGCAGCCATGGCTACTGTGGCAAGAAAAACTCCGTCAGATGTTATGAGGAAGAAACCTTAAGAGGAACCAGACTCAAAATGGAACCCATCCTCTTAAAGTATGCTAAAATAAGTAGAACAATTAAGTAGAACATATCTTTAGAAAATAAAATATTAAATGCAAAACACAAACGTATATACTCACATCTGTATTACCCAAATTGGGTCCAACATATGTAAACTATTTAATTACATTTTTAAAATGTATTTAATACATTTAATTTGTTTCATTTTAATCGATTACTCAATTGAATCATTATAATCAAAAATTGTATTGTACCCCCGCAGCCCCTATGGCACCTTTGTGAATTCATCTAGACATTATGTCACTTTATAAACGTAATAATGTACAGTATTTGACCAAATACATAGTTCTAACGTTACTAAACATTTGGGTCCCGCTGCCGATTCCCACGAATTTTAAGATAATTCGCAATTTGCTGTTAGTCATGTTCCAAATGAAAACCTGCAAGTTTTTCCCCAAATTATCGGGGGACTGTATTCTGTTGTATTTTATTTTTATATATTCAATTTTTTTTATTTAAACCAATAAGGCATTTTATAAAAAATTGTTTTTAAAAAGATTTTGTGTTGATGTTCACAAATACAAATAATAATAGACTATGTTACAAAAAATAAAGTATATTTTTTTATCTCTAACCCCTGACTGTACCAAAATTTTACCAAACTGTGACGTAAAAACCGAGGAACCATGAAGTCTGTGTACCGTTACACCCTTACAGTGTATGCAGAGTGTATGCAGTGTATGTAAAATCATGTTACTCCAGGTTAGCTGAGCTGTGAGTTTCAACCATATATATATAT
>JAAIIK010020396.1:477209-487847 GCA_014706435.1 Silurus glanis
TATATATATATATATATATATATATATATATATATATATATATATATATATATATATATATATAAATAATATTATATAATATAATATAAAGTATTATATTTCTATTAAGACAAGATACATTTGTAGTTATGATATCATACTTAATGCTGTGATTCAGTGGTAAAGGCCTATAAACAGTTATAAAAAAAAAAAAAAAAATTGTATCTGCCCCAAAAGTGCAAAATAACATGTTCATTACAGAACAAATAATTACAGAAAATAAATGTAAATCGAAAATGTTCTACATCCTGACACTGATCCTTGAGTAATCCTACTACACGAAAGGATTTTTTTTATTAAACTGGCTTGGGAAAGAAATGTTAAATATTTACTACATTCACTCCAACATTATTTCTGTTCTAAAGCATATTAATGATGCACAGGTAGAAAAGACTTAAAACTTAAGACCCCCAAGTGTCTTTTTAGGCCTTCTATAAAACATACCATGTTATTCACAGCTGAAGTTGGGGCTTAGAAAGCCCTCTCCAATATACATTAATCTTTTGTGTAACACAAGCACATTAATCAACTGTCAAGTAAGGCTAAAACAATTTAACATCAGCAAATTAAATTAATGAGGCTGTTCTTTCAAAACAAACCCAGAACATGGCACCTGTAGAGCAGCGACATATAGATGCTGTATATATGTGCAGACAATTTCCAGCGCTGATATGTCTGTCACAATCCATTACAGCTGGTGTGCTCAGAGAGCCTCCATGAGCCAAATGTTAGTGCATCACACCTTTTTCCGTGTATTGGTTAATGTATTAAATTCCCTCCTGTTCGGTTATTACTGTCGAGGAACTCAATTTACCGATCTCAGCGGATACGAGGGAGCAATTCTGAAAGGCCAGAATCAGGTTACCAGTGTTGTGTATCAGAGTGAAAGCGAAAAATAAGGGAAGGGGAAATTCACCAGTGGAAGCCTAAGCATGATGTTCTCTGGCAACACTTTTTTGTATTTTCCTGCTGTCACCTCATGGATAAAAAAAAATGTTATACGGTTCATTTCGACAACTTAATGAATATAAATTCACATCATGCTAGTCTTGGGATTTGAAAATGATGACATTTTCCAAAAAAAAAAAAAAAAAAAACCTCTAGCCTTTAAAAACACACCCAAGACATTATGTTCCATGCTGTATTTTCATTATTCTTGTGAGAAATGAATGGTTGTCTGTTGCACTGATGTTACAGGTGGGTGTTTCTTGTAAAATGGTGCTTAATAAAAGTAAAAAAAAAAACATACTGTTGCTGCTGGTGGCATTATGGGTAAACTGCGTCAACATTGGTCATTATTTTATACATTATTAGAATTATAACAGACAAACATAGAGCACATTGCCTAAACCAAAGTCGTCTGATCAAATTATACCGCCTACTGAGATGCAAGACACTTTGGAGTGGATTTTTTACTTTTAGGACTAAAATGGGAAGTGGATGCTCACTGGATAAGGTGTTGGCCTTCTAATTAGTAGGTCATAGGTTCAAATCCCAGCCCCACCAATCTGTCACTGCTGGGTCCTTGCGCAAGGCCCTTAACCCTCTTTAAAAGGGTTTCTGCCAAATGTCATAAATGGAAATGTTAAACATGATAATGAGCAAAATTGTAATCAAGAAACCCTTTTTTCCCTTTTGGCACCTTTGTGCTTTTCGCCAACAAATAAAACGATCTTCCTCTCGCTGCCTGTCACAGAATTCGTTCAAGCTTCCTATTTATCTGAAATATTAATCAAATTAGCCAAACTTGCCATAATACACTGCCACTTCCTCCTTCTGCCAGACTGCATTCGGAACACAGGGCTAATGGATCGTCTCATTCCTTTTTTTCTCTCCACAGGGCCCTTGTCTATACCTAAGACATTCACAGCAGATGGTAATTTCCAAATCATTCTGCTCAAGAACATTTATTCAGTTCAAGTCGGCTGCCTTTTACTTTTATTTGGTGTCGTTGTGTTTATTTACATTTCAGAGCCGTGCACTACTTAATTAGGAATAAGCATATTTTCAATAAGCATGTATGATGTTGCTTTTATGTTCCAGTTTTGCAAGGCATCAAAGCAGACTCAAAGAGATCTACTAAGGTTAGCTGTAATAGTCATCAAAAGATGACTAAAAAAAATAAAATGAGAAAGGATTACTCATGCACAGGCCGAGTAGAAATTAGCATTTGTTAGCATAATCACACGGGAATAAAAATGAGCAATTATTATTCTGACCAAGGTTTGTAGCGCATAGCTGGTATGTTTTCATGTCGAAAATTCAGCTTGGCAGGCCACGATTTTAACAAAACGTTTGATTAAATAACTGCATGGCCAACTGCTGTGCTCTTATACAGTAGGTTCACCTTAAAGCTTCACGCATTCAATTTTAGTTAGGGATTGAGGTGAAGTTGTGAATTTTATATGCACAAGAAATATTCACTGCCATTCAGTGCAACTAAAAACATGTTCAGTACAAAGAGAACCAGATTCGACCTTGAGAAAATGGTGTGCAATCTCCAGGGCCAAACACACTCAAAACTTTGGGATGATTTTACCTTCAAAATGTCACTGCTGCTACAATTTCACTGATTAAATTTTTCGTTGATGGTTGCATATTACACACCTCAAACTGCCTTAGAATTTGAAGGCATTTTTTCCCCCCCTAAATAGTTAGTGGCATAACAAAGTTTGGTGTCCCTTTAAACATTATGATCCTTTTTAAGCATTTTTAGCTTCACTGGTGGAAATGGAACATGTTGTTCTGTACCAGCAGTTGTTATCCAGCATGGTAACAACAAACAAAAAACTCAGTGATTTAAAACCTGCCAGATGCTGCATAGTGCAACTACCATGGTAGAGTTTTACATTATATGACTAAAAATGAAATCTTTATTGAGTACATTTACATTATGAGAGTTTGATAAATGTATTAGTGCAAAATCCAATTACATACAGCAAGGTACAACCACATTTATGCTGAACGCAATTTATCTGGTGGAGTTTATTTGTAAGTAATGCATAACAAAAATGCAATAGAAGTAACAAGTATTTCTGAAAAGTTGTTGATATGTTGGTAGTTTAAAGTTCATTCATATATTTTTCATATATATATATTTACAGATACATCCTCATCACCGAATGTCCATTCAAATAATATAATAAAATAAACAAGCGACCACCAATAATGGTCTTTCAAATTGTGATCTGAATCTTAAATAAATAAAACATAAGAAATTGGCCAAGGGTTGAAAACACAGAGGAAGACCACAAAACTGTCTGCATCATCATAAATGGTCATTCTTAATGCAACAGACCACTCTACTGCTTGTTCAGCATCTGGCACTAATGTCACTGCGTTTACTTTAAATACAAGTCATGTAGAATGTGCTGCAGGCATTGGTTAAGTACAAAGCTAAAAAGCAATAGATTGTAGCATCCTGTAGCCCATAAATCATAGTATAACAGCCTAACAAAGTCCTATGGCACAAATTCTGTGGCTGTTTTTTTTACAAATGAATCGGTATGTCGGCAGAGGAAACCCCTTCGTCATCATCTGGAATGCGTTTTAACCATCAATACAGGGATCATGTCAATTCTAGTGAGATACTGTATGCACCAATCTAGCATCTAGCACTAAGACATTAAGTTAAATTGCCATTATCCTGTTATAGACTGCAATTAGGCTACTTAATTGTCATAAAAAACTTGGTCTGCAACATTAGATGTTACATGCCACAGTTACATCAAAATGAATGAACATTGCCCAGAACATCGGCCGGTTCATCTTCTATCCATAGTAAATCCAGGTGCTATCCTTTCCCCTGGTAAAAAAATGCACACACACACACACACACACACACACACACACACACACACCTGGCTGCCCAGATGATGTACAAGAAAACATTATTCACCAGACTAGGCCACCTTCTTCTAAAGTTCCATAATCCAGTTTTGATGATGGACAGTTGGACGGTTTTGGTAGATATGAACCAGTGCAAACCAGGAACTGCACAAATATCTGCAAATTTTACATTCTCGCTATCATTAAAGTTGCTCAGATCCTTACGCTTGCCATTTTCGACAAAAAGTTCGGAAAATAGGAAGTAATAGCTATGGTTCAACAATTTCATGGGAATTGACAGGAATTATTGGGAATAAACTGGGATTTAACAAAAATCTTGCAGGATAATATTTTTTTTTAAAACAACCCTAATTACTACTCTGCACATCCATCAATCATATGCACACAGAGCATATTTACTGCCGGGTTATTGAGGCTACACCATTTACATGCACTATGCATTCCTTCATAACAGATTATTTCTTAAATCCTGCACACAAAATAGTCAAAAATTGTCCATCTTGGTGAGTATTCACTCAAATTACATAAACATTACATACATGTATTTTTAAAACTCCTTGTGTTCAAACAATATTATACTAACAATTAAATCAAACACAAAAATGTCGTTTTTGTATTAGTTTACATTCATGTCAGCTTATGAACAAACTAAATGTTAATATTTATGTTTGTATATTATATAGTTTATATACAATTTTCCCAAATTTCAAATTAATTAATAAAAATTCCTATAAATTCCTGGTACATTTTCAACTTGAAATATTTCCAAAATTCCAAAGAGGAAGTTCCAGTGGAACGTTTCCGGAAATTGACTGGATATTTTCCACCCATTTCCAACCCTACTGATAGCATATCTCGTCATATACTGCCTTTTAAATATTTTGCCAACATACAACTCTTCTTTCTCTTTAATTCCTTTTAAGTTAATCGAGAAATCTTTGGAATTTCGACCATTTTCAGTTTAAACAAAAGCTTGGACAACAGCATTGTGGGACCAATGCAAACAAAGCGTTGTTTCTCAATATTTTTGATATTGAAATGGCCCCTTAATGCACAAATTAATGCTCTGTGTTGGTGAACAATAAGCATGGACATTTAACAGCAACACTTTATCTCAAACATGGACCATATACCAACATGGAATGATGTTAACAAACAAGTTTCAAATTAACTCAAGTCAAGTCAAATCAAGTCAAGTAGGCTTTGCTGTCATTTCAACCATATACAGTGCAGTACACAGTAAAATGAAACAACGTTTCCTCATGATGTTTCCAAAGGTTTGTCCATATACAAATAAAAAATGAATACTGTACTGTACTGTGTGAACATTTGGCTGGATGTATACCTTTGGTTCAACAGAAGAGTGCAAACAGAGGGTTTTTAGTTACCCAAGTTAATTCAGATCTTCCTGAAATGAGATTCATATCTCAGCAATGGCTTGGTATACTATAGTATACTATAGCCATAAAATGTTGTGTATCTTATGGCAAAAATGGATTCTGGTCTTTCTTTACCACTAAATAAAGTAGAGCCTAAAAGTGCTTATTTGCTGATTCATTATAATTTTTTCATTTATAGTTGATTAATAATTAAGTAAATTATGGTTAATAATAATAAGAATTTTTGTCACATATACATTACTGCACAATGAATTCTCTCCTTTGCATATCCCAGCTTGTCCAAAACCTGGAGTCAGAGCACAGGATCAGCCATGATACAGCGCCCCAGGAGCACAGAGGCTCAAGGGCCCAAAAGTGTCAGCTTGGCAATACCAGGGGCTTGAAACCCCGACCTTCCGATCAGTAACCCAGAGCCTTACCACTGAGCTACCACTCCCCCAATATCACAGTGTACCTGTGAGTTTTCATACATCAGTAATCATTAACCCTGTTGAATTGAACTATGACACAAAACTCTCAAAGGAATATTTAAAACCCTTTTCCAGCTGAAATTCTTTGCTTTGCAAAAACAGACTACCATAATGTCAGGAAAATAAGTCAATTTGGAGTCTAAGCGGCATTTCTCTAGATGGCGTTAAAAACACAGACAATCGACCTCGGGCGGCAACTTGCCAGGGGTGTCACCGGCGCATTATATTCCATAGAAGCAATTCAGAAGTCATGGCAGTGTGTGTGTCTGCCAATCGCCCTGCCCCATTAAACAGTGCCGCTTATTGATTGCTGTCTGCTGCCTGCTTGCCTACAGAAGGACAGAGTGTATACTGTGTATACCCAGTGTGAGTGTGCAACTCATCCTTAAGATGTTGTAAATGCTGACACCTAAGAAAAGCCCCACCACCAGGTAAAAATCCGGTTTTGTTCTGTAGGTCTGCTCTAGCTTTAAGCCAGGAACATAAATGTTGAAATGTTCTTATTGTCTAGGTAGTCTTTTCTTAATGATTTTAAAAAAATATGGCCTGATAACACAAATCAATGTCTTATTGTCTTCCCTTTATATAACTTATCATTTCCCTATGACCATGGTGCAACCAAAACTGTTTAAAGGCATAGGCAAACTAAAAACCTGCCTTTCTGCTAAAGTTTAATATAAATTATATGTTTACATACTTGAATGCGGGCAATTTTGCAATTGACTATTAAATGTGATTACGCTTTTTATGAATTTTTAGGGTGCAGAGGTGAAGCATTGTGGTGGGAGGGTGGAGCCATTGGGGGGCAATAGGAATCTCGTGCAGGATGCCAAGAAAGTTTGAAACGGCCCTGGGTGCAACATACAACAATACTAGATAAGTGCAGTGCAATCAACACTTAGAACCGAACAATAATTACACAGGACATATGCTGTTAAGTGTAGCAGTAGGATGTTTTAGTATTCAGTGAAGAGTTTGCAATTATTTTTAATCGTACTAGGTTAGGTGTTTGACTAGTCATAGTAACCATCGAACTGTCTCTCAAACAAAACATCTGCGGAGTCTGGCGGTTGTGGTGTTGATGGTCCTACTGTATATCTGCTGTGAGATAGCAGTCGAGTAAAGAGTCCATGAGGTAGATATCCATGGTAGATAGGGACCCTGATTATATTTTCAGCTGTTCTCATAATCCACCGGAGGGTCTTGACATTCTCATGCCACCTAGTTGGACGGCTTGCCAGGACACTCTCTATTATCCCTTTAAAAAAGGCTATGAGCAGAGGACTTTCGATAAATCAGTTTTGCAGATTAATCGAGACCGGTAGTCGGCTACTGGAAAAATCCATACCGATAGTTTTTCCGGCTTGCGTCAGTTGCTGGCGCGGACGAAAAGGTCCGCTGTCATTATGAGAGCAACCTCTAGAGGCAAATCACTGACATGTGCTGTTTGTTTTTATGTGAGACTATGCGCCGCACAGACAGAGAACACTATATTATATTTATCATTTATAATTTCTAAATATGTATTTATTTATTTCACTTTCATGATTCTTTACTGTTTTTATAAAAAAATTTTGTAATACATTTCAGTACTATTTTACATGGAGTGTTTTTTTTTTTTTCTTCAGTATCCATTTAAAAAACCTGTTTAATCAGTTATCGGCAAGTACGATCCAACCGACCTCTAGTTGTAGAGTGGTATGGAAAAGTTTGGCTCTCTTAGCCTAGTCTCTTAGTGCTGTTGGGCCTTCTTGACTAGGCAGACAGGGCTAAGAGTCCAGGAATGGTCCACTGTTATGTGCACAATATGCACTTTTGACCCCACCTATACAGAGCTGTTGTTCCATTGATGTGTAGTGCTAAATGGTCTGCTCATGTCCTCCTGAAGTCAGCAATAATCTCATTAGTCGTATCAACATTAAGAGATTGATCGTTGTCTCCACACCATTTTGCGAGCTGGTTCACCACCTCCCTGTATGCTGACTCATTGTTGTTGCTAATGAGGCCCACAAATGAAGTGTCATCAATAAACTTGATGATGTGACTCAGACTTTGTAATCATGTGTCAGCCGTGTCAAGAGCAAGGTGGAGTTGCCAATCCTGATGGACTCAGGTCTCCTATTTAAAAAAAGTCCAGGATCCAGTTTCAGAGGGGGGTGAGGGGGCTGTTTTGAAATGAGAGCATTGTCCATAAATGCACATTGGTAAATCAATTTGCATCATTCGGATGGCGTGTTTAAAGTGACATTTTAACTTTAAATTTATCGAATTCGTTTCATTCATTCGTTTACGGCTAAATGCTTAATCGCTGCTTATATGTTTGCGTTTTGGTGTCTTTTTAGAAGATAATCCAGTGTCACAAACTGAACCATTACAAAAAAGACTGATCCCGACAGGCGAAGAACTTCTCTTCGTCAACATCATCATTCTCAAAATCTCCCTGGCAGTCCTGGCTAAGGATCACATCAACCATCATATTCTAGACATTTTATTTTTTCATAATACAGCATTTTCTGACTACACCATCTGCTCAAACTCTTATTACACCATCTTATTTATAGACCTGACTACTGCAGCTCCTGTCTTGCTGGTCTCTTTTCAAACGCACTACGCATACCAACTCACCTACCGAGTTTTCAAAATGGTGCTGCCTGCCTAGCTCAAAGCCTCCTCAAACGAGAGGGGAAGTTTATGACTTCTAGCAAGAAATCCTAGGTTTGTTATACTGCTGCATCTCCATATGTTTATATGTTTTGTAAGTAGAAGCATGCAAATGTAAACGCTTCATAAGTAAAATGGAACATACAATGTATTCCTGCTGTTCAGTTTGGGGCTCTGTTAAAGACATTCTAGTGCATTGCATACATTTGTGGCAATCTGGGGTAATTCTGAGGCATTTATATAGGTAATGTCATATACTTTGGCCATCTAATGTACCGTTGTAACTGTGTTTAATATAACATGCAAGAATCCAGCTAAAAAATTCATGCATTGAAACAGAGAGACAGTTATCACAATTTTTTTTCAAACATGTTATTGAAACATGTACATGCATTTCTCATGCATATTATTCACTCCTACATAACTCCCTCTTTTCATCCTTTCCATCTTTGCAATATGTTTTGCAATTGAAAGATTTCTATACAATAAAGACACATAGTATGTAGAGTCTACCATAGTATACAGAAAGAGGAATCTAAAAGCACTTGTTGCAGTTCCTATTAATGACCACTAGGAGAAAAAATGATGGCAAAAATGGTTCAGTAAACATGCTGCCCTACGATTTAAGAACATTGAACATTGTCATATAAATCTAGGGATGTGCATCACCCTATTAATATGCGGTGCGATCCGATTTCGCTATGATTCAACACAATGCGATTCAGTGCAATATGATGCAATGGAAAAAATATGATGCTCTGCAATTCAATATGGTACAGCTAGTTTGATTTTAGTTCTTTGGTTTAGACAGACAGCAAATAATTTTTACTTGTCTTCTGACTTCTTACGCATGGCCCTGTCACAAACACGTCTCTGTAGTGCAAAAAAGAAAAGAAAAATGATTAAATAAAACCAGATGTTCTTTTCCTGTTGTCTTCAGGAAAGTGCAGTTCTACCTCTGCCATGTTAATCTGTATCCTATGTGACTCTCAGGACACGCCTCGGTCGCCGTAGTGTTGCGATAGGTCATATTCAGAAAGCAATCTACATCTTACATATTGGTCACAAATCTTTGGCCGCTTTCTAAATAATAAAAGTGTAGCGCATCTACTAATAATTATATATAAATAAACATTTTTTAAAACACTTTTTTAATTGTTGCATTCCATCATTACCTTTTATGCGAATCGGTGAATCTTATCATCCCTAAGATAGTAGGATAATAATATTTCAACTAAAATTCTGAAAGCACAAATGAGGATTTGAGGCCATGATTCTTTTGATAGATTGGATTTTTGTCCTGTTTGTTTTTGAGTTCTGACCAATGCAACATATTCACTGATGACTTCATAATATTCACTTAACAAGCAGAGCAAAAAATCAAAGATGAAAAATTCATGAATAACTGTACCCCTCTTTCCTGCCTAAAAGAAGAATGGAAAGGGTTATTTGGTGGTTTGTTTGAATTGCCGGATGTCTAACGTGACATTACCTGAAATTGGATAACTGGCTTTTTTGTTTTTTTTTTGAACGATGTAAAAGAACAAAAAGCATTTGTTTTTCAGCAAGATGTTAAATTATTGTTGTCAAAAACAATAGAGGCGCTTCGACTGAAATAAAAGATGCTCTATTCAAAATGTTGCCTTGTTGAAACAAAAATTTTACTGAATCACATTGTCGCAAATGAAATTCGAAAGCAGAATTTTTCAGATGCATGTTTGTTCTTCGCTTGTACCAAATAAAAATTGACCCTTAAACAGGCAAACTAATTAAAAAAACAATATGCATGGAATATTCAGTTATTTTAAACACTAAAAGAAGTTGTTTATGATTGCAAATGTTGTTTACAGAAGTAAAGGTTTCTTCAGTTACAGGCTACTTGATTTAAAAAAAAAGACTCTTTCATCTCTCTATTAAACTGAAAGATTCGTTTCAGCCAAGAAATTCTGTGATAAACAAGCTTGAGGAGGAGAGGATGTCAAAGACTGTCAGATCTCCTGCTGGATCATTTATTTATTGCATATAGGTACCCTCAGCCACCATTGCCCTGACATCCAAGCAACTGAAAGCATAATATTCCACGCTATTATTTCAGTTTTCTCCTTTTAAATTTTAGTTAAAATTTATATATGGGACTTTTCTTTAATTTTTGTACTTTTTTACTGGATTAATACAATGTTACGGATAAAGTTGAATTTTATGCCCCCCCCCCCCCCCCC
>JAAIIK010020396.1:499684-511724 GCA_014706435.1 Silurus glanis
GAGAGAGAGAGAGAGAGAGAGAGAGAGAGAGAGAGAGAGAGAGAGAGAGAGACGCGTCTCAGTGCGAGGAGCTGCAGTAGCGCGTCACCGCCGCTGAGATGATGCGCGCTCCGTCTCTCACCACCTTCACCCCCTCGTTTTTTTCTATTTTATTTTTTTTTCCTTTTCTTTTTTTTATATATAAAAACCGTCTGGCTTCCACAAGCACTCGTTCCCGTTTACCAATCAAACCGTGAAGACGTCCGTCAGATTGCACTTAGAGCAACGGGGTTCTCCTCCGACTATGGACCACAAATTGTATCTGAATTGCAATGCCAAGGAGGACATTCGGACCTGAAACCTGATTGGAAATGATCCCGGACCTTTTTTTTTTGTACTAAATATTTCATATTGAAAAAAAAAATATTTGCGACACTTAATATCTGCGGCTATGGCACTGATCACTGGTCTCGTTTCTTCCTGATGGATTTGGTGGAGCACAGGAGGACGAGGAGAACTTTCACGAAACTAGTTTTGCTTATTGGATCTCCATGCAAGCTGTGATCGCAGGGGATAGAAAAGACAGCTGCAGAACCAACAAAGGGTCAAACAAAGCGTTCATCTGAAATACTGAGATCTGCAACAAGCAACGTGGACGAGAGCAGGATCTGTAGAGGATGAGACAAAGCTTGAAATGCAGATGGACAAGGGACAAGACAGGAACAAATCATAGAACAATTATTCAATTCAATTAAATGTAATTCATTTCGGAATTATTTGCAAAGCGTTTTTTTTACAATGGACTTTGTCCCTAAGCAGCAGGGATAAATGGGTTATAAATATTTAATTTATGTTAGTGCCTATAGCTGAGTGCCTGTAAGTCTGTCCCTAATGAATGACAAGGAAAAAACCCTGAGATAGTATGAGGAAAAACCCTTCTAGAGGAACCAGACTCAAAAAAAGGAACCTATCCTCATCATGGTAGCACCAAATATCTATTTATTATAGTTCCATCATTGTTGAGTGAACTGTTTAGTGCTTAAAAGCTGACAAATTCTAGTCCTAACACATTGCAGCAGACTGTTTATTTTAATTACTGTCCAAATCCATGTCTCATAGCTCTTGAGTTGCTCATAAACTTCATATATTTATTACATTATAGTATTAACGTAATTTCCGGACTATTAAGCGCACCCAAATATAAGCCGCACCCACTGAATTTTACAAAGATTTTTATTTTGAACCTAAATACGCCGCACCTGTCTATAAGCCGTACCTGTCTATAAGCCGCACTGAAACTAATGAACTTTACACAGGATTTAACGAAAGACAGTGTCTGTAACACGGCTTGTATCTAAACAGTAGCCGACCAAGAAAGTCATTGTTCACTGTCTTCCTCCTTCCTTTCACAGCACTTTCTCTCGAGTTTTTCTTTTAGCATCATCGTGCGTTTAAAAATCACCATCGGTGAAGCTTTTCTCCCGATGCCGTGCAGCTCAGAACACAGGTGAAGTGTGTTTTCATGCCCGGTTGTTTTCAGCGTGACGAATGATTCGCATTTCCTGTTGCCAGTCCGAGTGAGCGGCAGGTCAAACGTCAGAGGAACATCATCCATATTTATGATGTGGTGCGGCCCGATTCAGTGGGAGCGCGTCTGATTTAATATAAAGAGTTTCATTGGTTCACCTGAACCCGTTCGTCAATTTCATTGGTCTAATTTTATGTCGCTCAGTTTTTTGGCTTGAAGTTTGTGAAACCGGGAAAAACCCAGGAAAAATCCATAAATTAGCCGCTTTGTTGTTTAAGCCGCGGGGTTCAAAGCGTGGGAAAAAAGTAACGGCTTATAGTCCGGAAAATACGGTACATTCGCTCTGTATGTTAAACCTGTGCTGTGTGCATTGTTTCATCCACCTGGAACATGTTTTTGCAGAGTTTTATCATAATTTTATTGTTACAATCTCAGTGTGCTAACGCAGCCACTGTCCGCGGACCAGCTACAAATATGCTAGCAGCAATGTACTTTTTGTACACGTTACACGTCACATGTTTATTTTACTACCATAAAACAACAATGCATTGGGAAAAAAATAGAAATCAAATCTAATTCAGAAGTCTCCTTTAGTTTAGAAGGCAAGTCAACTGAAAAAAAAAAAAAAAAAATCTGAAAGAGCTTGGCCTCATATTTGTCTGGCTCTGTCTTATCTCCTGAAACTGAACACTTATTAACCAGAAATACAGCTAATGCTAGCATTGATATGCTATCAATTGTAAACAATTTACCAATGTTTTTCCAAAGCTATAACTGGATATGAACTGTTGAAATGTGGAATCGAATATTTCTAGACATATTAAGCATTTTAAATCAATTTAGCAGTCTATGTGAAATGAATATGTAATATTTTTCATCCGATATACAGTAATTTAATCTCAGCAGTGTTTTGAATTCTCTCAATCAATCAACATACTGTACACATATCGGATTACTGTTAAATCTATAACCCCGACTACAGTTCACCGGTCTGAGCGTGAAATATACACTACTCATTATAGTAAGATTGCAAGCTGTTTCGGGAACAAAAAGCGATTTTATCCGTACAATTTTACGAAATGAAATGCAGCTTTTGTTTCATTTATATATGGCAACATGTTTTTTCATTTCAACATTCATTTGTTGATTCAAAACATTTCTCACGAAGGCTCATGCAAATCAGTCTATTATTATATGATACGTTTTTGCATCTGTTAGGTTGCAATTTTTTGGTCATCGTTCACTGATTTGCTGAGCAAACAAAGCAGAAAATAAATGGTTTCTGAATAAAATGTAAAGATTAACGTAATTAAGCAAATTACAAAATTGACTTAAAACTGAGCAGTTGAGGGTTAAGGGGCCTCGCACAAGGGCCCCAGCATTGGCAGCCTGGTTGTGCTGGGATTTGAACTCTTGACCTTCCGATCCAAGGACCAAATTCATTCAATTCAATTTTTTTTTGTAGATTGCTTTTAACATGGAACAGTGTCTCAGTGTTATTAATTAAAAATAATGTATAAAAGAATGAACGTTTATTGCCTATAAGTTTGTTCCTTATAATTTAAAGTTTATCCCTATTGTGGCAACTGTGGCAAGAAAAATCTGCCTGAGATGGCATGAGAAAGAAACCTTGAGAAGAATTCAATATGGAACCCATCCTCATCTGGGTGGCACCAAATGTCCATTCATTGCAGTTGCCTCATTGTTGAGGTTTGCTGTTAAGTGATGGCGCTTTAATGCAAAGCTGTTCATGCAACCTGTGGTTCTTGAGTTGCTCAGTAACTTCATGGATCTTTAGGCTGTTGAGGTAGAACCATCCCCAACCTCACAGAGCGATCTCCAAATTAAGAGAATTCCATTCGGAAATACTGTCAGGATAAAATCGGGCAGATCCGAAGAAGAGAAAAGGACAGGAACACCTGTCACTGGTACCTCAGGAACATGATTAGATGTGTACATTTTTTCCGTAGAATTCTTAACCTAAACTGCTGAGGAGACAGTGGGTACACAGTGGGTCAGTGAATAAGCGATACGGATGGGAATTATTTCCCCATGTTGATGCATACAAGCATCATTGTATAGCAAACCTTTTGCCATGCAAATTAATAAAGTGCACAGCATTCATTGGGGTTTTATGCATTCAGTGGGTTTTCTAAGCTGTTTACAGGCCACTCATGTTTGCAGGTAAAAAAAAAGGCACTGGGGGAATAAAATAAGCTGTGAACTGCAATGCTTTAAGAAAGAAAAAAAAAAAAAAGAACTCAATGAGAGCTTACTGTGATGTGATGCTTCACACAATACCTGACACCACATGCCTGCTCTGAATGGGCCTTTCTAGGTAATCATGTTTCCTTGCATCATTACAGTATACTTTCAGGGCTTTTTTTTTAAAATGAGTCCATGCTTAAATGTAACATAATAATGGACAGAAAAATATCCTTATTACCTCAGGCTCACTTTTAACAGTGGTTCTCTTTATGTGAGCCGACTTTCATCACATGATGATGTGAGCAGAACGTAGTAATCTTCTTCGACCTGCCTAAAATCCTCAATAAAAGATCTTTCTCATAAAATCTGACACAGAGAATGCATTATCACACAAACTGCTCTAGTCTTATTGTGTTATTTTACCTTATTGGGATCATCTAATGCAGTATGACAAGAAAAGGAGATTTATATCAGTGGGCTAGCAGGCCTAAACCCCAGCTGTCTTTTAAAAATTAATGAAAAAAAAAAAACATTTGGCATATGAATCATCTTAGTTGAAGTTAACAAATTGTTTTAAAGAGGATTATTTTGGATTTTCTGTGAAATCAGGTGCACGCAGAATGGTATGAAGCACTGCTGTGGGCTTGATTGAAGAAACCCAGTGCTGTAGATGCAGACATGCAGTCTATCAGTGACAGCCATGTCAGGTGATTACAGAGAGAGAAACGCCCACTAGACTTTGGGCTCTTTTAGCCTACTTTGGTGATACTGATGTTACCAGCAGTCATGTTCCAGACACAGTCGTAGTCATGTAATAGATAGGCTGAACACACACTTGTGTGTCAAAGGACAAAAGCCGTAACTGTATGCGCAGTGCTTTTTGCTGTGTTTGTTATTTAAAGGAAACGTGGCATGAACCTAAAAGACCAGTTCAGCCTTGAAACACACACAAAAAAAGTAATTACTAACGAGGTGTGTGTATGTGTGTAAGTGTTTGTGTGTGTGGTATGATAAAACTGGTAGGGGGAACGGAAATGTTTTGATCAAGTTTGAAGAGACCAAACAAACTACATAAAAACAAATCCACAAGAAAGCACTGGTTATACTTTGAGATGCATTCAATTGAATTCATTTTTATTTGTAGAGCACTTTTTAACAATGGACATGGGCAGTTTTACAGAGATAAAGCGGTTAGAATGTGGTGAGAAAAAACTCCCAGACACTTAATGAGAAAGAAACCTTGAGAGGATCCAGACTCAAAAACAAACCCATCCTTATCTGGGTGGCACCGAATGTCTATTCATTACAGTTCCATCACTGTTGAAGTGTTCAGTGATGGGAGCTGTTCATGCAACCTGTGGTCCTGAACCATTGTAGCAGACTGCTGATATTAATTACAGTCTAAATCCATCCTCCAAGTTCTTGAGTTGCTCAGTTACTTCATGGCTCTTTAGGTTGTATATCTTTAAACATCCCCAGCTGCACAAAGTGGTCTCTGATTGAAGAGAACTCCATTTAGTGGTGGGGCATCGGGATGAATCAGGCAGATCCGAAGAGAAGAAAGGGACAGGAACACTAGTCACTGGTGCTTCAGGAGCATTTGAAGAGAAAACCATGGTGTCCTAGGCAGAAAGATAGTGGAGGGGTGACAGCGAGAGAAAAATAAGGGTTGTTAAGTATTCTTATTGTTTAATAAATGTTTAAGGAAACAGAACAGTGTGATCAGGTTGTAAGTAAAGACTCCGGCAAGACTAAATATGGCAGCATAACTAAAAGGGACAGTCAATTTGAGAATCAGGAAAATTTCTGTGCACAAGGGACAAGAGTAAAAATCAATATTGTGGATGCCCCGTGATCTTCAGGCCCTCAGACAGCACTGCATTTAAAACAGTCATGATTCTGTAATGGAAATGGAAATCACTGTATGGACTCATTAACAACACTAGAAATTATTGTCTATGAACACAGTTTGCCATGTCATCCACAAGTGCTGGTAAAGAAAGGCAAATTTGAAGCAACAACCATATAGTCAGTACATGTGCTCATTTTTAGAACTTCCAGAACTTCTGTTCCTGTTTACAAATAGCATATTATAGAAGGAAGACTATCTGCAGTGTGTAAAGGACAAAGAGAAAGATGATTCAGCACTGTGCAAGTAGCGTTGGATAAAATCAGGCCACAACATTTTACATACTTTGTTCCATCCATCCTTCTAGCTATCCATTTATCCACCCATCCATCCTTCTATTTATCTATTTATCCATCCATCCAGTTATCCATTCCTTTATCCATCCTATCCACCTGTTTATTAAAAGCCAAAATAAAATATTTAATATGGATTCAGCCTCTATGTAATCTTTTTTTTTCTTGGAGTATGAATGAAGGAGGACTGGATAACATCAGGCCACAACATCTGCACCTGATTACACACACAACTGTCTGGTCCTGTGACTCGTTGTGCATATCTTCAGAACCAGGCATATTGTTAAATACAACCTTGTTTGACAAAAGTATAAACCTTTATTATCTTCAACTAATAAAACCTCACCTTGTATTTTTCTTTAAAGTTCTTTTCTGGACTTTTTTCCCCAGGCTTGTTTGGCTGTTCAAGATAAGCATGCATTATTCACATAACATCACGTCACATTAACAGCCATTCACAGCGCACTGGCCAAAGCACAAATGAGAAACTATTTCAATACACTACAAATTCATAGGATTTATATGCTTTACATAAAAAAAAGAATTAACACAGCAAGTCTAAAGCACAACAAATAATGCTTTTTAATTAATATTAAATTGAAATGATTAAAGACTTGGTTTACTTTAGAGCTGCGTATTGCCAATAATCTGGTGATACGATACGTATCAGGATACAGAAGTCTCGCTACGTTATTTTTGTGATTCATTATGATGTATATTTTGGGATATGTCTTATTTTTGGAATAGAAAACCATTTTATAAGCAAGTCAGTCAACGCTGTTATTACATCTGTCGGAATGTAATGGTTTACTTATACAGAGATTATAGAGATTGGATGACCCATAACTTTCTACTTTTAAATTCTGATAAGACGGAGATTTTGTTTATCGGCCCAAAAACTAGTATACAGAAGCTCCAGCATCTCAACCTGCATTTAGACGGATGTTCTGTAACCACTAGTTCAACAGTAAAAGACCTGGGAGTTATTTTAGACAGCAACTTATCTTTTAAAAATCATATCAACCAAGTTACAAAAACAGCCTTCTTTCACCTTAGAAATATTTCTAAGCTAAGAAATATGTTGTCTATATCCGATGCAGAGAAGCTCGTCCATGCGTTTATGACCTCCAGAATAGTCTACTGTAATGCAGTACTAGGTGGATGTCCTGCATCATTAATAAACAAGCTTCAGTTAGTTCAGAATGCGGCAGCAAGAGTTCTTACTAGGTCAAGAAAATATGATCACATAACCCCAATCTTATCGTCCCTACACTGGCTTCCTGTTAAGTTTCGAATAGACTACAAACTACTGCTACTTACTTATAAAGCACTAAATGGTTTGGCTCCCATGTATCTCTCCAGTCTTTTAACACGCTACAATCCGTCACGCTCCCTGAGATCTCAAAACTCTGGGCTTCTAGTAGTTCCTAGAATAGCAAAGTCCACTAAAGGCGGTAGATCATTTTCACATTTAGCTCCTAAACTCTGGAACAGTCTTCCTGACAGTGTTCGGGGTTCAGACACGCTCTCCCAGTTTAAGTGCAGATTAAAAACATATCTTTTTAGCAAAGCCTACACATAACACACATCACATCATAACCTTGTGCTCCAGAACATCTGATCACATGCACATGATCAACTTGTGCTGTTAATATCATGAACAGCAGCTACGCTAATTGCTCTCCACTGCTTCTCTTTCTCTCCCCATCCCGAGGCTTTCTGAGGTTTGGCCAGCTCCAGTCACGTCCCACCTCGTGAAGATTATGGACTTTAAAGAAGTAGATGCCGAACTCGCAAACATCCTGAACCATCTAGAGACGTACCAGTGCCATTTGGATCCCACTACATGTGTGGAGTTTTGACATTGGACCTCCTGGAGTGTTTAAAGGCTCTGGCATGGAGAAGCTGTTGCTGGATCTGTGATGATCACAAATGTTGAGCTCAGTAGCTCCTACTTTTATACCAGAGACTGTAGAAAGAACATTTACTTATAATCTTATACTCCAGTACTCATGTTAGTTCTCACTCTCCAGTGTTCTGTATTGTTGAAAGATTTATGATCAAACTCTTGATGTCACCCAAATGAGGATGGGTTCCCCTTTTGAGTCTGGTTCCTCTCAAGGTTTCTTCCTCATTACATCTCAGAGTCGCCACGGCTTGCTCATCAGGGATAAATACACACCATTCACCTTGACTGTTGATTTCTGTAAAGCTGCTTTGAGACAATGTCTGTTGTGAAAAGCGCTATATAAATAAACTTGACTTGACTTGACTTGACTTGACTTATAGCCATCAGACAAATACATGTTTTTCTAGACATTCTAATCCAGAGTCAGCCCCTTTTTTGCTGTAATAATAGCACCCATTTTCTGGAAAGGCTTTCTATAAGAATTTGGAGTGTTATGTGTATTTGGAATCTATTAGCCAAAGGAGTATTAGTGACATCAGGCCCTGAGGTTGGGTGAGTAGGCCTGAGGTGTTCCAGTCCATCCAAAAAGTGTTCACTGGGGTCGTGGCCAGGACTCTGTAATATAAGATAAGATAAGATATACCTTTATTCGTCCCACAGTGGGGAAATTTCTTTGTTACAGCAGCAAGAAAAAAAAAAAAAATAAATACAAATATATAAAAGAATAGACGAATAGACATACTATAGTATACAAGTATATACACAACACAATGTATAAATACAAATAAGGAAAAAGTACGTATTGCAGGTAGTATTGCACACAGGTGGTATTATTACACAGTAAAACAGTATTAACAGTAACTATTACACAGTTAAACAGTAATAACAGTGTGTATTATGGTGAATGGTTCACTGGGAGCAGCTTTGATTGTAAAGTCTAATAGCAGCAGGGAGAAAAGACCTTCTGTATCGCTCCTTCAGACACTTAGGATGCAAGGAGGTGCAAGTCGTAGGTGCAAGTCTTCCACATATATCCTTCATGTCTTCACTATGCACACTGTCTATGCATATGGGTTTGACGATCAGTTGTCCATCAAATTTAGCTATGCAGTGTGTTTAAATCAAATAACGTGCCTTTGCAATATGTCATATCTTCCAGCATATAATAAAAAAAATGTAATTGGTTAGAACTTATTTCCAATTGACTGTAAAGTGAAAAAAAGGAATTCAAAGAAGGGGCATTTCAAATAGAACCAACAGTAGGATTGTTTGATCCAAAGGGAGTGTCCTCTTTTTCCAATATCAACTCACACTTTAATTTTAAAGTTATTTTCCTATTTGTCAATAGGAAAATATTAGTTAAAAATATTTACTATTTCTTACCTCATTTGGTGTCGAAAGCAGATTTCCATGCACTGTTTGCTCCAAATATGATCATCAGAAACGTGATTGTTACGGGTCTGAGCCACATTCTTCAATATCTTGTTTACACTGAAATACATTCCAAAACTTTCAGTTCATACTTGTTGGCAAGTAACCAACTGATAAATCCTATGTATTTTGGGAGAAACAAGTTGTTTATGTGGTCTCAGGACTTACGTTCTTGAATATTTTGCATTGAATGAAAAAGGACAGAAGAACGAAAGTACTCTAAAAACATTTATGCATTCAATCATCTCTGGTGAATCGGTAGTAGCTGGCCATAAAAGTCCATATTATAGATTTATTTTAAAATTACATAGTACTCAAAAGCCTTTGACATTCGAATAATTTTTTAAAGAAAATTTCTTTGTAAGCACAAAAATTTGTGTTGAGCGTATTCGTGGAAAAAGTGTAAAAAATGCTTTGGACCACTCGGGCCAGTGCCAGTATATAATGGTTATCTGTCTGACTGCTAACACATTGATATTCAGTGTATGTAGCTCAGTGTCACACTGATGGTGTACAGTAAATGATTTGGTGCCGTGAAATGAAGAGATTTTTTTCTCAATACCATTACAAGCAGATGCTTCTGGTCACATTGCTGCGGTTTGAGGTTTAAGCAGAAAACAGGGTCAAATTTTAGATTGATTAAATTAATTACAGGTGCAAGGTACGAACTCTAAAGTTGGGACCACTCTGTATCTCTGTTCCCGTGGGAAAGCAATGACTTTGCTGTGGAAAGTGAATTTGGAGCTCATTATATGATATCTTACTGTATGTTTACTTTATGTTTAGTTAGGGTAGGTGTTACTAAAGGTTATATTAGTTGAGATCTTTTTCGTTCTTTTTTTTTATCAGAAAATAGATCACCATTACAGAGTGAATAAAATAAAATTAAATACATGCTCCTGAAAATGTGTTAGTCGCAATGATATTTATGTTTCAGTACTGCACTGAATATGTTCAATGTTGGAAAAAGCATAATTTATGCAATTATTAAAGACGCTGTTTTAAACCCGAAGCTTTCCTTTCTACTCAGCTTTACTATATTACAATCCCAATTCCAAAAAAAAACTGTGCAGAATTTAATATGCATATTGAAAAACATAATGCAATGATTTGCATATCTCAAAAATCCTTATTCTATTCACAAAAATAGAACAAACCAAAAAACATATCAATTGTTTAAACTAAGACTATATATAATTTTAAGGGAAAAATAAGGTTGTTTTAATGGCCAGGACAGGATTTAAAAAATGTTGGGACAAGGCCATGTTTACCACTGTCTTCTGTCTGTATAAATCTGGGAACTGAGGAGAAGAGTTTGTGAAGTTTTGGGAATGTTGTCCCATATGTGTCTGATACAGGATTCTAGCTGCTGAAGAGTCCTGGGTGTCCTTCGTTGTATTTTTTATTTCATGATGCTTTCAAATGGTGAAAGGTCTAGACTGGACTCTTCTGCTACAAAGTCATGCTATTGTAATAGATGGACTATGGCCCTTACTGAAAAGATGTTTTCTAGATGGAAGCATTTGTCGCTCTGAAAACCTGTATATAATGTTCGGCATCGATGGAGCCTTTCCAAACGTACAAGCTGAACATTCCACAGGCACGAATGCAGTCCCATACCACGATGCTGCTTTCTGAATTGAGCACTGTTAAGTTGAAATGTAACGATAATAGTATGCATATAATCCTTAATTCTTTTAAGGAAACTGATTTTTAAGCAAGTGATATTTATTTAGTTTCATCTTTATTTGTAACGCAGACCCAATGTCTGTGTTGATGTGTTAACAAACCTATATAAGCTTGTAATTATGACTCTTTGGTTAAAACTTTTTGATGCACTTTTGGAACTTCTGGCATTCCGCAAGGTTTTAAAGTCATAAACTAAAAGACTCTACAGTGTGTATGAAGGATGAAGGGTGTTTATGTAACAGTGTTTCTGTGCATTATAATTTTCTCAGTGCATAGTCATGCAAACATTTTTGGTTTATGGTCACAGTTTTTTTAATGTCTTGATTTGTAGCATGTAAATAATAATTGCAATAATAATAATAAGAATAAATGCAATAATTGCAATAATGTTAATAATCACCTCTTGTGAAGCTTAATTAGTGGCTGGACACTGAAAAAAATAATGAATATATGCACTAGGGTTCGGTTAACTTCCCTGCTTTATTTCATAAATGGGTGTTATGACACCGATCATGGAAAAAAAATTCCCAAATAGAAGGATATTCTATTAGCAATACTGATATCTATTTTAAAGATCACTATGCACCAGTGGTGGTAGGTTAATACTTTTATGGACAGCAATCAACCTCATCAATAATAAAAAGGACCTACTGTCATCTCTGACCTGCTTCCATAAAAAGTGACATGACAGTAATGTAAACCCCATGCTGTTCATTATATGTGTTACATTAACCCAATTATAATAGACAACTATAAATCATAAACTGTATAGTTAATGTTTTTATCATTATTTAGAATTTTATTATCTTATTTTCATAGGTTTTTATAGATTTTCCTATTTGTAAAGCAGCAGCACAACACAACAAATTCCTAGTAATTCCATGCAATCCATGACACTTAGCAATAATGATGATTCTGATTTCTAATACTTTTGTGAATTCAGGTTGGGTAAAATAAAGTTCTTGGTAATTTATTCATATTTATGCACTATTCTACACCGTAAATAGTGTGAGGAGAGAGAGAGAGAGAGAGAGAGAGAGAGTGAGAGTGTGTGTGTGTGTGTGTGTGTGTGTGTGTGTGTGTGTGTGTGTGTG
>JAAIIK010020396.1:511734-532173 GCA_014706435.1 Silurus glanis
TGTGTGTGTGTGTGTGTGTGTGTGTGTGTGTGTGTGTGTGTGTGTGTAAACTGAAAATTCATACAAAGAAATTAATTCAATTGAACAAAAAAAACCCAAAAAAACAAAAAAACATATTCTAGTTATTGTTGTCCTCAATACAACATGCTTGCTCAGTAGGAGTGAAGATATAATGATGCACATGATATATGCAGCTGGTGCTGAATGAGGTTGGACCAGAATAGAGTTCTAAGCACAGACAAAGAAGGTTCTGTATCTTTATGGAGTCTAATGTTTTTATATTGAAAGATATTACTTATCCATGAATAATGTAATACATTTCATATGTTTAAGTGACAAATTGGAAAAAATATGGCCAAACACAATAAGTAAAGTGTCTGGAGCCTGCACATAAACGTCTCTAGGTTACGTATGTACCCTAGTTCTCCGCGTTACTCACGCTCTAAATCACGTGTGAAATCTGGCCAACGGCAAGGCGTGACGTCTCCAGCGGGGCGACGACGCGAACCAGGAGGCTTCAAAATGCACGAGCAGTGGAGTGACGCTAGCTTCTGAAAAAGAGAAGGTAAGTGCCGCATGGATGCAGGGAGTGTGACATGTTGATGCAGCGTCTCGTTCCCTCGGGGAACTAGGGTTACATACGTAACCTAGAGAAGTTCCTCTTTCGGGAACTCAAACTGCGTCACAACGCTTTGGGAACGAGTGTCCAATCGCACCATACTGACCAGTCCCTGCCTAGTGTGTCTGAGCACAACCAGAACGCAGGACAGAGGAGCCGGGAGTGGCTCTGATGTCGAGGTCACAAAACCTCGCCATAATCCGGGTAGAGTGATCCTTGACTCCGAACGGAGTGGGAAGACCAGAGGACTCATAAGATAAAGAAATGGCATCCACTATTCACCTGCTGAGAGTCTGCCTATTGGCAGGAAAATCTTTCCTATAAGGGCCAACGCAGACAAACAGCTGCTCCGACTTTCTCTACGGACTCGTCCTGTGGAGATACTTCTCCAGTGCTCGCACAGCCGATTTTGCTTCTGCTGGTCGGGGGCTTGGAAAGGATGAGGGCAGAATGCCTTCAGCACGACAGGTCGTAGGGGAGCCGCAGGCACCTTAGATACATACCCAGGTTTAGGCTAGAGAAAGGCACTGGCCATGCCAGGGGCAAACTCCAAGCAAAACAGGGCCACGGAAAGAGCCTGTAGGTCCCTGACCCTCTTCAGGGAGGATATTGCTAGAAGAAAAGCGGTCTTTACAGACAGGTACCTAAGGGTCACCTCAGCCAAGGGCTCGAAGGGGGGCTCAGATAGAGCCGCCAACACAACGGCCACACAGACACTCTGGGTCGCATCCCGGGCCTTAGCCTCCGGGTGCCACGCAGAAAACGTGTCATGAGAGGGTGTTTACTCAGCAACAGGAAAACAATAAGCCGTGATAGCAGACATGTAAACCTTCAGGGTTGATAGAGCCAACCCTGTGGAAAACTATTCTTGCAAGAACTCCAGAACTAAACCAACCGGGCAGTTGACTGGGTCTAACTGGTGGTGCTCACACCACGCGGTGAACAGCTGCCATCTAGCGGCATACGACCTCCTCATAGAGGGAGCTCTGGAATGGAGGATGGTCTCCACTACCTCAGTAGAGAGACCACCTGCTAGAAACTGTGCCCCCTCAGGGGCCACAGCCATTGCTTCCATAACTCTGGGCAGGGGTGAACGTGAGCGTTGCTCCACTGCTCGCACATTTTGTAGCTTCCTGGTTTGCACCGTCGCCGGTTACGTCACGCCTTGGCCGGATTTCACACGTGATTTAAAGTGTGAGCAACGCGGAGGCTTTCCCAAAGCATTGTGACGCAGCTCGAGTTCCCAAAAGGGGAACCACCAATTCAGACACGCAAACAAATACATATAACAATATTTAAACACTTAGTATGTAAGACCTCGTTTAAAATATTCTGGAAATCTTAAAAACGCACTAAAAAAGACAATATATGAAACAATCTATACTTATACTTCATTTAAATAAGAAAATCATACCATACAGTGAACCGTAGATAAGTTCGAACCCCATAATCTATACATTTATTTCTGTTTTGTGAATATTGCTGAAAACGCTATTCAAATAGAATTTTATAGAATTTAATAAAATATTTCTCATTTGGAATTACAATACTACAAATTGTGCCATTATTTATTTTTTTTAAGCATGAAATAACCACTGGCTATGGAAGGACATGTGAAGAAGAGGCAGACTCACAGCTACAGTATTTGAAGTTCCAAATTCTAATTATATAAAAGTATGTCCAGGAATAATAATTTATTCAATGTAAAAAAAAGTCAAGCACAAGATAGAGAAATACTGTGATTGTCAAAAAACTTGCAAAACAAAAACAAACAAACAAAAAACAACACAGTAGCAAGTTTTTTACTATTTTGGATTGGCATTTAAAAGATTGTAATGATGTACTGATATCACATCCTTCAGATTCTATCTCTGAGGATTTATTAAAAATTGGGTGTACACCACTCAGGTGACATTGATGGATAGAATCACAGTTTCTCCTGAAAGCAGTTAAGTTTATATCTTGATATGCATGTAATGGATGCATTTATGGAATGTTTTTTAGCTTAGGAAGAACTTTTTGATTTTTTTCGGTTTTTGGTGTTTAAATTTGGCCCCTTGATACATTTAGTAAATCTGTTCTAGTCACTTAGTTTTATTTGCCAATAAACGGAGAACAGTTATTATGTAATATTGTATGTATTTTATTATAGCAGAATTAAAGCACACAAATATATTCTGGCAGATAACATGTTTGCATTACAACTGTGCTATCATGATATTTAGTAATGGCCAACAGAGTTATCATTACAGTTTCATAGTTCTTCTTCTTTTGGCTGCTCCCATTAGGGGTCGCCTCAGCTGATCATTTGTCTTTATATCACCCTGTCCTCTAAATTTGCCTCTTTCAAACCAACTATGTGCATGTCTTCCCTCACCACATCCATAAACCTCCTCTTGGTCTTCCTCCTTACTGTTGGCACCATCCACAGCATTCTCTTATTGATATACCCCATGTCCCTCCTCTGCACATGTCCAAACCTACTCAATCGCACCTACCTCACCTTGTCTCCAAACCAACCTACATGCGTGGTCCCGCTAACAAACTCATTTCTAATTTTGTCCATTCTTGTCAACTTTCCCTTTCACTCCTGCAGATACCCTTCTAAATCACAAACTCTCCATTACTTTGCACAGCTGACCCCAGGTACTCTTACACCTTTACCACCTCTTCTCCCTGCAACCGCACCACTCCACTGCCCTCCCTCTCATTTACACACATGTACTCTTTCTTACTCCTACTGACTTTCATTACCCTTCTCTCCAGCGTGTACCTCCACCTCTCCAGGCTCTTCTCAACCTGCTCCCTACTCTTTCCACAAATCACAATATCACCCGCAAACATCATAGTCCTCGGAGACTCCTGTCTGACCTCGTCCTGTCCATCACAACCGCAAACAAGAAAGGGCTTAGAGCCGATCCTTAATGCAATCCCACCTCCACCTTGAACCAGTTTGTCGTTCCCACTGTACAATTTACTGCTGTCACACTGTCCTCATACATGTCCTCCACCACCCTCACATACTTCTCTGACACACCTGACTTCCTCGTACAATACCACAACTCCGCTCTCGACACCCTGTTGTATGCTTTCTCTAAATCCACAAACTCACAATGCAACTCCTTCTGACTTTATACTTCTCCATCAACATTCTCAACGCAAATAATGCACCTGTGGTGCTCTTCCTCTGCATGAAACCATACTGTTGCTCACAGATGGTCACCTTTTCTCCCTTATTCTTAAAAACCGGTACCAGCAAATTCCTTCTTCATTCTTCAGGCATCCTCTCACCTAAAACCAAAATCTTGTTAAACAATCTGGTTAAAAACGCCACTGCCATCTCTTCTAAACATCTCCATGTTTTTACAGGTATTTCATCTGGGCCAACCGACTTTCCTTTCTTCATCCTCTTAATCGCTGCTCTCACTTCCTCCTTACTAATCTACTTCCTGCTTCACCATCCCCACATCATCCAACCTGCACTCTCTCATTTTCCTCATTCATCAGCTGCTAAAATCTCCATCTTTCTAACACATTCTCCTCTTAAGTCAACACATTTCCATCATTAATTGCATAACTTGCAGCACATCCTTCCCAGCTCGGTCCCTCTGCCTACACCTTACAGTCTCCAATCTCTTTCAGGTTGCATGTTCTGCATCAAACATAGTCCACCTGTGTGCACCTTCCTCCACTCTTATACGTCACCCTATGCTCCTCCTTCTTCTTAAAATAAGTATTTACCACTGCCATTTCCATCATTTTAGCAAAATCTGCCACCATCTGCACTTTCACATTCCTCTTCTTAAGGCCATACCTACCCATTACCTCCTCATCATCTCGGTTGCCTTCACCAACATGGCTATTGAAGTTTGCCCCAATCACCAATCTTTCTTTTTTTAGGTACACATTCTACCACTTCATCTATCCTGAATTTTTCTTTCTCCTCCATCTCACAACCCACTTGTGGAGCATAGGCACTGATGACATTTATCATCACCCCTTCCACTTCCAGCTTCACGTTCATCACTCTATCAGAAACTCTCTTTACCTCCACTACACTCTTACTTCACTCTTTCTTCAGGATCACCCCTACACTTCTTTTCCTGCCGTCTCTGTAGACGTCTTCCTCCTCTCCTTCTCCTCCTTCGGCCAACAGTAGCCTAATTTCCACCAGTACCCTGTTGGCTAACGATACCCGTGGCAGTCGTTGGTAACCTGGGTCTCGACCGATCCGGTATGAAATTTATGTATGTGATCCAGCATATTTGATTTTGCACATATTTTACGCTGGATGCCCTTCTTAACACAACCCTTCCCATTTATCCGGGCTTGGGACCTGCACTAAAAGTGCACTGGCTTGTCTGGAGAAAAACCACATGTGACAGTAACTGTCAGGTATCCATGAACAACCATAATATTAAAACCACTGTCGTGAAACATTGATTATCTCATTTACAATAGTATCAGCAAAGGGGTGTGATATATCAGGCAGCAAATAAACACTTCACAAAGTTGATGTCTTAGAAATAGATGAATTGGAAAAGTGTAAGGACCTAAATAAGAAATAGCTGAAAAAGTTATATGCTTTAATAGAAAGGTGTCAGAACACACAATGCATCACAACTTGCTGTGTATGGGTCTCTGAAGCTGCAGGCCATCCAGAATGCCCATGCTGACCCCAGATCAACACCAAAAGCGCCTACAATGGGAATGTAAGCATGAGAACTTGGCCATAGAGCAATGGAAAAAGTTTACATCATGTGGACAGCCAGGTGTATGTGCATTGCTTTACTGGGATAGAGATAGCACCAGGATGCACTAAGGCAAGAAGGCAATCTGCCAGAGGCAGTGCCTTGGGTTCTGATACTCCTGTGGATGTTACTTTTACATGTGCCACCTACATAAACATTCCTGCAGTCCAAGTTACACCTCTTTATGGCAACACTATTCCCGAATGGCATTGGTCTCTTTCAGCGGCATACCAGTCCTTTCACATCTGTACTGCAGAAAAAAAGTACAGGAATGGTTTGAAGACTTTAAGATCCCAGTCCAAATGAGCATCTCTGGAATGTGCTAGTCAAACAAGTCTAATCTATGGAGGCCCCACCTTCTAACCTAAAGTATCTACTGCTTACATCTTTACAACAGATAACACAGAACACAATCAGAGGTCTTGTGGAGTCAATGACAGAGCGGTTTTATTGGCACAATAATTGGCAGGTGGTGTTAATGTTGTGGCTGATTGATGTATCTTGTACCTTCTGATTACAGAGTTTACAGCAGATATATGTTAATTGTAGGAGGGGAAAGAAGAGTAAACCTGGTTTCATTAATGTGATTTTCAAATATATGACAGTCTGCTGGCCTCCAGGTCCTGTACCGAAGCCTGCTCATGTTCCTCACATGACTGTCTCCAAAGTGCTGAACGGACAGCGCCACTTCAGCACCCCTGTTGATATTCCCCAAATGAGGATGGGTTCCACTTTTGAGTCTGGTTCCTCTCAAGGTTTCTTCTTCATACCATCTAAAGGAGTTTTTCCTTGCCACAGTTGCCCCAGTCTGCTCATCACAGATAAATACACACAATTTACTTATATAAAAATTTTACATTCTGTAAAGCTGCTTTTAAGACAATGTCCATTGTAAAAAGCGCTATAAAATAAACTTGAATTTGAAACTTAAACTGTTGTTCTGAATAACGCATGAGCACATGGCTATGGGGCAGGGCTGTGAAACTACAAAAAGCTGGACTCTTCTGATGGCAGAAACAGCTTCTCACCCTTCTTAAGAAGCCTGGAAAGTAGAAAGAGCATAATAGATACACACAGCTACAGTATATGAACCTGATTGTTGTGTGATTGTGGACTGCTTGTACTTCATTTGCTGCTCAAAGAGACAGTATTGTTGAAGGCCATGCACCCTTCTTTTTCAGCAGCATGCTACAAGGTTACACTTTGAAGGTTTTTCTAATAATTTGCTTGCTGTGTTCTAAGATAATTATGGTACTCCAACATTCATTCCTTTATTGTCTCTGCACTTCTCTCACTTCTATTAAACTAAACAAAAGAAATTTTTTTCTGTTTTATTTGTAGAGTGCTCTTGTCAATGGACATTGTCTCAAAGTAGCTTTATAGCGATAAAGCGGTTATCAATTTATGTAAAGAATGTATCGGTTTAGTGCCCTTAAGTTTATCCCTAATGAGTGAGCCAGTGGTGACTGTGGCAAGGAAAACCTCCCTGAGATGGTTTGAGGAAAAAACATGAGAGGAACCAGGCTCATAAGGGAACTTCTCTTTATCCGGGTGGCACTAAATGTCCATTCATTACAGTTCTATCATTGTTAGGGTGTGCTGGTCAGTGATAGGTGTTTATGCACTGTGTATTTTTAACTGTTGACATAAATTACAGCCCAAATCCATCCTCTAAGTTTTTGAATTGCTCAGTAACTTCATCGATCTATAATTAATTTTTTTTTCCTGGTAAATTTATTCATAATGAGCAAGCCACTGCGGCAAGGGAAAACTCCCTGAGATGGTCGGAGAAAGAAACCCTGAGAGGATCCAAGCTCTAAAAAGAACCTATTCTCATCTGGGTGGCAGGAAAATGTCAATTTATTACAGTTCCATCATTGCTGGAAGTTGAACTGTTTAGTGATGACTTTCATAATAGTATTTTAAAGATTTTCCCTTTAAATAGGTAAATAATGTGCATTAACACCCTTCTTCTGGTCTTGAACTGCCCTCTGTACTGCACATTGTAGTGCTTTCTTTGATCTAACACACCCACATTTACTCAGTAAAATATGTTAAATAGCTAATTTGTAGGATTTAATTTCATTTATGTTAGACAAGGCATAAGAATATGTAGTTGAATAGGCTTTTGGACTCATTCATTTGTTTCCCCAATTCAGGGGTTCTATAATTGTTATTGTAACCCAGGTCATTAACCTAGGTCACTAGCATTTATTGGCAATTTTATATAACTATTATTTTTATAAAATGTATAAATATATAGAAAAAGAAAGAAGAAAAATGCAGAAAAATTGCTTTATAAATTAAAATTAGAAATGCTTTTGAGCCGATTGCTCATTGGTGAGGTGAATGGTTAGTCCCGCCCCTTGCCGAAAGGCAGAACGAGAGTGAACTTGACCGAGAGAAGACGCAATTGCACAAATTGTAATTAGAATCCTCTGTTTAGTAATCCAGCGATTAGATTATTAACAAGTTGGATTTACATCTGTGATATATAAGTTTTAGAGACTATGTTTTGAAAATAGTATTGTGTGACGACGTTTGAACGGGAAGTGACGAGACTGACGCAATAAGATATATAATATACATCCGGGGAGAAACAACTTTATTTTTGTTTTCTGATTTATTCTTCTCCTTGGTGAATACAAACTTTGTTATAAGAAGTGTATTTAGTTATTTCAATTGCAAATACTGTGAATTGTAACGTGAAAAAGGAATTTAAAAAAGTCATACGTTTTCAAAAATGCTTTAAAAGTGTATGACTATGATATATGACTGTATATAGTCATGTTTGAAGGTTTATAAGATGTTTTACGTGTTAGACAGAGATAATTTCTTAACGTGAAATATGCGCCATGCGGTGCTAGCTTGCTCACACTGTGCATAGGTCCTAGTGTTGGACTGAGCACATGGTGAATTAGCATGTATGTTCTCATGTACAGGTAGTCGTCGACTTACGACCTATGCAACTTACGACCATTCGATCACAATCGCTAGCCGCGGCGTACGTTATTATTTTTTACCAGCTTCCGGCATCATTTCACAGTACTGTACATATAGCCTACTCTACTTATGACCAAATCATGTTACGACTGTCGTACCAGCTTCCGCCATCATTTCACAGTACTGTACATATAGCCTACTCTACTTACGACCCGATCTGTCGGTCCCAATCGTGGTCGTAAGTCGACGACTACCTGTATGTGCAAATGATTGAGACAGAGAGTTTGAAAAGATTTATTTGGACAA
This sequence comes from Silurus glanis, assembly GCA_014706435.1. Lineage (NCBI taxonomy): Eukaryota > Metazoa > Chordata > Actinopteri > Siluriformes > Siluridae > Silurus > Silurus glanis. The sequence continues at coordinate 520,354 of JAAIIK010020396.1, forward strand.
TGTCATTGTTTCATTTTGGCTTTGTTGTTACAAGGCTGGGTTTTTTTTTTTTTTTTTTTTTTTCCTTTGTGAGAATTGTTCCTGGATCCTGTCCTTGCTGAATATTCGTATTCCGGTTGGGACTGGCGAGCCATTCCATCATTTTGTACCTGGAAACAGAGAAAAGAGCGTGAAGACTGCCGAACTGGTAGGATCAAACTATTTTTGCTTTGATTTTTGATTTTTTTCCCGATTTTTTTTTTTTTTTTTTTCCCGGTTCCCTGTTGGTCTAGTGGTTAGGATGCGGCGCTCTCACCGCTGCGGCCCGGTCAGGGAACCAACCCCAGCCACTTTCAGTGCCGGTCCCAAGCCTGGATAAATTGGGGAGGGTTGCGTTAGGAAGGGCATCCAGCGTAAAAACGTGCCAAATCAAACATGCAGATGGTCCGCTGTGGCGACCCCTAACGGGAGAAGCCAAAAGAAAGAAAGTTTTTTTTTGATTTTTTTCTCAAGTTTTTTTTCTACCTGGACCTTCAGTGGATCAAACATTTGTTTTTTTTTCTCTCTCTCCTGGATTAAATTTTTTCTTCCACTTTTTGATGAGCATTGCTTTATATTTTTGAACTTGAACTTAAACTCAACTGGACATTAAGACTGAAGCTCATTATTGTGAAACTGATTTTAAACAAATGTAAAATCCGAATGTCTTTGAGGAACTGACTTCAAAACTGAAACACTGATTTTGAAATTCAGTGTGTGAAATGTATTATTATTTTACTGTTTTGTTTATTTTTATTCTGAATCTGAACCTTGATTTGGGTTTTTGAATTTTTATATCCTTTTGTTATTTTGGGTTTTATTATTCAATTCACTTGTTATTTCATTACCAATTTAAAAGAGAAGGATCGAGGACTAAAAATAATCAATCAAAACGATATACTACAGTCTTTGCCCTATTGAATGACTCTGTTCTTTATTCTATTTTATTCTGTGTGATTAATTGATTAGAGACTATTACTAGATTACACTATTATACTTATTACTTACTTTTGCTCCTGTGAGACGACCCTTATCTTCTGATTCTGGTCCACAAGAATCCCCAGTGGTTGGCGTGGTTCCACAAGTGTTTTATGCAGTGACCTAGAGTTGTTTAGAAGAGTGCTACACACTAGTAGGACTGCCTTACATAATATCAAAATTGAATAACCTGTTGAAATTCATATTGACCACAAAAATACACACTACTTTCTAAAGGTTTAAAAACATGTGTGCACTTTGGTCCTTTGCTGATGCATCTTATAAATAACCCTTTCTGTGGTCTCCATCACACTTTTGCAAATACAACATGTTGGTAGGCAGCAAGTTCAGGCTTATTGCTTAAACCAGAACAAACACTCCAGAAGGGCAAACAAGCAATCATAAGCAAGAGCCAGGCATTCACCAAACAGACTAGACTAAGCAATCCCTGCTGGAAAATCCAGCCTGGTTTGAATGGTTACCAGCTAAAAACACTAAATTAATGTTTTTCTTTTTCTAATTACACTAAATGATTGCTTCAATTTTCTAATTTTTCACTGGTGTGTAATACTTATCAATGTGTCAATGATGTAATTATAATTTAAAAACTGTTGTAGCAAATTTGGATTGCAAAAAAAGGAAATATTTATAAGTAATTATAACGGGTTATAGTTACTCTTAAATATTTAAATTAAGTTGAATTGACAGTAATGGAATTAACGTTATTAACTTATTTGGTCTGTATAATCTTTTATTAATTCTATAAAAGGGGTATCCCCCCTTTACTTCATACCGTACAATTAATAGAGCATGTAGTTCAGATCGAATATTGCAGGAACTTTGAAATGTGAGCGGCACTCGGAGACAATCACTTATGAAAAATACGGCGTTTAATGAATGAGACAAACACAACATAGAACTAACTAAACAAACTACACTACACAAAAAGTTTAAAATTTAAAATAAACAAAAAGTAAAAAATAGGAAAAGAAGCAAGAGAAGGGAAAGAAGGGAAGAGAAAAAGAAAGGAAAGGAATGGCAAGCATAATCTTCAAAATTACCGTAATTTCCGGACTATTAAGCGCACCCATGTATAAGCCGCACCCACTGAATTTTACAAAGATTTTTATTTTGAACATAAATACGCCGCACCTGTCTATAAGCCGCAGGTTCCTACACTGAAACTAATGAACTTTACACAGGCTTTAATGAAAGACAGTGTCTGTTACACGGCTTGTATCTAAACAGTAGCCTACCAAGAAAGTCATTGTTCACGGTCTTCCTCCTTCCTTTCACAACTATTTCTCTCTATTTATCTTTTGGCATCGTCGTGCGTTTAAAAATCACCATCGGTGAAGCTTTTCTCCCGATGCCGTGCAGCTCAGAACACAGGTGAAGTGCGTTTTTTCATGCCCGGTTGTTTTCAGAGTGACGAATGATTCGCATTTCCTGTAGACAGTCCGAGTGAGCGGCAGGTCAAACGTCAGAGGAACCTCATCCATATTTATGATGTGGTGCGGTCCGATTCAGTGGGAGCGCATCTGATTTAATATAAAGAGTTTCATTGGTTCACCTGAACCCGTTCCGCAATTTCATTGCTCTAATTTTATGTCGCTCAGTTTTTTGGCATGAAGTTTGTGAAACCGGGAAAAACCCAAGAAAAATCCATAAATTAGCCGCTTCGTTGTTTAAGCCGCGGGGTTCAAAGCGTGGGAAAAAAGTAGCGGCTTATAGTCCGGAAAATACGGTAACCGCAACCTAAACGAGAATCATCAAGGAATTCAAATTCACCTTAAAAATAAGGGGCTCAAGCTTAAACACGCATTTAGACTGGTTGGTAAAACGGTTACTTGCATTGGCTTGTTGCACAAGATTCCGGATGGGGTAGACAAAGGAATCTTTGAAGAGTCAGTTAGGAGGGAGTCAGATGTTCTTCCAGGGTCTTTTGAAGATCAGAGCAGTTGTTGTTCAAGGTAAAGCTTGCCAGAAGATCTCGTCTCGAAGAGTCGCTACTGAACTGTTCTGAGCGTCCGACTCTCTGGGCCTTCGGGCCCCTGGGCCTCCGAGCCTTTCCGATCGAGCTGAGCGAGCGAGCTAAGCTTTTTTTTAGTTGGGTTCAAGATATTTTAAAGGTCCTGAACCCCACCCATCTTTGGGGAAATGGCCAATGCTATGGCCTGAAATTTTGGAGGGAGAAACTTCCTTTGTTCATGCGTTTGTGGGCATGGTTTCCGTGTTATACTTGCTTTGGAGAACTTAGTTTTATCCAAAGTGTATTAAGACAGTATGGTACATTTCATGATCAAATAAAATGCACCCTTGTTAGGAAAGTAAAGAGCAGATAATTTTATATCAAGCCCTAACTGAAAAGACAGGGGTACATTAATAAACCTTTAGTGTAACTATTGTTAAGGTAGAGTTAAACACTAGGTTTATTTTCAGGAGAAAATACATACAAGATATATGTTTGTGTCATGTAATGTGGAAAATGTTATTTATTATTTAATTAATAAAAGAATGCTTCCTTGTGGTGTGTGTGTGTGTGTGTGTGTGTGTGTGTGTGTGTCAGACCTACTAGAGCAGAGTTTCGAGAGTGAATTGTTTTATGGTTTGAGGTTCTTTCGTAAGTTGTTGTTTTTTTTGTTGCATTAAGTGGAGAATGTAACAATGTAACATCATATTTCATGCAAGTTCATATAAACAAATTAAAATTTATTATGCACCAAAGTATTTAAGCAAAAAATGGTTAAAATTACAGTTTTTGTTTGAAAGGAAACAAAAATTCATAAGGTCACATAACAAAATCATGTAGCTATTAAAGCCTTTCATTTAAAAGAATAACATTCCATATTTAAATAGCAGATGTATTTTTAGTTATTCACAATGTTTGTAATTTTTTTTTTAAATATCCTGCCTAGATTTCAGATTCATACAGTCACAAAGCACCACAGAATGCCACAGGAGACCATTTCTGCTTGTGGCTATCAAACTATATAACTTCCCCCTCTGAGTGTTAAACAGTTAGTCCACAATATAATGTAGATAACACAGATATATTTATAGTTATAGATTTGCATGCCACACCTTATATAATGTTAATATCTTGGGCAATTATGTGCAATAATTTCAGTGTAATAATAATAATAATAATAATAATACATATTATTGTTACATGTGCAATGACTTGTATACCTATTATTGTCATCTGACTTTCTGCCATCTGTTTCATTGCTGTTACAAATTTCATTTCACTTATGTAGAACATTTTCTTATTTTTTATTTACTTTACTCTTTACTTTCATTTTACTCCGAGCAACTACAACTCAACAATTTCCGTATAGGATCAATCAAGTATTTTGATTCTGATGACTCTGATTTGAACTGAAAACTGTAAATGTGTAGATACCGGTGACTACCACCTGCTGACCTCTGGCTCGATAGTGGTGGCTCACACAGCCATGTGTTCCTTTACTCATTTCCTACACTTAATTTACATTTAAAGGCTAAATCCTATCTACACTTCAAAGGGAAGAACAGTATAAAATGTCTGGGCAGAGTTTGTTTAGCGTTCTTTTTAAATCCGATGAACCCAAAGTACTTGATGTGTTTCGTTACTGCTACGCTGTTATAAACTACTTTTTTTTTTTTTTTTTTCGATCATCATTGTTCTTCTTATTTTTTCTTACATGATGCATTGGCAACGTTTCTGCAACTACACCTATTTATTGCACAGTGTGTTACATGCTAAATCTGATAGTTACTTCAGAAATCGAAATTGCCTACACAAACGAATGACCGAAGGGCAAGTATGACATTTGTGGACATTTATTTTCCTATTTATTTTTTAAACGTCTCTAATAACAATGTGAAAAAATTTTTATTGGTAAATATATCTTGCAAACCGAACTCATGCTTACAGCTACACTTTTATTTTCCAATAAATGGTGATTATTAACTTATTTCCCATATCTCAGTGGTTTTAATCTGCTCTATAGATGCATATGATTTACTTGACCATCAGATTGCATATTATGCCATACACAAATTGTCTTTTGTCTTAGTAAAACATTATAATATTATGAATAGATTCAACTCTTTAATTTCTACTTTATATTTTAATTGAATAAACTTACTTACTGCAATGTTAGGATGGCATACTGTATAAAAGAGGCGATACAGGTGTTTCATCAGTTCTCTTCAAATCTTCTGACCCCGAATTCCCTGTACTAGCTGGGCATGTCACAACAGGTATGGGCTACTCGCTATATCATCCTCTATAACCTCAACATATCCACAGTCTATCATTACACCTACAGTCAAATTCAGAGGTAAAAGCATTGTGGTTTGAGACTGTTTCTCTTCTCCTGGTAGTCTTCTGGAGTCCCAGAAGATGAACAGAACCACATACCAGGAAATTCTTGAGAAGAATCTGCAAAATATAAAAAATGAAATAAAAAAATCGAAGAACATCAAAATTTATCTACGAAGACTTTGAAAATCCAGTCAATCAAATCTACTGACCACGCCGCAAACAGTGGGGGAGAAAGGGTGTCTGGCAGGCATGCTTTGGTGGACCCACAAAGCTCTGTCACTAGCATGTCTTCCTCTAGTTCAGACATGTTCAGTGTTCTCATGCGTTTTTGCGCTTTGTGCCTTCCTAACGCAACCCTCCCCATTTATCCGGGCTTGGGACCGGCACTAAGAGTGCACTGGCTTGTGCAACCCTAATGGCTGGGGTTGGTTCCCTGACCGGGAATCGAACCTGGGCCGGGGCGGTGAGAGCACCGAATCCTAACCACTAGACCACCAGGGAACACTATATGTATATATATATATATAATTTTATTCAATTCATTTTTATTTGTATAGCGCTTTTAACAATGAACATAATTCATGTGTTCATTCATATATATATATATTTCAGCTTCCTTGAAACACTGTTTTAGGGCAAACGATGTGATTTAATCATATTCATTGACCATACATTATCATGCAGACCTGGAAGCCATGGTCATGGCACATAGTCTAAGCCAGGTTTTTCAAATTAAAACAAATTTCAATGATTCCCCTCTTAGTACAGATTTATTTCATTACAATATCATCTATCTACATTTTTGCTGTAAATATTTGGCTAATTAAAAGTTTATTCTTAAATGTTTCATCAACAGAACACATTATGAGCAAATTAATATTATTTAAATGCATAAACCTATTCGTTTTTAGTTTAGTTTTAGCTTTTTTTTTGTTTAAAATCTCCCAAGATATTTCTTCTAAATGCTATTACAGCCACAGCTGATCACATGACAAGTTAGATACAGTTTTTATATTAAACTACCTTATCTTGAACACAATTTCTTTTTTTTTTTTTTTTTTTAAAGATTACACCAATTAAGTATATAATGGCATGGCGGCCATATTTATGCCTTTCTGACATGACAGTCTGCCTTATTAAAACATTGAATGCATTTATCTTCTTTTAAGAAAACATGCATTTCCTCTTTTTCTTGATCATTTTGAAACACACTTTTTGAATAACAAACTCGTTTTCCAAGTGCAGTTTTGAGCAACGACCTGATAAATTAAATTTTATTGTCACACACATTGGAAGGACAGCTGTGTTGAGTCACATTTTGCACTGCTCCTACTCATGTACAAACACCTAGTTCGAAGTTTTATTTGCCATTTTCTTGAGGCATTGTCATGGTACAGAAGCAGGTCATAAGAAGCAAATTTATAATCTAAAATTCAGACAGATCGGCAGACTACATTGTTCAAATTGAAGCTTATTTATGTAAAACTGAATGTATGACTAAAACTGCCAGTGTTTTTTTTTCTTTTTTTTCAGAACTAGTGGTATTTTCACCTTTTGCCAAATACTAATTCCAAATTCATTTGGCTAGGCATGTCAGCCCAAGTAACCCTGGTAGCTTTGGCATTCCTCCACTGAGACCTAGCACTATGGTTACATACTGTACACACCAAGCAGTATCCAGTTCATTCGGATGTCATTAGAACACGATATTACTATTATATATCTTTTTAGCATGGCTTACACATAACACAGAACACATCACATCATATCCTTGTGCTCCAGTACATCTGATCAAACACATTATCAACTTGTTTGTTAATATTATGAACAGCAGCTACGCTAATTCCTCTCCACTGCTTCTCCTTCTCTACCCATCCTGAGGCAACCCGAGTTGTGTCACGCCTCATGAAGATTATGGACCTTCAAAGAAGTCTGTCTAGAGATGTACCAGTGCCATTTGGAGCCCCACTTCATGTAATGTTTGGACATTGGACTTCTTTGAACAGTTAAAGGCTCTGGCACAGATGAGTTGGTGTTGGCTCTTTGATAATTTCAGATGTTGAGCTATCCTATGAGTTGCTCAGAAATTCCTTGTTCCACAATGTCAACTGACTGTATAAGACTGTAGAAAGCACATGACTCGTAATCACACTCTGGTGCTCATGTTAGTTCTCACTCTCTAGTGTTTTGTATTGTATTTAAGACTAATAACCACACCCTTGATATCACCCAAATGAGGATGGGGTTCCACTATTGAGTCTGGTTTTTCTCAATGTTTCTACCTCATAACATCTAAGGGAGTTTTTTTCTTGCCACAGTTGCCCCAGGCTGCTCATCAGGGACTAATACACATAAATCACTTATATATATTTTTTTTTGTTCAATAATTCTTACTTTGTGTAAAGCTGCTTCGAGACAATGTCTATTGTGAAAAGCGTAAACTTAAACTATTATCAATCATTTTTTAGGTTGCAGCTGCTACACATTAAAGTAAAATAAAGTATAAGAAATTGAAAACAAAACATACATATTCAGGTATATATTAAGTATAGATGCTGTACAATCAATGAATTTCCAATCTTATAGAAATATCCAGCAGGGAAACAGTTGGCAGAACAAGTCAGACTACAATGACACAGTTATACAAGTTATTGCACATGTAACAATTATTGCACTGAAATTATTGCACATAAATCGCCCAAGATATTAACATTATAAAAGTGTGGCATAAAAATCTATACTATATCTATAACATCTATATCATGAACCAGCTTTTTAACACTCAGAAAAAGAATTTATGTAGTTTGATGGCTGCAGGCAGAAATGATCTCCTGTGGCTCTCTGTGGTGCCTCGTGGTTGTATGAGACTGTCACTGAATGCACTCCTCAAACTGACCAGTGTTTTATGTAGTGGATGGGAGGAGTTATCCAGGATGAAATGTATTTTGGACAGCATCCGCCTTTTAGATGCCATCGTCAGAAAGTCCAGCTCCTCCCCATCAACGTCGCTGGCCTTGTGGATCAGTCTGTTAGTGTCTGTCACTCTCAGCCTGATTTCCCAGCATGCCACAGCATACAGGAGAGACTCATAAAACATCCTCAGTATCGTCCGGCAGATGGTGAACGACCTCCACCTCCTTCAACATTTGTTATTTTAGCAAACTATTTACTTTTGGTTAAATACCACAGTATATAATAGGATAAATGATAATACTTTATATAATTAGAGCAGAGTGGGTTTTAACTTGTATTTAAAACATGGCTTTAAGCTGAAATATTTACACGAGACCAGGTTTCAAGGTCAAATTCAATTCAGTTTAATTGCATTTTCTATATAAAAATAGACAATTGTCATAAAGTAGTTGGAAAATAATTGGTTTAGACAAAACAATTTGAATAGAATTGAAAAACAAATTGATGGAATTGTCTCTATAATATTAGCTTTATAATTTTAAACTTAATGAGTCATCAACGGGGAGGGAAAAAGTCAAGAAGCTTTAAATGTCATTCCAACCATATAGAGCTGATGCAGTGCACAGTGCAATGTTACTCCTGGACACTGGTGCTACATAAAACAACACAGAGCTACCTAGCAGAACACAGCGCTAAGGACTAAAGTAATTTGTCCTCCCCACCTAAAGTGCATCGTGTACAAACAGTACAAGACAAAAGACAGTGCAAACAGGTAATACTTTCCAGTGTTGGAAAGATACAAAAAAAACACAAAATAGAGCCGACCAGTAAACCTACTATATTATAAGTTATACAGTGCGATGTGCAAAACTGAGAACTGTAAACAAAGACAGTACTTTTTAACAAATACACAAAATGTTGTGCAAAACACCAACAGTAGCAATCGAGTAGATGTGCAAAAACAGCATTAAAACAGTTATAATAAGGATGGTGCTGTAGACATGGATGCATATAAATTGTATTGAGTATATGAGTGTGTGCTTGAGTTTGTAACAGTTCAAACTTGAACTCATGGCCATCACAAGTCGTACCTTCAATTTTTGTTTTTGATCTTTGTCTTAGCTGTCCGTGTAAAGCCATCCTATATAGCAGCAAATAAGATCCAACTGATAAGAACTCCATCAGGGCATCTGAATGGATCAGGCAGGTCCAGAGAGCAGATTATCAGGTATGATAAGATTAGCTGTGAAAGCATAACTAAAAGGGTGAGCAAAGACTGAGAGTTCATACTGACTATTATTTGTTAGTATTGCCATACCTTGTTCAATTCAGTTTAATTCAACTTAATTTCGATAGCATTTTCACAATGGACAATGTCTCAAAGCAGTTTACAGAATGTAAGAATTATAAAACAAAAATTGTAATATAAATGAACTATGTGTGTTTATCCACAATGAGCATGCTGGGGTGATTTGGGCAAAAATCTTCCTTAGATGGTATGGGGAAGAAAAACTTCCTTAAATTGTATGAGGAAGAATCCTTGAGAGGAACCAGACTCCAACATGGAACCCAACCACCTTTGAGTGTGACTCTTAATCCTAAATCTAAAACAGCACTTCAGTGCGTGACTATGAGTAATAGTCTTTCTACAGTCTTCTACAGTCAGTTGGAGTTGTAGAACCAGGAGCTCCTCAGCCATAAAGTAGCTCAACATATAAGATCATTATAGATTCAACACCAACGCCTCGATGCCAGAGCTTTTAAATGTTTTACTGATAATACATTTATACTTTTCTTTAATTAAATTCATCAATTTTTGGATTCAGTAATAGATGTATAAGTTGTAATAATTGTAAGTTTATCCCTAATGAGCGAGCCAGTAGTGACTGTGGCATGGGAAAAAAGTCCCTGAAACTTTATGAGGAAGAAACCTTGAGAGGAACCAGCCTCAAGATAAAACCGTCTTCATCTTCAAAATCGAACAGCTTTATCTTAAACACTTTAAAATCCATTTATTACAGTTCCATTATTGTTAAGGTTTAATGTTCAGTGACAGGCACTTAAATGTTTATGCAGACCTCTGGCCATTTTAGTAAACTGTTGATATTAATTACAGTCCAAATCCGTCCTCATAGTTTTTTTTAGAGGCCTTCATATTGCCATGCTCCCCAGCAAACTGAATCTCTGGTGCATGTCATGTCACATACCCACTAGCAATCTACAAGCTATTAGGTCTCGGTCATAGAACAGAAAAAGCTGACGTGAACAATCAGCTCATGTATAAGAAAATGCTTATAGTCTAAGGTCTAGACAAGGTAAGAGAAGTAAGTGTTTGAGAAATGGAAGAAAAGCATGATGAACTTTGATCTACAGAAACTTTGATATAGACATTCAGGTGGAGATTCTGTAACTAAGTAACTTAGAAACTAAGTAAAGATCGAGTAATGATTGTCACGAGAGCGAAATGTGAGCCAGCAGAGACCAATCAGATTCGCTCACTGTAACAGCTAACACGAGCTGCTGTTGCCATCAGGAAAGCCCACCTGTGTATAGTTTTCCAGCCCGCAGTGATGTGGTTCTAAACTATTTGCAAAAAAAAGGTTGCTGAAGTGCATTGGGCTTTATCGCAGGGGCTGCATGCCTGCTGTCACACTTGCCATCAATCATACATTTCAGCCGGTGGTATATTGATGATCTGACATGCCCTCTATATTCATCCCCAGTGGCATTGAAACACATGCTAATTGCAAGACAAGCCTGACACAAGATTGATAAACCTGAGGGCGAAACTAAGTGCTCACATGCCTGTCTATAACAGTGCACTACTATAACAGCAACCAGTGGCTGTGAACTAAGAAGAAGAACTTCTCCTGGGCCCTAGACATGCATACACATGAGGACAATGTGCCCAGCACACCAGTAAATAAACATTTAAATGGCTAAAGAAAAAAAAGAACTCCAGACCAGTCAGGAACTTAAGAGAGCTGCGGATAAACAAACATGCCCTTAAACATGAACAAACTGAGGCTGATCTATCTATCTATCTATCTATCTATCTATCTATCTATCTATCTATCTATCTATCTATCTATCTATCTATCTATCTATCTATCTATCTATCTAGCTATCTAGCTATCTATTTTTTATTATTACACAAAATCATATGCAAAACTATTCAGCCAGCTGGAACATTATCAGCTTTGTCTGAAAAACAAAAGATAAATACACCTTCCTGTCATGTTCATGTTACAGAAAAAACTTAATAGTGGAAATTCATTACTGGCAAGCAAATAAAAAAAAAATCCTGCTTGAATAAGAATGAAATCCCTGAGGTTCTCAAATATACTTATAACTGGCCTTTTTAGAACTGTGAACGTTTATAACAGCTCCAATTTTTTTTTAACAAAAACCACTTCAATTATTACTAGAGAAATTAGAAAATGGTAGAAATTAAGACTAATGAGATTGCTAAAGAAATCAAAGGTAATCTAATTTCCAAAAATAGGATATCAAATTTGATCTAAATGGTTCCAGTAAGCACCATTGTGTTAATAAGATAAGATAAGATAAGATAAGATAAGATAAGATAAGATAAGATA
>JAAIIK010020396.1:532183-561263 GCA_014706435.1 Silurus glanis
TAAGATAAGATAAGATAAGATAAGATAAGATAAGATAAGATAAGATATACCTTTATTTGTCCCACAGTGGGGAAATTTCTTTGTTACAGCAGCAAAGGAAAGAATAAATGCAAATATATAAAAAGAATATACACATACTATAATATACAGTATATACACAGTACAATGTATAAATACAATAAGGAAAGAAAAAATCAAAATTAATTATTAATATTAATTAAAATAATAGTGAGGAAGTGGAAAACTGCATCAAAGCACATTAGCGCTACGTAAGAAAGGCCCTCTTTCAAAACCCAGTGCAAAAACAAGACAGAAGCTGGTGAAAGAATCCACAGTGATTCCAACAGTCACTCTGAAAGAACAGTGGCAGAAAGTAAAAGTGCACCAGACAACCATTTTCAGCGCTCTGCATGTGGCTAAAACCAAACCATTGCTCATGTATTAAAAGCACAACGGTGACCTCTGGGTAACAGCATTTTCTTCTATGATGAGACTAAAATATCATTATCAAACATAATACAAGTTATTAACAAGTTCAAGTCAAGTCAAGAAGTTTTTATCATTTCAACCATATGCAGCCGACACAGAATTGAAACAACATTTATCCAGAACCCTGGTGCTACATAATGTTTTATGTAGCACCAGGGTTCTGGATAAATGTTGTTTCAACATGTAACAACATGTAGCATGTAGCATGCATGTAGCATGCAACAACATGTAGCATGCATGTAGCACAGAGCTACATTACACAACATAAAGCTGCATAACAGAACACAGAGCTAAGGACTAAATAGTAAGTTGTCCTCGCCACATAAACTGCATCATGTGCAACCTAGTGCAAACAGTGTGAGACAAAAGACAACACAAAACCGAACAGTGCTGGACAGATACACAAAATACACACAATAGCGCTGACTGATATACATTCTGTATAAAGCAGGTAAACAAAGAGGGTACTTGTAAACATAAACACTTTTGTAGTGCAGCAGTTGGTGGGAGAAATGTGTACAAAAAACAGCAACCGCAGCAATCAAGTAAATGTGCAAAGTAAACACCTTTTGTGGTTAAGAGACGGTTTTCATCTTTAAAGGTTCCTATCAAATTACGAGCGGATATAATAATATATTCCATTTGAATCTACAAAAAATAAATAATAATAATAAAATAAGTAGAGATGGGTAGAAACTTCATTTTCCAGCATGCCATTGGTCCCAAACACAAAACAATGCTTTGTTAAAAACAACAACAAAAAAGTCAGTGTTTCACAGTTTCCAAGTCAAAGTTCAGATTTGATTACTATTAAGAATTTGCTGCTTTTTAAAAAAGAATTTTTTAAAGCAGTCAATAAACAATACCCAACCATCATAAAGAAACTGAAACAAGCACTGTTTGTGGATGGTTGACTATTAGGAATCGCCCCAAGCTGTTTTTCAACAAAAATGCTGAAAAGATTTTAATGAATTATGCAAGCAGCCTTTTCTTTCTTTTATAGTTATTTTTTTTTTTAAAGACTTGTTAAAAAATAATTGACTTTAAATTTTTACTTGAACAGCATATCGATTTACAATAAAAACATCAGCTGGAGCAATCTCTGCAATGTGCGGTATGAATATTGCGGATCAAAAGTTTGGAGAAACCTGGTCTATTCAACAAACTAGGTCTTTTAGGCTTGTTTGTCAATAAAACTACTTCACAACAGAGAATACTGCTGATGAAGGTTTGGCTTCATATAGTTCATATTAGTTCATATTATTTTTCTATTTAATATTCTACCCTTTTGATTAAAAAAAAAAAAACAAACAAGTGCACAAGGCAATGATAAAGGGAATAAGCACTGGCAAGCAATATGTATTGTTGTATTGTACTTGACTTCTAAGTGTTTACTGTGGACATATGAATGTATAATATACATACAATATACACATTGTATATATTATACTGTTTTTGCACATATAGTGCTATTTGCACTACTATTTAGTTCCTAACTGCATATCACTGACCCGGTACTTGTATTCTGCACAAAGCCATAGTGGAATCTAATTCAGTCAAATCAAATCTAATACTTCTTTAGGCTCTCTTGTATTTATCTTAAGGAGGTGGAAGCTCAGTGGTGATCATTTTATGCATCTATGTTAGGGAGGTGGTAGCTCAGTGGTTAATTCATTGGATTCTGGATCGGATCACAAAACTGAACTGTACAAAACACACACTTACTGAGCTATATAATCATATTATACTGTTTACATGCTGAACCTTTTTTGTACCTCTCGAATGCTGCTACTTCTGTTTATGCACAACATTGTGTTAATATTCACAAATACACCAGTGTTTATAGTCCTCTTATAGTCCTCTCATAGTCCTATAGGTTTACTGGTCATGTTTGTGTATCTGCCCCACACTCTCTTGTGTTGTCCGTCTGCACTGGTTTTTGTCTGCACTCGGTTGCACACGATGCACTTTATGTGGTGGAGACACTTAATTTAGTCTTGTGCTCTGTGTTGTGTTATTTAGCTTTATGTTGTGTGATAAAGCTCTATGTTGTTAAAAGTAGCACCAGGGTTCTGGAGAAACGTTGTCGCATTTCACTGTGTACTGCGTCAGCTATATATGGTAGAAATGACAATAAAAGCTTCTTGACTTGAAGTTCAAAACTCAGCACCACAAAGCTCCCACTGCTGGCACTTGAGCAACCCTCAACTACTCAGTTATAAGTCACTCTGGATAAGGGTGTCTGCCAAATGCCATAAATGTAAATGTAGGGTGCCCATGTGGAGCCACCATAAGCAGCATAAGAACTCGCACTAGAAGTAGGGCATTAGGATAAATCAGGCAGGTCCGATGAGTAGAAGGAGTCAGGAGTCTCGTTAGCGCTTTGCTGTGAGAAGGTTTATGATGCGCAACATCTTATGTGTTGAAGATATCACAGATATCAGACACCCTTTGTATTTAGGTAAATGCAAGGAACTCTGCAGAAAGAACTCCTTACAGGTAGATTCATCCCTTGTGTGCGGGCACTGGCATACTAGGGACCATAATGTGGGGCTGCCATGTCTGTAGGCTGCCATGTTCTTGTCCATGGATGGAGTTGACCTGTGAATGACTCAATGCTTTAAGACAAGTTTGACAAGACAAGCATATGTTTGTACATTTACAGCATCTGTGCCTGAGGTGGTGTGATAAATTCGATGATGTGGCTGCAGGTAAATCACTAATCGCTCATTTGCATGCACCGCATCGCTCGTGTGCGCAATGATGTCACTTTGTGACCCTGAGAGGCTCCTACACACTATTCTTCACAGATATAGGACTACGTATATTGCAGAACTTCATGCCTTTAATAATCATTTGGTTACAGTCAGATTAAGATGATAAAGTTTATAATGATTTGATTTGTCATAGTTTCAAATAAGAATTATTTGAACATCTTTTGTCATAATTCAATTAGGAATAAGCTGCAGTGAAGATCAATTCTTATCAAAGTGATGCCAAACCATTTTAGCTTTCTAGAATGCATGTTCGAAGCAAGGCTAAGAACTGAGAAGAATACAATAATAAAAAGAAAATTCATTAAAAACCTGAGGTGATCACATCACATTAATTCAACAATGGCCTGTGGAATGATCATAGAATTCAATTTTAAACTCTTTGACTAAATCTTAACCAATGAGCCTTTCATTGCTTATTGTTATTCTCAGGCTCACATTTAAAACCCATTTGTACAGTGCGTTGAAGAATCTGTTCTGATGAGTATTGGGGATTTTTTTCTTCATATAAATGCTTCAGAACAAGCTATTTGTGCACTGTTGAGTTTGAACGCAGTGTAATTTTCATCCAGACACCTAATAGGCCTAATGGCATTTTTTTTTATAACTTTGTTATTGCTCATAAGCCCATGCAAGCCTGTTTTAAACTGTTTTTACTAGAAAAAAAAACTGATTTGAAAATGCATTTAAAATAGATTCAGGGACTCACTCTTGCCATAACATTGAGAGCTTAAGCTGATTTGTGAGCATCATACACCAGGTGCTCTTCTACAACATTTGAGATTATTTTCTTTTTCCACTAGACAGGGTCTAGTCTTAACATCATCAAACGGTTGGCCACAAGCACCAGTTTCCTCAGGCCCCAACTCATCCTCCAATGAATTTTAATGTCACATTAAAAATTATGTAAAATATATTTAAAAAGTGTAATGTGAATATTGCCTTACTCACTAAATACAGAAAGGTAGAACTACACACACTGCAAAAATAACCATCTGAATATAAGAAATAAATGCATGATTTAAGAAGATACAAACTAAAATCAAGTAAAATAATTTGCCAGTGCAGTAAGATTATTCTCTTTCAGGAACTCCAGCTGCGTCGCAACGCTTTGGAAACGCTTCCACGTTATCCACGCTCTGAACCATGTGTGCAATCTGCACGTCATGACCAGGAAGCTATAAAACGCACATGGAGTGAAGCTGGTGCCAGCTTCTGTTTGTTCAAGAAGCGCTCTGTGTGTATTTTGTGAGCACACTTTCCGGTTGTGTGTTACTCCCTGCCCCCGCTATATCACGATGGGATACACACAGCCTTTGTGTGGCTTGCTTGGGAGTGAAACATGCTAAGTCGGTTTTTGAGGGAGCTGACTGCAAGCACTGAGCTCGTATGTGCATGCGATTGCTTCACTTCCGGTGGGCACTCTTTGAGGAGGGTGCACTGACTCCCCCGGTTCCGGCCTCGCTCTTACTAAGACAAGTTTGTTCCTTTCTCAAACCTCACCTGCCTGGTACAGCTCATGTTTGCTGGAAGCACGCCTTTCAGCATTTTTCCCCCTGTGACGAGACCATGCAGCTCTGACTCTCTTCCTCTGAGGGGGGCAGCTCTATGCAAACCTGAGATAGAGGAGCTCATGGAGGTTGTGACACGTGCCGTTAATAAGCTGGATCTGGCTTGGCCAGCCGATGATCGTCCAGCAAGCTCGAACAGCACTTTCTGCTCCCGCCATCACAACCTCCACGTCGGGTTTGCACACCAAGGTGTCCAGGTCCTGGGCAAAGCCTTTCTCGGCTTCCCTTTTGGTGCCAAGGCGGCGTTATATTGTAACGTCAGATGAAATCAGGTCTCAGGACTGGTTTGTCACGGTAGATCTAAAGGATGCATACTTTCATGTATCCATCCTCCCTTCTCACAGGAAGTTCCTGAGTTTCGCTTTCGGGGTCGAAGCTTACCAATATCTGGTTCTGTTGTTTGGACTTGCCCTCTCACCCCACACCTTCACAAAATGTGTTGCATGAACTATATCGATGACTGTTGGTGGCTGGCATTGAGATGTTGTTCTCGCCCACATGAAGGAGCTGGGGTTTCATTACAGAGAAACACTTCTCTAGGTGTCATTTGATGTGATTCAACTTGGCCTCCTGCACATGAGACCCCTTCAGTGGTGGCTCAGGACCCAAGGGTTTTCACGGAAGGGCAATCCTGAGTCATGAGTGGCTGCTGCACCCAAGGTCTATGGGAAGGGCCCCATCTACTATGGCACATCAATTGCCAAAGATGCTGGCCGTGTTTCTAGCATTGAAGCATTTCCTCACGGACCTCAGAGGTCACCACATGTTGATCTGTTCAGACAACACCTCGGTGGTCTTGTACATCAACCACCAGGGGGGGTCTGCACTCACGCCCACTGTACAGGCTGGCATGCAGGGGTTGAGACCCGGGGAATGGTGGCTCCATCTTTATGTGGTGAAGCAAATTTGGGAGAAATTTGGCAAGGCCCAGGTGGATCTGTTCACGTCTCGAGAGACGTCGCACTGTTCCCTATGGTTCTCTCTGTCTCCCCCAGCCCCTCTAAGGCAGGATGCCATGGTCCAGGCATGGCCAAGGCTGCACCTGTACTCTTTTTTTCCCCAAGGTGGCCAGGCAGGCCATGGTTCACGGACCTAGTAGCCCTCCTCGAGCACCGTCCTTGGGAGATTCCTCTTAGGAGGGACCTCCTCTCTCAAGCAGAAGGGTGCAATAATTCACCCCTGCCCGAGTGGGCACAGCTCAAAGGGGTGGGTCTCTCCACCGAGGTGGTAAAGACCATTTTCCATTCCAGAGCTCCCCCCATGAGGAGGTCATATGCCACGAGATGGCGTCTCTCCTCTGTGTGGTGTGCTTAGCAGCAATTGGACGCAGTCCACTGCCCGGTTGGTTCAGTGATAGAGATCCTACAGGAACAGTTTGCAAAACGGTTGGCCCCTTCCACCCTTAAAGTTTAGGCATCCTGTTTTGGCGTATAATGCCCCAGTGGTGGGGCAATCACTAGGCAGAGTGCTTCTGGTTATGCATTTTCTCTCCGGCACCCAGAAAATGAGGCCCCTCGTTGTGACCTAGAGTGGCTGGGTGGGACCTGGCCATTGTGCAGGAGGCTCTATCTGAGCCCCCCTTTGAGCCACACACTGAGGCTTTATGGAGGCACCTCACAGCCAAGATTGTGTTTCTTAAGGATATGTGCTCTCTAAGAAGAGTAGGAGATCTACAGGCCCTTTTAGTTACCCCCTCTTTTCTGGAGTTCATTCCAGGCATGGCCAGTGCCTTCTTGCACCCTAGAGTGGGTTACATCCCCAAGGTGCCCTCGGTCATCAAACGTCCTGACCTCCAGGCATTCTATCCTCCTCCATTGCAGGCCCCAGATCAGGAGAAGCTGAACCAGCTATGTCCAGTATGAGCACTGGACACTAACTTCCACAGGACGGGTCCTTGGAGGAGGTCGGAACAACTGTTCATCTGCTACAGCCCTTCGATGAGAGGCCTCCCTGCTATTAAGCAGACTCTGAGCAGATGGATTATTGATGCTATCTCAGTCTCCTATGAGTCCTCTGGTCACCCGAATCTATTCAGGGTAAGTCAGCCTCTAAGGCTTGGTCCTCTGTAGTGTCCCTCCAAGACATCTGCAATGCTGCAAGCTGGTCCACCCCTCTGACCTTTGTCAGCTTCTATAACTTTGACCCCTGTGCCAGTCCTGGCTCCTCTGGCTTTTGACCTAGCTGTGCTCATACACAGTAGTGGGGGACTGGTGATATTGAACTCTCGTTCCCAAAGCATTGCGATGCAGCTCCTGAAATGGATTGTTTCTAGGTTACGTATGTAACCCTAGTTCCTTGAGGGAACAAGATGCTGTGTCCCCTTGCCACACTGCCTGCCACTTGCCACTTCTCCTTTACAGAATCTGGGACCGGCTTCACTCCATATATGTTTTATAGCTTCCGGGTCGTGACGTCACCCCGCCGGACAGATTAAACACATGATTCAGAGCGTGGATAACGCGAAAGTGTTCACAAAGCATTGAGATGCAGCGTCTTGTTCCCTCAGGGAACTAGGGTTACATACGTAACCTACAGTTACACTTGGTAAGATTTTTGAAATAAGAAAACATATCTAGGCTTTAAAAAAAGAAAAAAAATATATTAATTGAGCATTAAAACACTTATTCCAAGCAGTCAATTTAGTCTAATGAACTTAAAACTTGTTTGTTAATTATTTTTTAAACAGTTTGCTTTTCTCAACTTGTGTAAAAAGATCTCAAAACCAGAGCTATTAAACAAGAGAATTCCTCCTTAATTCCCTAATTTAAGAATTTTCACCATTATATATTCTGCCTTAAAATAAGACAAAGAATTTAAACTAAAAACAAGATTAAAATCAAGATCACGCATAAATGCATATTCTGAAAAAATTTTTATTCAAATTAAGTAACACACAAAATTGTTACTTGCTGCCTCTCAAAATACTTAAACGTTTTGCAACATTCAGCCATTACTGAACACTTATATATATTCAACATGAGAAACTGAAATCAACCTACAGAACGACTTAGTAAAACGCCATAAGCACTTTGTATAAAGAACACAGTTCCGAAAAAAGATTTTTGAGCATTTTCTACTGGGGAATCTTAAAACCAGTTATTACAGCTAAAGTCTCAAATTATGTCTCTGATGGTAATTAAGCTGAATTTGCAGGTAAAAGAACTACCTTTAAGCTTTATTAACTAAGTAAGAAAAAAATATAAATAATCTTAAAACAATCATAATAATCTGTTATTGCGTACTATTTTATTCTTAAAATAAGATCAATAGGAATTTTAATGGCTAGAAATAAGATTGTAAGTCTTGACTAGATGAGGAGTTTTTGCAATGCAATACTCCGTGTGTGTGTGTAAGCACATTTATTTGTGCACACAGGTGTTATCATCAGAGCAGGACTGCAAAGCAGACTGAAAACATAAACACAGCAACTGCCAAAAATGATAATGTTGACTATTTAACTGAAAAAAAAAAAAAATGAGTGTGCTGTTAGGTAGAGTTTCAGAATACAAAAAAAAAAAAACCCTGTGAGGAAAAATTGCTAAAGAAAAGTGCAACCCATCGAGAATTTTTTAGCTTTTGGAATATTGAAGTTAAACTTTATCGCGCTACATGCTAATGCGGTATGAAGGCAATAATGCTGTATGCTAGTCTCAGCAAACCAGGTCTAAAATTGTTTTTCAAATAAAAAATTTCAATCAGCGTAATTTAATGTAATAATCACCCACTAAATAGATTTGCTGTCTCCTGAATTTGGTTTGACAAATCAAAATGATGACCTCTGATTAAGTCCAAAGTCTAGAATGAACTAACACCTGCTTGTTTTATCACTGAATTGTCCATATGAGTTAAATGTCATGTTACACTCCGAGGATCTTAGACTTCATCAAATTGAAGTCCTGTTTGCCTGCCAGTTTTCCTTTTTCGTGTTTGCATGAGGCTGCAAGATGGGGAATATTAATCAGTCTCTGTGATGGAGAGTGGCAGGGCCCAGCTCTACCCATACTAATGTGTTTGCAAATTGCTGCTTTGGAGAGATAGACCCCCGCATCAGCTTAAAAAAAAAAGTTAAAAATGACCTCCCCCACATTGAACAATCGAAGCCATCCCGCATCACCCTGGATTCAGTATAGTTCATTAAAAATCACTGATGTCTTGCTTAGCAGGTTGCTTAGCAGCTTGGCTTGGCTGAAGAGGCCTGCATGAAAGAAGAAAGAAAAACACCTTGGAGGTGACCTGGAGAGGTTTCGCATATGATTGCCATAATAGCGTCTAGCTGCTTTGGGAGCTTGGAGCTCAGTGAGATATAATAGGAACGGTAGCTGAGATACATTTAAGCTATGCGAAGGAAAATGCATGTGCATTGATCTATGCATCTAAGGCATTTTGTTCAGTTATTATTATTTATTTATTTATTTTTATCTAGACCTAGAAAAAAAATGTATATTGATCTTTGAAAAAGAAAGGCATTATGATCTGATGAGATAGGTGGCATTAGCACAACCTTGTGAGTTACATTTCAAAGAGATCAAATATTTTCTATGCACAGACCCCCAGCCCTAGCTTCCTCATCACCCGGCCTGACCTTGTTCATTGGCAAATCCCCACAGCAGTGGTTCAATGGTTAGATGATAATGTCCTTAAAAATGATTATTATTAAGCAAAAGAAAGACGGTAATGCCTCGAACAGCATGCTTAAAGAAATGCACATATGGATGTAATGGTCTGGTGTCTGCAAACTTCTATATTAAAATAGACGTCAAACTAGATGGAAAAAGCGCCCTAAATGTCTGTCATGCTTCTTTCCGGAGTCAAATTACTTGTGTCCCTCAGCAGTGTTTATCCTTCACATATTATTTAACAATCCTTTTGTTGCTCACTCTCTCTCTCTATGTTGAGTTAAAAATGCTCTTGAGGTACCATTGACCAGTCTTCCTGTTCTTTTCTTCTTTTCGGATGCACCCAGATGCCCTACCAGTAGATGTAGTTCTCTTCAATTGGAGACCACTCTTTAAAGCTGGGGATGGTTCCACCTCAACAGCCTAAAGATCTATGAAGTTATTGAGCAACCAAACCAAGAGGATGGATTTGGACTGGAATTAATCTCAACAGTCTACTACAATTGTTCAGCAACACAGGGTGCATGAATCTCACGGCATTTCGGGATATAGTCACAAAATGTAATCTATTGATTTGTATTTATAGACACAGATTTCCCTTTCTCATATCACTAAGGACGACCTTCTATTTTATGTATTGCAATAGGAAGTATTTTTGGTGCCTTCACCAAAGTTTTCTTTCTGAACCAGAGGGGAGAGTGCGATGTCTCTTGAGACGTGAACAGATCCACCTGGGGTTTTCCCACGTCGGGGTGAAGCCACCATTCCCCGGGTCTCAACCCCTGCTTCGACAGGGTGTCTGCTGTTTTGTTCAACCAACCCAGGATGTGAACTGCTCTCAATTAGAGGAGCTTTCCCTGGGCCCAAAGGAAGATCTGGTGTGCCAGCCTGTACAGGGACACATCCATCGTTAGCGTTACATGACGACCGGGGACTTCCAGCACGGAGCCTAGAGATAGGAAACTGGGATCTCTCCAAAAATCTAAGGCACGTAGGCATCGCCACGTGACCTTGATAATATGGAGGAGATTGCCCTTCTGTGAGAAACCACGGGTCCTGAGCCACCACTGAATGGGTCTCATGTACAGCAGGCTAAGTGGAATAACACTGGATGTAGCTGCCATGAGCCCTAGCAGTTTCTGGAACTACTTGACAGTGAAAGGCTGTCCTTCTCTGACCTTCCTGACAGCCGTAAGGATGGCCACAATGCAGGCAGGGGAAAGCTGCACGTGCAAAGTTGTCGAATCCCACACAACACCGAGATAGGTGGTTCTATCATCGATGTAGTTGAGCATGCAGATGCCCTGAAACCTCAGGGAAACCAGAGCCGCTTCCACAAATTTTGTGAAGGTGCGGGGCGAGAGGATGGATAGATGAAAGTATGAATCTGTTAGATCTACAGTGACAAACCAGTCCTCAGATCTGATTTGAGAAAGGACCTGCTTGAGAACAGTGGGAAAGTGTGCTTAACCTTCTTGCTTGCATTCTTTTTTTTTTTTTTGACAAACGATTGAAATTTTCAACTCACGCACAAAGAGCGCTTTGTGAACAAACAGAAGCTGGTGCTGTCTTCACTCCATGTGCGATTTATACTTCCTGGCCTTGACGTGAATTTTTGACTGATTACACACATTATTTTAGAGCGTGAACACACAGGCGCGTTCCCTGAGCGTTTTGACGCAGCTCAAATTTCTGAAAGGGAATCAATAGATTAAAGTTCGCGACTATATAACGAAATGGCGTGAGACCTTGTTGCATGAAAAGTTGTGCATTTAAGAACACGCTACTGAACAGCAAACCTCATGATGGAACTTCAATGAATGGATATTCGGTGTGTAGGATGATTATGGGTTTCCTTTAGATTCTGATTCCCTTTTGATTTTTACATTTATAATTATTACAAACTTATAGGCACTAAACACATTGTAAACAACTTTGTAACCGCTTTTTCTCAAAAAGAATTGTATTAATACTGGCAGAGTTTAAAACAAGACTAGTGGCCAGAGGCTTTTATTGTCAGACATATGTCAGAAGATATGTCTTGACAGACATATATTCGTGGATGAGTGCTCACCAACTAAAACTCAACCCCAGCAAAACAGAACTGCTGGTCATCCCAGGCGATTCACCTCCAGGTCAAGATCTCCAAATCACACTTAATGACTCTCAGCTCACCCCTTCAGCCACTGCTTGAAACCTTGGGGTAACTATGGACAACCTTGGGGTAACTAGTGGTGGAATGAACTTCCCCTAGATGTCCATACAGCGGAGTCCTTGACTATCTTCAAGCGACGATTGAAGACCTACCTCTTCCTGAAACACTTAAATGAGCACTTTCCAAGTTTGCTTTGTAGAATTAAAGAGTTATATTTATATTAAGTTTGTAATCTTGCGTACCAGTGTAGATTTATTCATTGCTAGAGACTCATTCTTTTGTATGTCACTCTGGATAAGGGCGTCTGCTAAATGCCGCAAATGTAAATGTGAATGTATTGTTATTATTGTTATGGCTTTTTCCAAATTCAGAAAAGAATCTATGCAGAGATTGTATTTAGTCATGAAACATTTTCTTTTGATAACAATAATTTAACAGGAGTTTTCAATACAGCACCAAATATCTCTCTAGCTGATTGCACATTATACATAATTGGATTAATTCCCATCTTGTTGACATTTAATATTATTGTTGATTTAATCCATGGGCCATACATCTTATTTATTCATTTTGTTATTTCTTTTTTTATCTCATTCAATAATTACACAAAAACCAAATGTCCATGCTCACATGGCTCTTTACTATCCTTACAGACATATTATTATCCTACTCACAATGGAGTACAGGCTCTTATTTCCCCTTACGTCTTATGAGTATTCACTTTTGCTGAATTATTGCCTCAGCTGAATGTATTTTTCATGACAAAGCCACCACCTTTATTTAAAGAATCGAATTCATTTGGTGAATTAATACTCTTAGTCATGCATGGCGCTGGTCCCCTGGTGGTCTAGTGGTTAGGATGCGGCGCTCTCACCACTGCGGCCCAGGTTCGATCCCCGGTCAGGGAACCAACCCCAGCCACTCTTAGTGCCGGTTCCAAGCCCGGATAAATGGGGAGGGTTGCGTTAGGAAGGGCATCCAGCGTAAAAAACGTGCCAAATCAAACATGCGGATGATCCGCTGTGGCGACTCCTGATGGGAGAAGCCGAAAGAAAGTTTAGTCATACATGGAGCTGTGCAATTTACATACTCTATTATGCAGTGCGAAACAAGTCTAAAGAATTTTATTTTCGGAAATATCTGCCCTGATCAGGGTGTGCATCATGTCCATGTTCATGTTCAATAAATTCCAGTTATAATAATTGTTTTTTTTTCAATGTCAAATTTGTGACCCCACACTTTTCAGCATGACAATGTTTAGCAACCCGGTGGCTGAAGTCAAAAGTGCTACACATTAGGAATGGTAAGATTCAGTGATTCGCATAAAAACTGTGCATCGTATAGAATTTGCCATTTGTATCGCGTTGCATTGTTTATTTGCATTAGTAAAAAAACTATTTATTACTTTATAAGTATAAGTAGCTGCACTATACTTTTATTATTTAGAAAGTGACCAATAATTTGTGTCCAATATTTTAGATTTAGATATGATGTATCATATCCATATGATGTATCATATCATACCGAGGCATGTTCTAAAAGTCACACAGAGTACAGATTTACATGACAGAGGTAGAGCTGCATCTTCCTGCAGACAGAACAGGAAAAGAATGTCTGGTTTTCCATTAAACTGAGTCACATTCTGTTGAATTAAATCTTAAATTGAATAACTGAATTAAATAGTAAATCTTGCATGACCTGGCAACCAAAACAAGTTAGTTTAAAAAAATGTATGGGCAACACAAAAGACTCAAACAGAGGGTGGCGATCCATTAGCTGGAGCTCACAAAGTGAAATGACAAATCAAATTAGTGGTGTTGACTAGGAATTAGCCAGATCATCAGCAGTCATATTGTGATCAGGCCAAATTTATTCATACATCCTCTCAATCATAGGGCACGTTTCACACATACAGTACACTCACCCACACACATACACACACAAACACGTTTACACCTAGGGGCGATTTACAGTAGCTCAGAAAATCCACTTACGAGCATCGATTTGTACAGTGAGTGGAAATCAGAGAACCCAGATGAACCGACACTAACATGGGCCAAGTATGCAAAACACTTCACAAAGGGTATCTCAAGCTCAGGATTAAGCCAGGAACCCTGGAGCGGTAAGGTGGCAATGTTAGCCAATGTGATCAAGCCAAATGTAAATACAAAAAAGAAATTTAAGTGATCACAGACAGGGTCAAAGACAGATAACTTCTTATATAATCAACTTCTGTATTATATAAACAGAGAACAAGATATTCTCATGCTATGCTATTTACATTTATGGCATTTTGCAGATGCCATTATCCAGATTGACTTAAATGTATCTTATTCCTACAACTGAAAGGCTTTGGGATTAAGGGCTCAGTGGCCCAGGAAAGACAGCCTAGTTTGGCTGGGATTTGAACTCACGACCTTAGTCCAATGACTTAACGTCTCCAGGTTATGTATGTAACCATTTTTTCCCGAGGGAAAGAGATTGTTCTTCCGCGTTGTTTGCGCTCTGAATCACGTGTGTAATCAGTCCAATGAAAAGCGTATTGTCACTGGCGGGGTGACATCACGACAAGGAAGCTATAAAATGCACATGGAGTGAAACCGGCGCTAGCTTTTGAAAAAGGAAGGAAACACTGCCGGGATGCCGGCAGCATGGTTTCATACGTAACCTGCAGATGTTTTCCTACAGGAACTCGAGCAGCGTCAACAATGCTTTGGGAACGAGAGTCTGTAATAAGACTGACCAATCCCTGCCTAGTGTGGATGGGCACAACTAAGGACAGAGGGGCCAGAAGTGGTTCTAAGGTCAAGGCTATAAAACTTGAGGTTTTATAGGTCAGCGGGGTGGACCAGCCCGCAGCGTTGCAGATGTCCTGGAGGGAAACCCCAGAGGGCAAAGCCTTAGAGGCTGCCACACACTGAGTCGAGTGAGCTCTGAACACGAAAGGAGTGGGGAGACCAGAGGACTCAATAGAGGAGTTCACAGGGAGACCTTTCCTCGGAGGGCCATAGCAGAGGAACAGCTGCTCCGACTTCCTCCACAGTTCCGTTCTGTGGACGTATATGTCCAGTGCTTGCACTGGGCAAAGTTGGTTATGCTTCTCCTAATCTGGGGCCTGAAAAGGAGGAGGGAAGAATGCCTGGAGCATAACAGGCCGTGGGATGACTGCGGGTACCTTTGGAATGTACCCTGATTTAGCGTAGGGGAAGGCACTGGCCATGCCTGGAGTTAATTCTAGGAAAAAGGGGCAACAGAGAGGACCTGAAGATCCCCTACTCTCTTGAGAGCGGAGATGGCCAAGAGTAACATAGTCTTGACTGTGAGGAACCTCAAAAGCACCTCGGTCAATGGCTCAAAGGGCGGCTCCGACAGGGCCTCCAATACAATGGCCAAGTCCAACGCAGGCACTCTAGATCATTCTGTGGAGAAAACATGTCACCAACCTGTTTTTACCCAGTCCCTGCCCTGCGAGGGGGGCATGACAGGCTGCAATGGCAGACATGTAAACCTTCAGGGTGAAAGTGAAACACTTTGGTAAACTGTTCTTAAAGGAATTTCAGCACTGGGCCGGCTGGGCAGTTAATTGGATCCAAATGGTGCCAAAACATCTGCCATCTCACGTACCCCAGGGAGGGTGTTCGAGAAGGGCTACCAGGTCCGCAAACCATGGTCTGCCTGGCCACCATGGGGCCACCAGGAGGAGACAGAATTTGCCCCGGCAAACTCTCTCCAGAACTCCCGGTAGCAGCGTGAGAGGAACCAGATGGGACAGTGCAATGTCTCGAGTCACAAACCTTTCCACATGAGCTCCTGAGGTAAAATCTCTCTCAAATTTGCCCACCAGATCCGAGAGGAGATGCCACTCCCTGGGCCTCGGCTCTTGTCTCAAGAGGGCGTCTGCTCCCTTGTTTAAGTGGCCTGGAATATACGCTGTCTTCAAGAAGAGCAGCTTCCCCTGGGCCCACAGGAGGATCTGACACGGCACCTTGCACAGGAGGCAGAATTGCAAACCCCCTAGTGGTTGATGTGAGAGACCAACAAAGTGTTGTCCGAATGGACCAACACATGGTGACCCTTGAGGTCTGGAAGGAAACATTTCAGAGCTAGAAGCTGCCACCTTAGATGGGCCCTTCCCCTGGAAACTGAGGAGGGCATTTGCTGAAGCTGAAAGTCCCAGGGTTAACAAACCAAGGGTGTATACTGAGGTGCACGGCGAGGCTGGGACCTCGCTGTGCACCCAGCAAGGTCCCCAGCAAGGTCCCCAGATGGTCCTGTATCAGGACGTTTTGCCTGAAGCCCCTCTATTGAAGATGACAGTCCTCAGACCGATCAACTCATGGGACTTCGGCATCGAGCATCGCACAGGATCCCTAGCCTTCTGGACACAAACAGCATTTTCAATAGACAATTTCAGTAGACACAAGGGCGACCATGGACCGGCCAATGGCGGTCTCTTTAGTTGCTCTGAGAGCTAGGCCCCAGGTCTTTCAACGCCGCTTCGCTTCACCTCAGCGAAAGCGAGGCCAGAACCACGAGGGGAAGAAGCACCCTCCTCAAAGAGTGCTCTTTGGGAGTGGAGCGTTCGCAAAGACATACGAGCGCAATCTGCGCATTTGGCTCCCTTGAGAACTGACTTAGCATGCTCTTCTAAGCAAGCAACACACAGGCTGTGTGTATCCCCCCCTATAATATAGCGGAGGCAAGAAGGAATACACAACTGAAAAGAATGCCTACTCTACATTTCATTTTCCAGTTTTTAATTATCTAGGCTTTGAATCATTTTGTGACAGGATGGAGAGTGGGCAGATTAATAACAACAACAACAATAATAATAATAATAATAATAATAATAATAATAATACTACTAATAATAATAATGATAATGATAATGATAAATTATGTTGATTATGGTTTTTGAAGTGAAGCAACACAATACACAAACACATATAGCAATAACATTCCACTATAGTGGCTGAGCAGTGAGGGAAACCAAATAAAATGCAAAGATATGCATGAGTACACTCTCCTGCTATATGCAAGCTATTTTGATTTCATTATACAAAGTCATCTGATAAAATACAGTAGAGCAGCAACAACTCTTATCTCTCCATCCTCTTTTACAGTATTCCGAACCTGGCACAACATTAGATTTGTGCTGAGTAAATGGCTGTAATTGAAATTTTAGAGCTGTGAGTTTGTCCAGCACCCCTCTGTTTCCCATTCTGTTCGTGGGTGCAGGATGCCTTTGCACTGGCTGAGTTTATAACTGAATTTTAAATCAAGGTGTGTTTTTTTTTTTCCCCTAGCAGTGTTCCTGTTTTTCTGAGACAATGCTCCTGTGCTGTATGAATCCTCTAGACCTTTCTTCATTTTTCTTTTGAATGCTGTACCAACCACAGGGCCATAGCCTACCTCAGACCCCTGGTTCTGTTTGTGTAAATATTCCATGAGCTGCTTCCTCCACTGTGTAGATAAAAAAAAACTTGTTTAAAAACCGTGGCCTTATCTTATTAGAGAATACCAGTGTAGAGTAATTTGATATAGTTGTTTATGAACCCTAAGTATCGTAAATGCATTTGTACAGTACAGTGTTTCTAACTAATCTTGGAGATTTTTGCTGTGTGATTTTTAATTTTTTATTATTATTTTTTTTTTAAATGTTTGATAAATACCTGTACTTTCTTTCGGCTTCTCCCACAGCGGATTATCTGCATGTTAGATTTGGCACATGTTTTTATGCTGGATGCCT
This sequence comes from Silurus glanis, assembly GCA_014706435.1. Lineage (NCBI taxonomy): Eukaryota > Metazoa > Chordata > Actinopteri > Siluriformes > Siluridae > Silurus > Silurus glanis. The sequence continues at coordinate 549,538 of JAAIIK010020396.1, forward strand.
TTCCTAACGCAACCCTCCCCATTTATCCGGGCTTGGGACCGGCACTAAGAGTGGCTGGGGTCGGTTCCCTGACCGGGGATCGACCCCGGGCCGCATCGGTGAGAGCGCCGCATCCTAACCACTAGACCACCAGGGAACCTCAAATACCTGTAAATGCCTTTAATCTGTTGCTCAATTACTTATTATTAAGACGTTTACAGAGTATATATTCATTACCTGACAAGGACGTGGAGGTTATGTACACATCAAATCAAAGATGGAGAGCTTTAAGAGTATATGGCATTCTATGTAACCACAAAAACAGAAGATATAATGCTAAACACTTTGTAAATATGGGGCAGAAGAGTTGATATATTCTACAAAAAAGTCACAATTAAATGAACACTATTTTTTTTATTACAGTTCAGATTATTAGATATTATTAGATAACTGAAATCAATATAGTTGGTTACTCCCTTACCTTCAGGTTTAGTCAGATAAAATTTGAAAATGAACAGTGTGCAAAAGTATACAGTAAATTATAATCTATGAATTCTCCTATATTTTTCAGCTTTAAGCTTTAAGTTGGATACAGCATTACCATACAGTATCCAACTAACTGTAATATAGCTTAACAAAGGTTATGAGCGGAACGAACGCTGGATAACTTCCTCCTACTTTAACATCCGACAAGACAGATGTTTTTTTATGCTAGGAACACAGGCAGCTAGAAGTTGTTTTCTGATTCAAGTGTACAACTTAATGGCTTTTCAAATTATACTTTGTGCAGCAGTGTTGTGGTGTACAAAGTTCACAAACCATGTACTTGAGTAAAAGTACAGATACATTCGGTAAAATATGACTCCAGTTAAAGTAAGTACAAAAGTATTTGCCTTGAAATGTACTTAAGTATCCAAGTACTTTTATTTATGATGGCTATAATGTTCCTATTATAATTTTTTTTGTCACAAGACCCTTTGCTTAAACAACTCAGATTATGAAAAAAGACTCTAATGTTACTCTCAGCACACCGAACTATTAATAGAATGATATTAAGGAGTCAAACACTGATTGATATCTATTACAATTATCATGAGTCCAAAACCTTCTTTTTAACTACTTCTTAAACATCAGGCAAATAAGGCCACGGGTGTTGTGGCGAGTTCAAGTCAGGAACTTCGTCCATAATTTATTCCTCTCAAAATGTTCTGCTTGCTGTTGAACTGATGCTGAACTGTATGTTAGCGATAAACAGATACCCCCAAGCGGCAATCAAAACAAGTTCAAAACAGAGCACGTACTCGACCCCGACTGGCGACTTGCTGCGTGTTTGACCAGTTAAGTTTTTATCCACATAAATAAAAAGGAATCACTGATTTTGCAACATGCATTTGAGTAAAAAGTAGTACTTTGAAATATATTGAAGTTAAAGTGAAGCCTGAAAGTACACTTCATTGTGGAGACTGTGGGAACTAGCAGGACTTACTCCTGTTCGCTTCTGAATGGAGTAAGCACACGTTTAGGTTCATCACCAACAATCTTTTGTTGATTCCTGAACGCTCAGGTGTTTCTACTTTTAGAGCACTTAACAATGCAGTTCAGTGCAGAAGAGAAATTTAAAAAGCACGCCAAACTCTAAGGCTCTGCCTTGGACACCTTCTTTACACCCAAGCCCCATTATTGGAGGCCCCGGGAAGAAAAGATTCGCAAACAAATCACAAACAGCAAAAAACTGCTCCAGTTTCAAGTCAGCATCCTTCATTATTATGCAAACTCCCTGTTAATCACCTTCACCTCACCTTCATTTTCCTTGAATACAAAACCCTCTTGTTTCCTGGACAGATGAGAGAGATTAAGGTTTTTGCCAAGAATCACAATGTCTTCAGCTGCTTGCCATTTCCTTTCGAACTCCCTGAGACTAGAGAAGAAATAATCTCACTGGAGAATCAGTAAAGTAGGAGAATAGTTTACTATTCCAGTAAAGTCGGTCATATACCACTTCATTGTTTGTTGGATTGCACCATTGAATGCATGCTGGAGGCCTTGAACCCCAAAGATTTTCAGCTATGGAAATCTGAGCCATGCAAGAAAATATTTCTGAAGCAGTAGCTCAAAGCAATATCCAATCATTTTCAGACTACCCGGACTGTATTGATTCTTGTAGAATCAACCAAAACACTATCAAGTAAATCCTCTACCTACAGTCCCTTTCACCATGAAGCTACTCAGAGAAGCCAAAAGGTTTACCAGTCTGAACTTACACAGTGAATACCTCATACAGTGTATACATCAAAGAGCAAGATAGATGGAGTTTGCCGCTGTTATTTGCCACCAGTTCAGGCTGCTATGAGCACTGCATCATGTTAATTTCTGGCTCCAATGCTTGAACAATCATGTGCCCAAATACATATTAGGCAGAAGTAGAAAGTAACGAATTTACTCACTGTAATATAAATGACTATTTCTTTTGGTGTACATCTACTTTTTGAAGTAGTTTTACAATCTGTAATTTTACTTTTTCTTCAGTATGTTTTGTTTAAAGTATTGCACAGCAATTTAAGTCATATCCATTACTGTGTAAAAAACAATAAAGAAAGAAAGACTGAGACGGACAAGACATACGCCAGTGATGCAGAAAGCGAAATGCAGTTGAATTAAAAGTTGTTCAACGCATGCGCTCACTGTCTTAATTCTGAATCTGCATTTTACGATTTCTCTCGTTATCGTAAATGACATTATAACAGCAGATTTATTTTTGCGAAAGTGCATAACTCAAGTCATGGACTGTGGGGTTTTTTTGTGTTTTTTTATTATTGCACTTATTATTAAAAACAACTAGACTAAGATTTATATCCCATTGTTCTTTTTGAGCTACACTAGAATCCCCCACCGCACCCCCGCTGTAAAAAAAAAAAATAATAAAAAATCTTAAACTGTAAATTTTGAAATGAGCTACTTTTTACTTTTACTCGAGTAGACTTTTAAAATAAGGTAACTTTACTTTAATTTCATTGTAGTAACAATACATTTACTTTGGTAGAATATTTTATTACTCTTTTCACGTCTGATATTGGGTAAAGTCCTCACTGCCTTTATTGATGACAATTTATCCTACAAGTTGTTGACCATGTAAAACAAGCTCTCTGCAGATAAAAGGAGCATCAGCTCTACAGCAAAGGTTATATAAATTCCACATTACTCACATTTTATTCTTGAGCCGTATCATTCATCCCAAAGGGGCTTTTATGGACCACTGCAGTTACAGCAGTAATGAAATGCCTAAGACCCACTAATGTAAAGGATCTGTAACATTTCTTGGGTTTTGCCAATTTTACTGCTGTTTGATTCAGGCTTTAGCTCAATAGCTAAGTCTTTTCCAAAAGACACACAAAAGCCAAATGTGACATAGAGGAGCTAAAGATTCTGTTAGATGGCACTGGAAAAATAAAGATACAGCCTCATATATTTACTGACCACAAAAACCTCAAATGTCTGAATCACTGTTCTTGACCTGCAGCACCACAAGAACTAAGCCATAAAAACATATCCCTGGATCATGCTTTGTGGGTACACTGACCTAGGACCTAGTTTAGGAGATCGCCTGTGCAAACTGCCTTCACTATTCCAGCCCATGCCACCAAAGTAAAAACCTAGGTATATTTTAATCTAAAGACCAATCACATTAAATAGCCCACATGCTTACTAACATTCACCAATGTTTAATATCTTGTACTGTATGCGCACAATACAAAGTCCTGTTAATGCCAATGCCTTCTACACACAGCCATAGTCACACCTTTCGTTTAAAATTTTAACTGATCTCCTAATAGACACAAACCCTTATCTTGCTTATTAATCAGCCATTTTTCAGGGTCCCTCCACCTGATACTACTGCAGAAACATTTAAAACTTCAGAAATTGATGTTAATCATAATAATAATTCATGGTTTGTAACTTCCTTACCCACATTTGTTCTCTTGTTTTGTAATCCATGACTAACTCATTTGCTCTCTGGATGACTTTTACACTGTTATGCACGTAGGGTTTGTTTTTACCAATTCGTATCTTTTAATAAAAGCATTCACTGCAACTGCAGTTGTTTCGGTCACCTGACAGTAATTACTGGCTCCAGTCTCTCATTCGAAACACTATCGCAGCAGGTGAGCAGTGACGGATAAACAAATTAAAAATTCTAAATTGTGAGCAGGGTACATGCAAAGTCCTGGCAAGGTACAAACCAAATAGCGGAGACCAATACAAAGAAGCAGAACGAATAAAGGTAAGGCAGGTTAGTCCTGAGAACTCTGAGCATTACAGCACAACAACAATTGCGATTGCATTACATCACAAAAATTACAACTGATGCTTCTGATACACTGTGATGCGTAATTGCTTACAGGTGTGCTATGATTACTGAGTGTGAGTCTGTTGCTGGGAAGTCACTGGTGGCCATATTTGTATGCCATGGTGTGTTCTTGAAAGAGTTCTCTGAGGTTGTTGAGGACTGTCTGACACTCATGCAGACCTTACTTCTTTGTATCTTATTTGTATCTTAAAAAATATTGTTAGCTCAGATTATAGACAGTAGATAGTAACTGCTGTTAGAACTTAAGAATTACATTAATAATGGTGAGTGTAGCAAATGTTCCAATGGTAGAGAGGGTGAAGGGTTTCAGCCAAGGCAAGGATAAAAAACATCACTGTTGTTGCTGTCTGCAAAATAATGTACAGAGAATGCTAGCACAGAAGGCACAACCCATCCTCTCCATAAGATAGTGAGAAGAAATATCTTCATACTTCCTTCTCCTTTGGTTGTGTGCTTCTCTTTGGTCCACTGTAGTTCTTCTGGAACTGTAGTTCTGATATAGCGCTGTCTATTCAGCACCATACAGTCAGTTATGTGGGGACACTATTACACACACCTGCTCAAAGGCATTTAACTTTGAAGCAATTTTTTTTATATTTTTTCTTTATTATTCTTTTAGTTTTGTGTAATTTGTACTTTTTTTTATTTTACTTTATTTTTTTCTTTAAAAAGTCATCACTACAAAATACAGATGTTTTACCCAAACATGACGCTTTGCATGATGACCGAACATCTCGACCTTGGCCGTATCATTCCATCGAATATTTGTCACAGACTGTTGAGACGCAATATAGCAAAATCTAATTCATTCTGTCATATTCCTTTTGAACAGATGGATCTTTTTATCCAGCGATGCTTCTTTCCTCGAAGGCTATATTTGTTCAGTGTTTTTCTGATTGTGCTGTCTTGAGCAAAAACACTCACCCATCCCAGACTGATGAGCAAAAGCGATTGCTTCTCTGGGGTCATGTTTGATATTTAAATTAATTTTCATAAAGAAGATTCACACCTTCAAAAATAATGAAATTTTTCAAATATAATTCTTTCTAGATGTAATCACACTTCTCCATTTTATTGGTAATGTCTGTCTACTAATTACTCATGTAACAATTTTATAAGTACAATGTATGTACTTAGGACCACACAATTGTTATAAAGCCAATAATAATAAAAACCCTTACCTCCAGGAGGTTCTACTTTATTTATCCCAAACCTGCAAGCAATCCTGTGTGATAATATCATGAAATGGGACGGTTTCTCATCAACACCTTGGGTGGTTCCATGAAATTCCAGAGTAAGAATAGGAGCTTTGAGGATGGATTTAGACTGTAGTTAATGTCAACAGACTGCTACACTCAGGACTACAGTTCGCTTCTGATCACCATCACTGCCCCCCGCAACATCGTTTATCTGCCATAAATGGACATTCGGTGCAACCCAGATTTATTTATTTTTTTGTGCATATTTGTTCCACTTAAATGATTCAGATCTTCAAGGTAATTTTGATGTTACACAAAGATAGCTCAAGCACAGGACAATGATCCAAAACACCCCAGCAAGTCTAACATGTTAATAAATGATAATAAAAAAACTATATATACTGTATATATAAAATAAATAAATAAATACTACTAAGTTATTTTTTAGTGGCCTAATCAAAGACCAGACTTTGATTGAGATGCTGTGGAATAACCTTAAAACTTAAATTTATCCTGGCCTGCCTCTGGATAGTGTTCTCTTTGATTGGAGGCCACTCTGTGTTCCCTCTTGAGTCTGGTTCCTCTCAAGGTTTCTTTCTTATTGCCATCTCGGGGAGCTTACACTTATAAAAAACATCTTATTCATTTTTATCAAAACATTATCTGTTGAAAGCTGCTTTGTTAAAAGCGCCATACAAATAAAAATGAATTGAACTCAATTAAACAAGCCGTTCGTGCCCGAGAACCCTCAAATATGGCTAAATGAAAATAATTCTACACAAAATGGTGGGCCAAAATTTCTCCACAGCGATGTGAAAGACCTAGGGTGGCACATCCAGTAATAAGGTTTAGGGGACAATTACTTTTTTCACATAGGGCCAGGCCGGTTTGAGCAACTTTTTTTTGTTCCTTAATAAATGAAAAAATCATTAAAAAATGTCATTTTGTATTTACTAGGTTTATCTTTGTGTAATTAAAATGTGCTTGATGATCTGAATCAATGAAGCGTAAGAAATATGCAAAAAAATACAAAATCAGGACAAAAAATTTTCTTTCCATATTTTATTAAAATGTCTAAATTTGTTCATCTTCGCATGGAAGTTTTTAATGTCAGATAATTCAAATACATATAATACATATTTTAAAATACATGACAAAGTAACAAAGGTTATATTTCAGAAAAGTGCAGCTTAAAAAGTATAGAACAGTGTCTTTTTAATGATTAGATTATGTTTATATTGTTGTATCAGGCAAAAATTGCTTTAATGTTCATTAACTTTTGTTCAGCCATCTTTTCAGGGTTCCGCTGTGATTGCACCGCATCTGTTTTTCACTTTGGGGTGATTATTTCCCTCAAAGGCCATAAGCATAACGAACAAATGAACTCTCTAACACTGCAACCGTGTCATTTGTAGCAGCCGCCAGGTAAACACACTTTAGAAATTCATCTAATTAAAATTCATATCTAAAAATAATTAGAGTTTCAGACGGTGGCATGGAATACTCCCTCACCCCCTCCTTTACACCCCCAATCATTTGCATGTAAACATTTTAAAAAGGTCATTCACTGTCCTTTTTAATACCTTTTGAGTTTTAAACAGGCCACAGAGCCGGGTAGGAAGTGAATTGATTCATTCTCGCAGTTGATATCTGCATTAGTATCTGTTATAAATTTTTTTTGTCACCCCTCAATATATAATATTTCATGTAATAATGATTAAGCAGCCATCCCACAGCTTCAGGGTCCAATTTGATCCTGATCTCTGGTTGATTGCAGAATTTCACATGCTCAATGTCCATGTGAGTTCTTCTCAACAAAAGGTAAGTGGATTGGCACTGAATTGTGCTAAAGCTTCCCTGTCATGGACTGGATTCCCATCCAGAATTTTTTTTATTTTTTTTCACTTTACACCCAATGAGTTCTGAGAACATGAACCATAACCCATTGGTTTGGTTCATGACAACTGTGCACATCCGGCATTTGTCTTGTAGAAATTGAGAGCATGGACCATGATATACCGGAAACCGTCTCTAGGTTACAGATGTAACCCTAGTTCCCTGAGGGAACAAGACGCACTCATGACCGCCCCCCCACCCCGTGAGGGAAACGTCTGTTGTCAGTGTCACGTGACGACAAGGCGCTCCCAAGATGGGGCCTTGAGACAGGAACGCCTGTCCCCTCCATATATCCAAGGTACGAAGAGCACGCCTCGAAACCTTGATAGTATGGAGAGGGCTGCCCCCCTGGGAGAACCCTTGGTCTCTGAGCCACCACTGAAGAGGTCTCATATGGAGGAGGCCAAGTGGGAGCACGTTGGACGCTGCCGCCATGAGACCCAGCAGCCTCTGAAACTGCCGCACAGTAAGTGGCTGGCCTTCTCTCTCCCGACTGCTGTGAGAATGGCTGCGATCCGGGCGGGAGACAATTCTGCCCACAGCACGGTCAAGTCCCACACCACGCCCAAAAAGGTGGTTCTCTGCAATGGAGAAAGCACTCTCTTCCCCGCGTTCAGCCTCAGCCCCAGCTCCTTCATGCAGGCGAGAACGACATCTCGATGCCGGACCGCCTGAAGCTCTGATCGAGCTAGAACCAACAAATCGTCAATATAGTTCAGAATGCAGATGCCCTGAAGCCGTAGCGGGGCTAGAGCCACATTCATGCACTTGAAGGTGCAGGGCGAGAGTACCAGGGACCCGATATTGGTAAGCCTCGCCCCTAAAGCAAACCTCAGGAACCTCCTGTGAGCAGGAAGAACGGCTTTGTGGAAATAGGCGTCCCTTAGATCTATCATGACAAACCAGTCCTTGGACTTGATCTGTGACACCACCTGCTTGAGGGTAAACATCCTAAACCTGAGCCTCATGAGTTAGCGGTTCAAGGAGCGTAGATCTAAGATCGGCCTGAATCCGCCGTCCTTCTTTGGAACCACAAAGTACAGGCTGTAGCCTGACTCTCTGACCAAGGGGGGAACCACCTCAATGACCCCCTTTCTTAGGAGGGTGTGTATTTCCTGTTACCATAGCCTGCCTGCGTCCCACCGTGGATGGAGACATCTGCTGAGGGGAGGCTGCGCCCTGAAGCACATCTTGTGGCAAGGCTAACAGCTTGGCCTCCTGTGCCGAAGCACCTGATCGGGGAACCAACCCCTCGGGGCTGGCCCCAGATCTTCTCAGAGCGGCCAGGGTGACGCCCTGCAGCGGTTGAGGCCTCCTTAGAGGCGGCGGGTCCCCGCCAGGTGCAGCGATGTCTTAAATGGAAATGTGGGGGAACACCCGCTGGATGGAGGCTGCTCCCCATGACACAACCTAAGGCGGAGCTAGCAACAGGGCACTTCGATAGTCAGGGCCGCTTCACCACCGCCCGTTTGTTAGAAGAGACAACGACCCTCAGGTCGGCCGGCTCCTTCAAACCGGGCTTAGAGCACCGCCTATCAGCCGCCCATCGGGGGCCTGGGTGGCAACGCTCCATTTCTGGGCCTTGTGCTGCGCCCGCCGAGGAGCACCAAGAGAGTGACGACTCCTGAAACCTATCCACGACCGCATTTTCACCGTGTCCCCGAAAAGGCCAGAAGTGGCTACTGGGGCATCCAGAAAAGCCCTGTCCCTGTCGGGAATATTCAATTCAATTCATTTTTATTTGTATAGCGCTTTTAACAATGAACATTGTCTCAAATCAGCTTTACACAGATAATGTGGTGATTAAAAGTGAATATGTTCTTTATAAGTAAGTTTGTCCCTGATGAGCGAGCCAGTGGCGACTGTGGCAAGGAAAAACTCCCCGACATGGCATAAGGAAGAAACCTTGAGAGGAACCAGACTCAAGAGGGAACCCATCCTCATCTGGGTTGCACCGAATGTCCATTTATAGCAGATATAAGATGTTGCGGGGTACAGTGATGATGATCAGAAGAGAAAAGTAGTCCTGAGTCGATGTAGCAGACTGTTGACATTAACTACAGTCCAATCCATCCTCAAAAGCGCCCGTTCTTGCTCCGGAATTTCATGGAACCACCCAAGGCGTTGATGAGAAACTGTCCCAAGCTGCACAGAGTGGCCTCCAGTCGAAGAGAACACTATCCAGAGGCAGGCCTGGACGAAGTGGGAAGATCCTCGGAGGGGAGAGGGGCAGGAACAGTGGTCACTGGAGCCTCACGAGCATGTTAAAATATCCCACAAGGTGAGTCACAGATGCCATTCTGTGGCTACTAAAGCCGCCATAGACCGACCCACGGCCCGCGCTGTGTCCTTGGTGGCCCTAAGAGTTAAGTCCGCCGTGCGGCACAACTCCTTCACATCGTCAGCCCCAGAGATAAACCCTCGTCCAACTCTCGCAGCCCTCTGCTGCCGCGTAAGCCTTACCGACCAAGGCTCGCTAGCATCCGAACAAGAACAAGAGAACAAGAGCTCCTCGCCACGCGCACTGGGAGAAAGACCCGACTCAGCGGGAGTTTCCCGGCAGGGGAGGCTGGAGAGAACTCATCCGTCTCCATACCTTCAGCTAGGTCGGCCTGCTTCGCCTCAGCGAGAGTGGGACCTGAGCCACGAGGGAGAGCACTCCCCTCGAAGAGTGATCTACAGGAGCAGACAGTGCGAATAGCCAAACAACTACAGCAAGGACAATCGTCTCTCGAGAGAGCTGATTGAGCATGCTGCACTCCCAAACAAACAATGCATAGCTCATGAGTATCACCTCCCTTAATGAACCGGGGGCAAGGAGGGACACACATGCGAAAGCCTGTTTTGTTTTGTTTAGCCATGTTGCACAGATAAACACAAAAAGTGCTTACCTGAACAACAGAAGCTAGTGCTGCTACCATCGCTCCGCCGTTTTGTAGCTTCCTGGTTTGCCCGCCGATGACATCACGACTTGCCTATTGGCCGGATTTTGCACACACAGAGCGTGAACAACGCGGAGCGTTCCCAAAGCGTTTTGTCGCAGTAATAATGCAATAATATGAAAGCCATGACAGTTGATGGAATTGCTGCTGATGGAGCAAAATGTAAATAAGAATGTTTGGTTCATGGCACAGTTTTTTTTTTTTACATTCCTACATAGCGTTAAACCAATTTTATTTTTAAAATTACATGGCACAGATAGACAGTGGTAATAGTTTTGTAACATTTCCTAAATTATAGCTGGGTTCGTTTCTTGCCTTTGGTTATAAAATATAATATTAGAACAGTACATTTATTCCCACATAGCACCAATTAACCAGAAGGACCAAAAGCTCCACAGACAGTTATCATAATGTAATGATCCAAATAACAATTTAAAAAAAAAAAACTAAATAAAAATTGTATGTGGAATGAGAAGTAGGATAACAATTAATGAAACTATAATAAGTAAGTTAGTCTTCTTCCAATTAAAAATATGAAAGAAAATTTAGACATGCAATTTGATGAGATAAAACAGAGAAGATCATTAATGCATTATTTCATGTCTAGTTTTCTTGCATTAGTCAGAAAAAAGCTCTCATTCGTTTTAAGAAAGTACGAGTGGTAGCAGCTTATTTAAATACACGGAGCACAAGGCAAATTTATATATACCCCCCAAAAACCCATTCTGTTTGACAATTTTTTATTTTTTTATTGACTGTCCTTTCTTTACTCTATCTATCTATATATCTGTCTGTCTGTCTGTCTGTCTGTCTATCTATCTATCTATCTATCTATCTATCTATCTATCTATCTATCTATCTATCTATCTATCTATCTATCTATCTATCTATCTATGGGGTCTAATTAAAATATTATTATCTTTAATTATCCACTTGTTGTAGTAAGAATTACGGGTTTTTTTTAGGTATTTAAACAATCCTAATTAAGTATTAGCAAAGGAATTTGCAAAAAGTATAACAAAAGCAAGAGTTAATTTGTTCACCCAGGTGCTACGTCAAATCGGCAAGTCTGCATGACAGAGTTTCATGTTGATTTAATCCCTATATGTTTGTGTGGCTTAGAGTGAAGAAGAGTTTATAGAGGTGTCATGCAGCCCTCAGAGCATTGCCCCTAATAAAGTGTTTTAGATCATGTTCAGTCATTATGCCTTGCAATTCTACATTCCTGCCAGCAGTTTTTATATCTCGACAAGTGTTTCATAATGAAGAAAAAAGCTTTCATCAGATCTCTGCGCACACACACACACACACACACACACACACACACACACACACACACACACA
>JAAIIK010020396.1:561273-582467 GCA_014706435.1 Silurus glanis
ACACACACACACACACACACACACACACACACACACACACACACACATATCTTTATAAATATCGTTGGACTTCCTCCATGACACAGGACTGTCAGATGCCTCTCTGTTCTAAGTGCACTGATGCGTAATTCCCTTTGTAGAGAATAGCTTTGATTTCCTATCTTTTCTTCTCTGAATGAATGTTGTGGGCTTTATGCACAAAAAAAAAAAAAAAAAAAAACACAGGCGAGAGACATTATTTAAAAATGGGATTCAAGTGGGAGCTCTGAGAATTACTTGTGGATTACGCTTTAATAACGTGTCAAGAAAAACCTATAAAATCCGCAACTGAGGAGGAAAGCACTGCAGCAGAAGTGTATTTGAGACATGGAAAGATGACACATTATGTAGAATAAAAACCAATGGAGTATCTCATTTTTCTTCTGGGAATCGTTTACAGTGGCTTTTTTCCCTTTGCTGGGTTTATTTTCTTTTTCTCGTAAAAACATGCATGAAATTTTATTGCTAAAATAACAGAAAAACATCACTCCCCGGAACCTCCCAGGCACATTGTCCAGTGACTTCCTCTATCAGAATCTAGGAGAGAGAGCTCTTGGCCACTATTAGAATCTCTGACATAAAGCATCTTCTTTAAAGTTTAGCCAGCTGCCATCACTTGTGCTGAGCTGATTGTCAGACAAGATATACTGCTATTGACTAAAAGTCATAAAGAGTACCTGTGAAAAAAGATAAATCCACTGGCCTTCAGTATATAAAAACATATTATATTAGTAGTAGTCAGTGGTATATGAAGTGTACTTGAGGGATACAATAGGTAACATATAAAGTCTCCAGGTTAGGTATGTAATCCTGGTTCCCTGAGGGAATGAGATGCTGCGTCAACAACGCTTTGGGAATGCTTTCGCGTTGCCCACGTTCTGAATCACGCATGTAAATGGAACGGCGTCACCGACAGGGTGGCGTCACGACCACGAAGCTATAAAAAGCGCATGGAGTGAAGCGGACACTAGCTTTTGTAAGAAGAAGAAAGCGCTGCAGGGATGCATGGAGACGCAGCAACTTGTTCCCTCAGGGAACCAGCATTACATACGTAACCTGGAGACATTCCTTTTGAGGAAATTGAGCTGCCTTAACAACGCTCTGGGAACGAGTGTCCAATACCGTTAGACTGAACAGTCCCTGCCTAGTGTGTGGGGGCACAGCTAGTTCAAAGGACAGAAGGGCCAGGAGAGGTACTGAGGTCAAGGTTGTAGAACCTGACAAAGGTCAGCAGGGTCGACCAGCCCGCAGCCTTGCAGATGTCATGGAGCGAAACTCCAGAGGACCAAGCCTTAGAGGCTGCCACACTCCGGGTCGAGTGTGCTCTGACTCTGAAACGGAGAGGGGTGACCAGAGCGCTCGTAGGAGGATGCAATTGCATCGACAAATCCAACCTGCTCGGCGTCTACTTGTTCACTGATATAGTTTAAGATGCAGATGCCCTGAAGTCTCTGGGGAACCAAAGCCGCATCCACACACTTCGTGAAGGTACAGGATGAAAGGGCAAGAACAAACAGAAGGACATGATTATTGGTACGCTTCGGCCCCGAAAGCGAACCTCAGGGACTTCTGTGAGAAGTCCTTCCTTCCTTTGTCTATCGTGAAACACCAGTCCTCGGATCTGATCTGAGACACGACCTGCTTGAGGGTCAGCATCTTGAACCTGAGTCTCATTAGTGAGCGGTACAGCTGAACTAGAATAGGACGCAACCCTCCGTCCTTTTTGGGAAATATGAAGTACCTGCTGTAGAACCCGGACTCTCTGTCTGATAGAGGTGCTCCACTCCCAGGCAAGCCACACATAGGCTGTGTGTATCATCCTCGTAATATAGCGGGGGCAAGGAGGAACACACAGCCGATAGACGTTCTTTCAAACAATATGGACAGGCAATACACACAGAGCACTTCACGAACAAACAGAAGCTCGTGTCGGCTTCACTACATGAGCTTTTTATAACTTCCTGGTGGTGACAGGCGGGGTGACGGATTACACACAAGAATAAGAGTGTGGACAATACGGAAGCGTTCGCTAAGCGTTGTTGATGCAGTTTGAGCTCCTGAAAGGGAACTCCAGTAAAAGTAAAAGTGCCCCTTTAAACTTTTAAACTTTCAGAAAGAAGTATTTGTCTTCAACTGTACTTAAGTATCCTAAGAATTATGATTTATAATGGCTATAATGTTCCTTTAATCATTTTTGTCACAAGACTCTTGTGTAATCAAAAAAGACTCTAAGGTTGCTCTTAGCAAATCAATCTTTTAATAGAATGATGTTAAAATTATCATGAGCCCAAACTCCTTTTTTTAACTACTTCAAAAAAATCACGCAATTAAGGCCATGAGTGTTGTTGCAAGTTCGAGTCAGGAGTTTCTTCATAGTTTATTCCTCTCAAAATGTTCTGCTTGCTGTTGATTGGAATCTGAACTGTATGTTGGTGATAAGTGGCAAGTGGCAATCAAAACAATGCGTGCTCAACCCTGATCGGTGGCTTGAGTGCTTTAACAGTTAAGTTTTTATCTACTCATAAAAAAAAAAAATAAAAAAAAAAGGAACAACTGATTTTGTGAAATGTAGTTTAGAAAAATGTAAGAAATTTGACACTGAAATGTATTGAAGTTAAAGTAAAAGTCTCCCCAAATGAAAATACTTTAAGTACAAATACTGTACGTAAAAAAGCTACTTAAGTACAATAGCGAATTGCATTTACTTCCTTGTTGATCACATCTCGAGTAGTCTAAGTTGCAGTAGTAGAGCAACCTTCTGCACCATGACTTTTATTATGACTGACATTTCCAGCCATACAGTATATGGCGCTTCACCAAACTGTTACCACAAAGTTTTAGGCATGCAATTGTATAGAATGCCTCTGGAAGCAGTAGCCTACTTCAACACCAAACCTGTTCCAGCATGACATGCACAAAACCAGCTCCATGAAGTGGAAAATCTCCTGCTATAGAACTCTGGCCTTAACAATAATGAACACCTTTGAACACTGACTGCACCCCAGCCCTCCTCATCTGACTTAACTAATGCCCTTGTATCTGAACGAGCACAAATCGCTACAAAAATCCAGTGGAACATCGTCCCAGAAGAATGGAGGTGATTATAACAGTAAATGTGGATGGTGTCCCCAAACATGTGTACATACAGTACTGTATAATGTGAGAAGGAATTTAACCATTTGTTTTTGGGGTAACATGATTGTTGATGCAAATAGAATGTGCTCAGAATAGTAGGTGATTATGTAAATTAAATGCATAGGCCAAGAGACTAACCCGCTGAAATGAGCAATCAGAAATGGCAGTTTGCGGAGATGAGGGGGGGGAGATTAAGCTCTTGTTTCATTTTTAAAAGCTGTGTCTGTTCAAAACAAATTATACAAATGTTAGCCTATAGGCTGGACAGTTCAGTTCAATGTTCAATCAACCGGATGCTCTAAAATGTCCTCTGGCTACGTTTTTAAGATTTTTTTTTTTAACACAAAGCACAGACAAAACGATCACTACATAGGAGGATGTACCAACACAGAAGAAGCAACACCTCAAGACCAGAGTCAGCTGTGTACCTGTAGCTGAAGAGCAAAGGAAAACACACTTTTGAGGACGAAAAGGTGCACGTCTTAGACAGAGAAGACAGAAGAGAGGAGTGAAGTCAAGTCAAGTCAAGTTTCAAGTCAAGTTTATTTCTATAGCGCTTTTCACAACAGACATTGTCTCAAAGCAGCTTTACAGAATTCAACAGTCAAGGTGAACGGTGTGTATTTATCCCTGATGAGCAGCCGTGGTGACTGTGGCAAGGGAAAACTCCCTTAGATGTTATGAGGAAGGAACCTTGAGAGGAACCAGACTCAAAAGGGGAACCCATCCTCATTTGGGTGACATCAAGTGTTTGATCATAAATCTTTCAACAATACAGAACACTGGAGAGTGAGAACTAACATGAGCACTGGAGTATAAGATTATAAGTAATGTTCTTTCTACAGTCTTATACAGTCATTATGGTTATAAAACTAGGAGCTACTGAGCAACTTATTAAATAGCTCAACATTAGCGATCATGAAGGATCTATGTCCAGGTGGAAAATCTTTCTCTAAACAGAGAAGTTTTAGACACAACCTCTCTTCAATGTTTCATGCTGCTCTTTTATTCATCCCCAAGAAGATCAAGACCTCTTCACATGTCCACCAGAAAAGCCACACCTAAGGCCCTGCCCATTCACTCCATCATTCGATGATCGTTAATGCTATCCTGGAGCGTACAAATTTGTGGAATCCTGCCAACTTCCTTCAGACTGTCCAGAAGCTGCTTGGATGAGTAGTGAAACATTTCGATCCAACCAGATAGAAGTCCAGTTCACATGACTCAACGTCCAGATAACCGCACATTGATGACTGAGAATCTTTACAAACACAAAGCATAGATTAAAAACATAGCAGCAGCTGTAAGAATGATACAGTAGGTTCTTTAATGGGATGGCCTTTAAAGTGGCACATAAATAGGCAAACACTGAAATCTTGTCAGCATATGTGATATACAAATGTTCAATGGAGTGCAAGAGCTGTTTATTAGAATACATTTTTAAACATTGCTCCCTTTCATGCCAGAGGAATATTTTCTTTTTTTCCCCCCTTTTTTAAGAGAACCCCTTTTGCACAAGCATGAAAGACACAGCTGCATTTGAATGAAGTCTGCATCCGTGTTTACACTAAAACGGTGGCAACATTGAAATTTCAAGTACCGAAAAGCACCAATATTTACCGCACTGTAGAGTAAACAGTATATTTAAACCTGTGCCTGTCATACGCATGATTCATGTAAAAGCTCTGACATATTTTAAGCAGCATATGAAACCGAAGGGGTTGCTTTTAACTTGTAGTAGCAGTGTGCTACAGTATCATTTGCATAAGTGTCTGGAAAATATCCAGCCTAAAAGACCTTCATTTGCATCAGATTCTTAAAATACATAGATTCTGATGCAAATCTTACGAAAACCATTTTCACAAAATGGTAATTGTTGAATTCATAGCTCTTGTTTTTCGAGAAGCTGTAAAAAGCAGCCTCTTTTTCTTTTAGTTTAGCTTCACGCCGTTTGTCAAGTGAAGCATGAGCAGATCATGATTTTATCTCAATAAAGCAAGGCAGGCCGCAAATATATAGTATATAGTATGATATTGAATAGTACAGGTTTAATTATGAATGTGACTGGGTAACTCAGAGGACAGTTAGAGACCCAATTATAAAAGAATATGTAACGGTACACGTATTCGTACAGAGATTTTTCAATACAGGGCTTTTAGTTCGGTGCATACGTGAACGCTTTTACGTGTGGAACATAGTAACAATCTGAGTTCCCCTTAGGAACATATTAAGTGGTGGACCACGAGTTTGTTTAGTCTTCGAATCAACTGAGTTATTATTTATTAATTTTATTATTATTAAACTTTAAAACATACACAACAATGCTAGGGGTATAAAAAAGAAACTAGAGTTAGCGCAGTGTCACTGTGGCTACTCACTTCGTTTCGTACCAGAAATAAGATTTGTTTTGCGGAGACTGAGAGTCACATAGAATGTAGATTAACATGGCAGAGGTAGAGCTGCATTTTCCAGGAGACAGAATAGGAAAAGAACATCAGGTTTTATTGAATCTGTTTTCTTTTCTTTTGCACTACAAAAGACCTGTTTGTGAAAGGACAATGCGTTACAGGTTAGAAGGCACTTAACTGTTCTACTTATTTCAGCATACTTTAACAAATTTATTCATTCCTTCCATCCTTCATTTTATCACTCCCTCGATATGCAGAATTGTCATAAAACATAAAACACGCCAGGAAGCGGCTAGTGCTAATGCTAATGCTAGAGCTAATGATTTTTTGCGTTTCATGTCCAGCTTCAAGAATTTCTCTTAACAGTAGAAATTCCTGACAATTCTGCATATCGAGGGAGCGATAGAATGAAAGGTGGTGGGAATGAAGATGTAATTATCATAATATTGACAATTGAATAAATGAATTAATCCTGTACTTACATTCATCTCTGTAACTGTAAGCTTTCTAATAGTTTTCCCAATAGATTGGAAGGTTGGTGGTTCAAGCCCCAGTATTGTAGCTTTCTAGCTTCACAGGAATATAGGGAAAAAGTTTTTCACTGTGGTCTAATGTACATGTGACCAGTAAAAAGCCCCTTTCTTTGTTAACACGTTACACACAGAGACCTTTTCAGCTCTTAGAAAGTTCATGAGGATGATAACAGTTTTGTCCTTCGAGTCACAACATAATCTAATCACATCCATTCATGGATTACTTTGAGTTTCAAATACTTCCCCTTTCTCACACGAGCTGCTGCGAACTGAAGTGGCATCTTTCTTCCACTTGTGAGTCTTTTAAGCAATCAGGTTCAAAAGCTAATTTGCAATCCGACACTGATAAAATAGGAATGCTAATTCATAGGATGACAACCAAGATCATTATTAGAAAGGAAAAAAAAAGAAAAAACAATCAGTCTGACTTCTATGCAAATTCAGACGGCTTGATTAAATCTGTTCAGAATTAAAAGCGTTTAACGATGCAATGGATGCAATCTGTTCCAACCCTGTTGTCAGATCCTTTGGTAAAATATATCACTAAAACGCATTTGAACAAAATGTCAACGAATCCCATTGAAACGTGATTCATTTGGTAAATGTTGGTGTTAAAATAAAAATAAAAAGTGGACTTCATTATCAGTACAGGAAAATTTAATTTGTTGCTATAGATATTAGTGTCATGGCAACAGCATGGCAAGAGAAAGGATCATTTATAGAACGTAGGAAAAAATAATAAGCTTGGAAGGTTATTTAGAGAGGGTGCAGTACACTCCTCAGCACCTCCACATTGTGTCGTCCCTGACATATCACTGACCTGGCAGATTTATCGGCATGTGCAACAGAATAAAATCACATCCCCCGGTATCTGTTCATACATGACTTTCAAAGTATTTGTATAGATGAAGCGAGACCCTGTGCATTGATGATGGGTAAAACAGCATTTTCCACCATTCAAAACCATTCTCTAGTCTAATCATTCAGCACTAAATTAACACTGATATTGATCAAATGAATAGAAAACAACAAAATGAAAAAAAAAAAAAAAAAACAATATGTAGCAGTTTTTTTCCTCTCAAAATGTAAACCAACATTCAGGTATGAAAAACGAATTACACCCTAAAATTTAGTAACATGCCGAATCTTAATAGCAATAGAAACTGTTCTATAGGGTTTTCTAGTCTGTTTTTAGAGGGATGGAGCCCCATTCTTTCTTAAAACATAATTTCTTACAAATAAAGGGCATTTGTTTGTGCTGTGGTGGGATCTTAAGATCATTGTCCTGGTGCATGACCTCATTTTGGTCCAGCTGCACATATGGCCACACATTTTTGTCACATTTATCTCAAGAATATTCTGGTAGGAGGTGGAGTGCTGTCTTAATAACTGCACGTTTTCAAGGTCCTTAAGTCCTACACCCTGCATGACAGATGGTACTGTATGAAATGTTTTTGGTGATATGCAGTAGTTGGTTTTTGCAAAAAATGATGTGCACAATGACGTAAAAATATAGATAGATAGATAGATAGATAGATAGATAGATAGATAGATAGATAGTCAGTCAGTCAGTCAGTCAGTCAGTCATTGCATAGTACAGGTACACAGCAATGAAATGCAGTTCAGAATCTACCCGAAGTGCAAATACTAGCAATTGTGCAAATTGACAAGTGCACTTAAATATGCAAATACTGTATATATACAGCATGTAATATATACAGGCGCATCTCAATAAATTAGAATGTCGTGGAAAAGTTCGTTTATTTCAGTTATTCAACTCAAATTGTGAAACTCGTGTATTAAATAAATTCAATGCACACAGACTGAAGTAGTTTAAGTCTTTGGTTCTTTTAACTGTGATGATTTTGGCTCACATTTAACAAAAACCCACCAATTTACTATCTCAACAACTTAGAATATGTTGACATGCCAATCAGCTAATCAACTCAAAACACCTGCAAAGGTTTCCTTAGGCTTCAAAATGGTCTCTCAGTTTGGCTCACTAGGCTACACAATCATGGGGAAGACTGCTGATCTGACAGTTGTCCAGAAGACAATCATTGACACCCTTCACAAGGAGGGAGAGTGCTGTATCCAAGCATGTTAACAGAAAGTTTAGTGGAAGGAAAAAGTGTGGAAGAAAAAGATGCAGAACCAATCGAAAGAACCGCAGCCTTGAGAGGCTCGTCAAGCAAAACCAATTCAAGAACTTGGGTGAATTTCACAAGGAATGGACTGAGGCTGGGGTCAAGGTATCAAGAGCCACCACACAGACATGTCAAGGAATTTGGCTACAGTTGTCATATTCCTCTCGTTAAGCCACTCCTGAACCACAGACAACATCTGAGGCAGCTTAATTGGGCTAAAGAGAAGAAGAACCAGTGGTCCAAAGTCCTCTTTTCAGATGGGAGCAAGTTTTCTATTTCATTTGGAAACCAAGGTCCTAGAGTCTGGAAGAAGGGTGGAGAAACTCATAGCCCAAGTTGCTTGAAGTCCAGTGTATCCACAGTCTGTGATGATTTGGTGTGCAATGTCATCTGCTGGTGTTGGTCCACTGTGTTTTGTGAAAACCAAAGTCACTGGACCCATTTACCAAGAGATTTTAGAGCACTTCATGCTTCCTGACCAGGTTTTTAAAGATGCTGATTTAATTTTTCAGCAGGATTTGCCACCTGCCCACACTGCCAAAAACACCAAAAGTTGATTACATTTATTTTAATACACACGTTTCACAATTTGAGTTAAATTACTAAAATAAATGAACTTTTCCAGAACATTCTAATGTATTATGATGCACCTTTAAGTGAATTAATGTACAGCAAAAAAGATGTGTTAAATGTGCATGAGAATATGCAAATGAGTAAGTACACTAAGTATAAATATAAACCTAGCTTCTTAGAATAAACTGGGTTATACAATGAATTTTATATAGGGTCATTTAATAGAATGATTAAAGAATAAATTATATACTATTATATACAGAATAATTGTCCAGAGTGATCTAGAATGCAGAACTGCATAATAATACTGCAGTAGAATAAGAAAAGTATCAGTGAGCCATTGGTGTCCTAATGGTACAGTATAGTGTGGAGATCAGTAGGTTGGTCACCAGAAAAAAAAACGTTGGCATTAAAGCTGCTGTGGTTCTGATGCGTGTGTTCCTGTAATGTTTACAAAATATATATATTTTATGTTCCTAGCCATTCTTTCATGAAAAATCCTACCTTTTTTAGACTATGCTTTCATGCACATAAACATTTAATGTGTCTTCCCAGAGATGTGCTGACTTCAGACGCTCACTTCTTGGGATATTAGCAAGGCACCCAAAGGCTATTGCACTCAAAAGAATGATTTATAAACCATTATTAATGTAGAATGGTAAATTGCTTTAGAGATGGCCTTATACAATACAATACAATACAATACAATCAGACAATATTCAGATTTGGACTAAAGGAATGTCTACTCTGCCTGCCTAGGGTATATCACTACCAGCAGTAATGGATAGATCTCTACAAATGATCTCTAGAGCTCAACCATCAGGGTTTTGATCACCTCTTATACTAAGGTCCTTTTGCCGTGATTGCTTCGTTTGGACAGGCAACCAGTATCCTGGTTGATCCAAATGTCTTCTATTCACGAATAATGCAAGACACTGTGATCTTGGCTAGTTTTTGTTTTTTTTTAGTCTTTTCAAGATCTAGGTGTTGACATAATCCTGACTCTGAGCTCTGCTGGCAGGTCCTTTGACCTCATGCTTTAGTTTTGGCTCTAATATGCATTTTTAGCTGTTAGAACTCATATATCCAGATGTGTGCTTTTCTAAATCATGTACAGTCGATTGACTTTGCCAAAGAAATGTAGCTTAAATTAGTTAATGCCATTATTATAATTAATCATATGCTGCTTATGCTAATAAACTTACCATGATTATATTATTGATTGTATTATTCAGTATTAACCTGACTACAGTTACATTTATCAGTACTCAGTATATAATGAAGGGTTCAAATATAATAACTACGCTTCAGTCAGGAAGTAGAGCAATTTATTGATACGGTTATATAAAAATAGTGTTAAATGTAGGGATTTTTTTTGAAGAATTGGAAAATTCTCAGAGGAAAGAAACACAAAGAAAATGTGCTTGGCAAGCAAGAAAAATGTGTTTGGTAAGCAATAATTAGGGGGTAAAATCTGAGCAGACATATTGCTAAAAAAAAGGATACATTTTCAGACAGGGAGGGAATTATGCAGATGAGGATAAAATAGAGGCAAATGACCATTCTAAGAGGAGGTATCGACTGAAAAATACAAAAGAATGAAAGGTGGGTTATGCATGGCCTCTTAAGATTATTGGACCATGCAAAATACTAAGGAGGGACCATAATATGTGCCATTGTTTTTTTGATTAAGTATTTTTTGAGAGCTCTTTAAGGTGTGCTGATTTGACCGCAATAAAGTGGATCTTGCCCCTTCTCACACCAAGAATGTAAGTATGATAGATAGATAGATAGACAGACAGACAGACAGACAGACAGACAGACAGACTTCTATCTCCCATCTCAACAAGATATTCTCAAGAATGCACCTGAGCTCAATTTCAATTGTCTCATCGAAGGGTCGGAGTTCTTGTTATAAATAAATAAATAAATAAATATAAATATATATAAATAAATAAATAAATATAAATATATATAAATAAATATATTTATAATTATTCTTAGGTACTTATATTTTTCCAACTGGGTCCTGAATGCTATTTTACTTCTTGGAAATAAATACGGTTATGTTTGTTTATAGTAGTCACTAAGGACCACACAACTGTTATTCAGGCTCTTTAAATAAAAACATAGAATTGATGGTGGGTGTACTTCATGACAGTGAATACAATACTAGAATAATGCTGCAAGTCTAAAGGAACCCTGGACTGCTTTGTACCCACAGCAATATCAAAATAAATTCTAAATGTAAATACCCAAAAACAGATATTTGCTAGTCAGTATTCGATTACAGTAACCTTCATTCGCACTGTTTTAGTCAGTCACACTCAACGGCCCTTCCACGGATACTGTATGCAAATCTGAGTGAAACCAAATTATAATAAAAAATGTAATCTGAGTGAACACCAGAAGGAAACTGTTACCTTAGTGACCTGCAAAAAGAATCATTTCCACCTGCTGAATTTGGGTTGAAATAGACTGGATGTCATGATCAATAAAACAAGACATTTGATGATGATATTATTATTATTATTATTATTATTATTATTATTATTATTCTTATTATTATTATGCTCTATAAATCACTATCCATGTATCCACCTACAAGTAATCTGAAAAGCACGATTAAATGTGTGATTGATCCAATCCACATCCAGAAATGTGCTTTAAAGGAAAGCAAATGCGGGCTTTTTTATTCTTTCTTTTTTTCCGGTCTTCAAAGCTTTTTGAATCCCAAAGCTTGAAATGCTATGCACAATATCATATGCATTTTAAATAACATTTGTTTGTTCATAGTGTTTTTAATGTAACGTTATTTCCCCCCACTATGTTATCATCTGACAGTGGAAACGCTTTTATGATGGTACGCAAAACAGAAATTGAAGCATGCAGTGGAGTGAACATGAACTAGAACTCGATTACTTCCCCCTACCGTGCCCTTCAGGGCTTCCACGGGTTTATGTATTCCAGGGTGTTTAATTTCCTAACAACGTAGCTTAAGTCAGTAATGTCAATGGATCTTTCGATATCATGCTTTAATAACAATTCAGGATGTACTGAGACTAAAATTGATGTACAACACTCATTCTGATTTATACCGTGTAGATGTATATCAGAAAATGTGGTGCTCTTTAGTATAGGTTCAAAAGCAAAAAGCCTTTATAATGAATTGCTGTAGGCTGATGTGGGTCTGTTGGTCTGATCTTATTTGACCATCATACTCTGCTAGATTTCATTTATTAATCATATAATTAGCATGTAATGTTGTTAGATGTTGAGATTGAGTGATCGCTGCGAAACTGTTCCTCTTTCTTTCTTTCTTTCTTTCTTTCTTTCTTTCTTTCTTTCTTTCTTTCTTTCTTTCTTTCTTTCTTTCTTTCTTTCTTCTGCGCCTGACTTTATTGGTTAGATGCACGGCAGGAGCAGATCCACACCCACCTAGGTCTATTGACTAAATGACGATGCTTTCTGTTCTCACATGCAGCCCTGCAGATGGTGCTGATTAGGGGTAATAAACCCAGGGACAGTTTTCTCTACTTGGAGTAAATGTGTTGGAGGAAATCTTTCCCGCTGGGATCGCATTTTACTCGCTCACACTTCCCCAAACGAATAGGCCGAGATATTAATGCGATAATCTTTGGTGCACCTCGCTTAAGCATTATTGCCAGGAGATTCGCATGCTTCTTCACTCATAGGACCGGCGAGGCTAGACCAAAGCTGGTCTCTGAAGACTCGAACATACACATACACACACGCTCATGCAGAAAGAAAATCTCCTGTGGCGCCTTACAACAGGTTTATTGCACACATCCGAAAATGTAGGTCCGACTGAGAAAGCACAACATGAGGTGAGCAATCAGGCCGGCTTTGTGTCACATCCCACCTTTTACAGGATGACGAATGCTGTGCTTGAAAGACTGGGGGGAAAAAAAGTTTGATCCGTGGTTGATCTGTAACCACGGTATGGATGGTTCGCTAGATAGGAGTGGCGCAGCATAGCAATAACAAATGCTGCTCAGCACAGCAGGGAGGTAGAGAGAGAAAGCGAGAAAAAAGGGGGAGGGCATTGCCACCATTTAAATGCAGACAGCAATCCCGTTGGATGGACACAGTGCAGTGGTCTGCACAGTCTTGCTGTGCCCTGACAGATAATAATTAGCCTCAACAAATACCCATGACCTCACAGGAGCTGGGAAGCAGATGCAAGGCATCGGGAGGCAGGCAGTCACATCAGCAACACTGAGTCTCAATACGATTTTATACCACGTAGCAGCTTTTTGTCGATCTGCATATCCTCCGCTCCTGAGGTGGGCTCCTCGGTGCCTGGAGCAACGCTAATGTAAAGTGTCTAATGTCCTGAATATGTCATTTGTAACTGAATCAATTGAGACTAATAGCAAACAGTTTGGGTTGGGGGGGTTGTCGGGGGTGGGTTGTTGGGGGGGGGGGGGTCGTGTTCTATCGCAATT
The DNA here is from genome assembly GCA_014706435.1 of Silurus glanis. Lineage (NCBI taxonomy): Eukaryota > Metazoa > Chordata > Actinopteri > Siluriformes > Siluridae > Silurus > Silurus glanis. The sequence goes on from JAAIIK010020396.1 coordinate 574,578, forward strand.
CAGACTTTGTGTCTATTTATTTCCTCGATCTTGCCATCTGCCAGGACAAAATTCGGCTCACTGTGGTGTCCTCTATGTAAAGTAATATTTTTCTCCCCCTCACCACAGTCTCCTTCATTTACCCCTGCATTCTACTGTTAAAAATACAATCAGACTAAAAAAAGTTAACACCAGAGGGTGCCAAAGCTTTTTCTGTACCCAGATGTTGAATTACTCCCCCCCCAAAACCTTTCTTAAATGGTTTGTGTGCAATGAAAACTTGTTTTTTGTAATTTTTTTTATAAGAAAAAAAAAAAAAAAGCCTGGAAAAGGAACATGAAATCAAATCTCTCCTGGACAATCCTGATTACTATCCTTTCTCCCAACAAGACACTGGATGCCATGAATAGGAGAAAACGATATAATGCTTTTACTTTAGCATAATCAGTGAGCATAACAGGTCCAAGAAACAACACATGCACACACATCTTAGAAGACACGGCACGAAAGAGTGAAAAAGTTCATCTCGCTGCATAACATAAAGGGGGCGGTGTCACATTTCGTCGAGCTCCTCTGACCTGGGTGAAGTCGGCAAACGGGTCGGTGTGTTTCCTGCTGTGTAAATGTGTTCACTTTGTTGTTTCGAGTTGTACAGTATTGTAAGTTTTAGAGTTACAGGTTCGATTTATTGGATGAGTTGGATCACATCCAGCTGCATCTCCTGATGTTTGCTTCTGCAGCATGATGTAAAATAGCATAAAAATGGACATAATGCATACTGAGCTTATTACACATGACTGATTTCCTATTTAAAGCTTTACATTTTTAGGCAGACCGTTTTGTTTCGGCTTCTCCCATTAGGGGTCGCCACAGCGGATCATCCGCATGTTTGATTTGGCACATGTTTTTATGCTGGATGCCCTTCCTAACGCAACCCTCCCCATTTATCCGGGCTTGGGACCGGCACTAAGAGTGGCTGGGGTTGGTTCCCTGACCGGGGATCGAACCCGGGCCGCAGCGGTGAGAGCGCCGCATCCTAACCACTAGACCACCAGGGGACCTCTTTTCAACTTCTTAAATAACTCACGTGTGTTGTGGCGAGTTCGAGTCAGGAGTTTCTTCCATCATTTATTCCTCTCTAAAAGTTCTGCTTGTTGTTGAACTGACGCTGAACTGTATGTTGTAAACTCGACCCTGATTGGTGACTTGCTACGTGTTTGACCAGTTATGTTTTTATCCACTCATAAATAAAAAGGAACGACTGATTTTCAAAAATGTAGTTGAGTAAAAAGTTTAAAATTTTACTTTGATATGCAGTGAGATTTCCCAAATGTAAATACTCCAGTAAAGTACAGATACTTAAGTACAGTAACAACATTTACTTCGTTACTGTCCAGCACTAACTTCTTAACTGCTCGATTGTAAGACGCTCTGAATTAGCACGTCTGCCAATTGCCTTAAATGCAAATATAAAAAAGACTACTATGAGCTTTAATTTAGTGCAAGAAATGCATTTAAATAAAATATAAATAAACATAAACACCAGCGATCAGGCATATCATCATCACCACCTGCCTAATATTGTGTCTGTCCCTCTTTTTTTTGCCAAAACAGTTCTGGCATGTCGAGAATTACCAGCGTGAACTTCTTCAGCAGTTTGAGCTACAGGAGCTCGTCTGTTGGATCGGACCACACGGGCCAACCTTCGCTCTACACGTGCATCAATGAGCCTTGACTGCCCACGACCCTGTCACTGGTTCACCACTGTCCCTTCCTCGGAGCACATAGATACTGACTACTGCAGACCAGGAACATCCCACAAGAGCTGCAGTTTTGGAGATGCTCTGACCCAGTCGTCTAGACGTCACAATTTGTCAAACTCTCTCAAATCCTTACGCTCGCCCATTTGATCTAAAACAACATTGAGGACAAAATGTTCACTTGCTGCCTAATATTTCCCACCCACTAACAGGTACCATGATGCAGAGGCAATCAGTGTTATCCATAATATTTTAATGTAATAATGATATGCCTGGTCGGTGTGTATATTTATTAAAGATTATAGGAAATAATACAAACTAATCACATATAAAAGCACAATGCTGGAAACTATATGCATGTACTATAGTATTCCTATTTTTCCTCTACCTTTAGACAGACAAATAAATAAAAATGAGCCTTTGGATTTGGGTTGCAATCCCCCGCTTGCATTTTGGCTGCATACTGTGCTGTTTGAGGTGTGTGCTAGAAAACTGACAACAGCCAAAAGGGAGAAGGAGGTGAGCTGGAGATAAGGAGAATTAACTTGCTTCTCACTAAGCCTGCTTCGTTATGCTGCCAACTCTGAACTCGGGCCCTCGTCAGGAGATCATGGAAGAATTAGTGCGCTATAATATTAAGACAGGAGGGATTCTGTCGAGAGAATGGAGAGACACGTTAAGGTCAATGCCCAGAGACTGATCCCTTTTTTTTACGTTCTCTCTTGGGAGCATTAATTTAGTCAATAGACCTCCCATCTTAACGTTTTAAAAAAGACATTTCTATCCTTTTTTTTTCTTTTGGCATGAAGCGAGTCTCATATTTGGCAGAAAGTCTCATGGAGCAAAATGCGCATTGTCAAATACATGGCTCACAGAACTGAAACCCAAAATAGCTACACATGAGTAAAAATAACAGCGTCTACAATGCTCTGGTGAATCTGCAATCTTAGTCAAGTGGTTCTGCAAAGTGAGTCTTTTACATGCTGGTCTAATGTGATGCAAAGACAATCCAGCATGCACAAACTGAGATGTCAAATAGTCCTTTTACAGTTTAGGTTTGTTCATGTTTAACTGGACACACACACACATATTCAAATGTGTCGGAATAGCTAATGGTCATGCATCCTCTCGTTTCATCCAGAGAGACTGAGAGTTAATTGTATCAGTACAAGTCTTTCTGGTGGCATTTAAACGTTACAGGGAGTCTGAAGCTTTTCCCTTCAACACACTGCATTTGCTTTAGAGTATTGAGCAAAACTGTTAGCCCACGCATATGAGGGCTGGATATCAAAGGCACACCAGAGGTTTGCACATCCAGAAATGCCAACGAAAACTGTTCTGGATGTGTAATATATAAAGATTTTACACAAAAAATGCAACTTACCCTTTAATTGTCTTCCATTTTTCACTGATTATGAAATAGTTTTTTGGCCAAAAGCAGGAGCCCATTGGCTAAAAAATGCATATTGGAGCAATTTCTTGGAAAATCTGTGTGACACGGTGCCTGGGCGAGGCTCCCGGTGAGCCATCATGGTCACAAACAATGGCAGATGTCCAATAGATGCCCAGCATTTGTCCAATGGCCAGTTTTCAGCTGCTTGCTTCAGTGAAAAAATGTATCCAATCTTTGTAAATGTAACAAATCCTGGTGTGACTGAGAAAATCTAAGCATATGATCTGGTGGTGAGAGATTCTTCAAGTAAAAAAAAAAAAAGAAAAAATCGAAGCGAACAAAATGTCCAATAAAAGGTTCGCTTAAATCTGGGATATCTTTGGCAAGCAGTAATCAATTGAAGAGAATTAATGACTCTTATCAAACACTTCTCTTATCAACACACACACAAGGTGACAGACAATTAGCCTATTTGTTTTGCTAAAACCTACAGTCATGTTTGTGTTTTTCTCTCTTAGATCTCATTTAATAAAGCGTTAGCAGATCACGCAGCACTGAACGTAAAACAATGTTATATATACAGTCAAGAAATATATACGTATTTGCCCAGAGTAGAGAGGATTGAAGAGTCAGGGACAGAGAGGAAAAAAAAAACTAAGCTCCCAAAGTATTCCATTTAGCATGTTCAGAATGATGACCTCAAGAAGTACAGTATATAAGGCAGAAGTGACCCGAGGCTCTGATGCAGCTGTAACAGGTCGATATGGATGTTTGATGGATGTGAAAGACTAGCCATGACACGTTTAATATAAAATATGACACACAAGACCCCAGCACTGATTCCATGTAGCAGCAAGTACAATGAAATGGTGTTCGATTTTAGCGCAATTCGCATATTTTCATGCATAATACAAAATATAGATCTTTTTTTATTGTCTTTTTTTATTGTATTTATATTGTTTTTAAAACGAACAAACAATATCCCTAATTTGGTTGAATTCTATAACCCAAGTCAAATAGAAATGATAGGAATTTGACTTAATAGTGATAAAACACTGTAGACATAATGTAACACATGCTGTACTTAGAGTAAATGGATAATATATATTAGAGGTTTGCAAACTGTTTCCTATGAAGTCCTAAGTGGCCATGCATTATAATTCTTTTTGTTTCCTTGTGATCACGACTTGTAAGATGCCAATGCGTACTTTATGATATGCACCATAAATATTCAAGACAAGAGATTTTCGAAAAAGGGGTTTTAACATTAGAAAAGTTGTGATAATGTGAAAACACCATCTGCTATGTTTGAAATCACAAGAAAATCAAGTCCTGATAACAATACATTTTTTATTTGTATAGCGCTTTTAACAATGAACATTGTCTCAAAGCAGCTTTATAACAAGAGAACAACCTTTATGTTGAGATAATGAGAAAACAAGAAAAAAATATTATAATGCATGACCTCTTAGAACTTCTGTAGTTTACCCCTTAAAATGCTTAATAAATCCCTCTGACCCTCACTGTAAAGATTGTGATATTTACACGTGCACAATTCTATTTTGCGTACTTATTAGAAAATTCCTAATAAAAGAACACAATTGGTCTATTATTGCTGACATTTTATAATGGGCCAGTTATAGAGTTTGTCTTCAAACCAGTCAAATAAATTGAGGATCTTAAAAATCTAAAAGAAATGTATTATTAAAAATTAAAAAAATAATAATAATTTTTATGCAGCAACCCATTTTTATGCGATATATATCAATTTTTTTTTTTTATAGCAGATCCCTATATAAGAGAGATGATCATACAGCAGAGAAAAAATATTGTATACTAAAAACAAAACACATTATAAAGTCGTAATTGTCATTTTTGTTTCAGCAAGGGGGCAAAATAAACTGCAAGTGATGCTGAGGTTGAGCGAGCAATCTCTGGAAGTTAAAAAGCAGTTTGTTGTAGGAAATGTGAAGCTCTGAGAGGTTTATGGGCAGGAAGATGTACGGTAAAATGGGACATTTTCATGCTGTCATCGCATCTTCTCTTGTGCAAGGTTTGCTAATGGTGTAGTGGTATGTGAAACTCTCAGGGTGCCCTCATGACTGTGTTGCCTTCTGGCTCTCCAGTTTAGTCAATCTCATAGCCTGCTTTCTCTTTCTATCAATTAGCACACTTTTAGACCATTGTAGGTGGCTGCTTTCTTTCTTCCTTTCTTTCTTTCTTTCTGTCTCTCTCTATCTCTCTTAAAATGTATGTACACTCCTGCTGCTTGATGTGATGCTGGAGCCCGATCCTGACATACTTCTACTGTTTTAGCTCCTATGATTCATCCTGATGCTCTACTTCTGCTTGGAACGTCTGCACTTCTGCTGCTGGATAGTCCCACATGGACACGGTGTTGAGTTATGCGCACACAGTGCCAGTGCTGAAATCGGTAGGCAGACCTCAGACATACAGTAACGGCGCACTTTAAGCAACGTTCCAAGAATTACGCAAACACAGGAAAGATCTGGGTTGATGATTTTCTCCTCGGATTTAAGACCATTATTATTGTGCAATATTGCAAGTAATTCATCTTCATAATCATTTTACTGTATTACAATAAAATGGATATCATTAAAATAATACTTTCATTTTTTCAGGTTTATTCTCTCGTGTCCTGTTGCTTTGAAGGCAACTAAATTGTCAGTAAATGTATATGTGAGTGCTTAAACAGACTTAAATATTGCATTCGAATGAAAATAGAAATGTTAGCATGTTTTACAATAATTAGGATCTGTTTTATTTTTGTCAATTGGACCAAATTAGGGTAATAAAAACTAAAAAATGAACTAAAATAATTGTTAGAGAAGATAGGACTACTGGAGTAATTGTAACTGTGTCCATGCATAGCTCTGGATGGTTCTATAGTTTGCAATGCAATGCTGTGCATTTTAAACTGCCTAGACCGACACAATTTCCAGGTTCCATATCTATTCAGGTCTTATCTTTGGGCTCTTTGCCGGCTCCATTCACATTTGCATGCCCCTGGTTGAGTGGAATCAGGAGCAAATCCTATATTTTACCTGCCTGCTTATTGCTGCCAATCTACACCATGGAATTAGTGAAGCATCCCAACTTTGTACAGTTAAAACGGAATAGAAAATTCATTATGGCCGATCAATCGTAATGCTTAGAGCTGCCCAGAAACCACTGAAGTCAGCAGGACCAAAAAGAAGCGGAAAGCAAGACAAAAATGAAAGCAGAGATCGCTATGGGAATACATAGACAGGTTACAAAAAACTGTTATGTTGTGTCATCATTTTCCTAACATGTCATGGGTCTGGTTATTCGCTTAGAAAGAAAGAGTCACAGCCAATGAATACCAATTTCTTTTCACTGATTACCTTGATGAGAAAAGATTTCCTGATAGAATATTTGTATTTATTTGCAAGCGGCTCACCATGAGTACATTGGTAAGTTCCACATGATATTATATGGTCTTTGGCATCATCAGGGAAAACTAAAAACACCAAACTGAGAGAATATCTTTAGAAAAATGCCATTTAATTTTTCCAACATCTTGGAAAATCAATCCCAAAGTGACTAAAGATTCAATTCAATTCAATTCATTTTTATTTGTATAGCGCTTTTAACAATGAACATTGTCTCAAAGCAGCTTTACAAAGATAATGTGGAGATTAAAAGTGAATATGTTCTATATAAGTGTAAGTTTGTCCCTGATGAGCGAGCCGGTGGCGACTGTGGCACGGAAAAACTCCCCGAGATGGCATAAGGAAGAAATCTTGAGAGGAACCAAATTCAAGAGGGAACCCATCCTCATCTGGGTTGCACCGAATGTCCATTTGTAGCAGATATACGATGTTGCGGGGTGCAGTGAAGATGATCAGAAGCGAAAAGTAGTCCTGAGTCAATGTAGGAGACTGTTGACATTAACTACAGTCCAATCCATCCTTAAAGCGCCCGTTCTTACTCCAGAATTTCATGGAACCACCCAAGGTGTTGATGAGAAACCGTCCCAAGCTGCACAGAGTGGCCTCCACTCGAAGAGAACACCATCCAGAGGCAGGCCTGGACGAAGTGGGAAGATCCACGGAGGGAAGAGGGGCAGGAACAGTGGTCACTGGAGCCTCAGGAGCATGTTTAACTCGACCAAAGTCGTTCTGGTGGCTCATGCTGTACATTCACAATTATGGCATTTGGCAGAGGCCCTTCTCAGGATCTACTTGTATTCATCTCATTTATAAAACTTAGCAACTATGGGTTTAAGGGCCTTGGTCAGGGGCCCAGAAGTGGCATCTTGGTGTGGCAGGCATTTGAGCTTCACATCCAAAGCCAAATACCAATAACCTAAGCTACCACCTCCCTGGTGCCCCAACACCATGTGAAGACAATCATTTCTTTTTTCTTTTTTTTTCTTTTACCCTATGCATATGTATGTATATGCATATGCATATCCTGTACACGCATTTGAATGATGCACAAATTGCTCATGAATTACAGTAAAATATAATCCATTACCAAAACAGATGGACGTACATGAATATTTAATTGTTCATCTTAAATGTCAATGCATGCATTATTGTAGGTTATGCAATAGTGATGTAAGCATGACACAGCCACCCTTATTTTTTATTAAAATTTTTTTATATTTATCCCGGAGACTCTCATACAGTGATACTGTTGTTGAAATTGATGTTTAATGCTAATTACTTTGCCAACTCTAAGCTGCTTCCTTGATCTGTGGGTGCATCACAC
>JAAIIK010020396.1:582477-599977 GCA_014706435.1 Silurus glanis
CAAAGTCTCCGGCTTTATTCTTGCCCGTTTATTCTGCTTCCAAAATCTTCAAAAACGGACTTACTGCCTAATTTGGATATACGAGGCAGTAAATGAGCAGTCAGCTCTCAAAGTGCATTGAAAGCAGAAAAAATGGGCAAGAACAAAGATTTGTCCAGCTCAGTTCAGCCCTTGTAAAAGTTCTTATGCCTGCTCATTTTTCCTGCTTTCAACACATCAATTTTGTAACTTTTCAGATGGTATCTAATACATCCCACCCTTTGAGAGGTCCCATTGTAGCAAAGTTTTACGATTTCTTTTGTGCAGCTGGTTCAAAATACTCTATTAGAGGTGACCATGATTCAAAACTAAAAGCTAAAGAACCTAAACGATAACACATTTATTTGACTCTTTTCTATTTATAGAACTTTATAGGGTTTGTCTACTGTTACATTAAATAGACGAGAATACTTTAATCCATACTGAATTTGAAGCTGTCAACCCACATGCTGGATGCACAGAATTGAACAATTTAAGAAACCCTGATTTGAACAATGAAGCTCATGACTTCTTTCAACAAACAGACTGTGGGGGAACTGAGTGGGCGCTGTTCAAACAGACCAAAGCTTCATCAAAGTCACACAGAGGAAATTCTCTGTCAAACAGACTATACTTCCACATTATAAAGATGGACGAGGCCTAATGGAGCTGCGGCAAGGAAATGCTTGCTTCGCCTTAACTATAAATATCGCTGTTAATCTAGGTGTCTATGTTTCTCATAACAGTGATTGTCTTCACCGATCAGGATTGAAGCGCAGTCACCAAACGTTATCCCTCAGTGAATTGACAAGTAAGGATTTTTTTTATCCTCAAAAACTGTGCAAACCCATTCATATTTTAGTTCAATTCGATTTTGTTTGTGTGGAAATCTTAAATGTCTGGCGTTGTGATAAAGCAGCTTCAATTAATACGCCAGCGGCAACCATAAAACAACTCGCTAAGACGCTGAAGATACCACAATCAAAAAGGATGAAATGAAAATAAGGACCGAATGCATTGAAATAATACAGAACGCAGAGAATTACAATATTGCGAATAACGAGTATTGGCATAATCACTGCAGCAAGCAGTAACTGCTAGTTTCTAGGGAGACCAGGTGAGATTATCTGCAGCAAAAAGATATGAATCATAAGTTCAAATCACTCTAAAATGAAAAAAAAAACAGGAGGATAGAGGATGATGGTCTATTCTCAGGCAGGTCCAGAGGGTAAGAGGAGGCACACTATTAAGCTGAAGGGACACAGTAAGCTGTGACATGCTGCTTTGCTCACAGAGGAAAGGTTTTCTTTTTGTATTTTCTCTCTCCCTCGTTTTTCTGTTTTGCCTCAATGTTGTTATTTTTAGACGTTGGTTACTCACTGCCTTTTATATATACAGCATGCTTCTCCGACAATTAGCCCTAATGTTTCATTTATTTATTTTTGAATACGCTTTGGAATTACAATATCACCAAAACTACAGTATCTATGATTGATTATGTGAAATGTGTGAGTAATTATATGGAAAGTGGTAGCTCAGTGGTCAAGGCATTGAACTGGATCGGAAGGTCACATGTTCAAATCCCAGCACCACCAAGCTACCATTGGTGGGCCCTTGAGCAAGGCCCTTAACCCCTCAACTGCTCAGTTGCTCTGGATAAGAGCGTCTGCCAAATGCCGTAAATCTAAACGTGTGTTTCATTGAGGCAATCAAAGATTTAACGTCGGAATGCACTTAATAAAGGCGGAACTTAATAAACTATTAATAGATAAGGTTTGCAAAATGCAATAAACAAACTGTGGCACCTATAATAATTTACACTTGTAAAAATAAGTCAGAACTACTGTATGTCATTTTATGGACTACTGCACCGATGGAACATAAGGAGCAACAGCACTCCAGGAAAAAAAAAATAACCTCTCGCTGGTTCTAACGCGATCACATCCACATAAACACACTGGTCACACTGATCCTCGTTGCTCAGTTGGTTCATCGCTGTAAACTACACCGAACAGACTGTAGTCTATTGATCCGACTGCCTCAAACATTCTTTCGATATGCATCGTGTCAAGTCTCTTATCAGTTAAATGCAGGCACCGTTCATGGATTTAATGGAAAAAGTCTGCTTTTCATTTAAGTTTATTGCAAACACACTCTCTAAGCTTAGAAAGAGGGGCTCTTTTATTGGTGTGTTATCAAAGCAATTTTATTTAAATCAGTCTGAGATAACCCCTATAATGTAAGAAAGATTAAGCACTTTTTTTCCCTTTAATGAAAAGAAAGCTTGTAAAAGGAAACGGTGTTCTTACAGGCCTTAATAGCACAGAAATGCACTGTGGGAAGTCTGGATTCTGAATAAAATAACTGCCTGTCTGTGCTATATCCAGACAATGACTCCATGAACACTGTGTTCCTTAAGATCCTTAACAAGGATCAACCTTCAGAGGCTCTTGATTTAGATGCCTGCGATGTAAAGCCTGTGTCTGTAATTTCTTCTCTTTACATGGTATTGTGTCCTAGAGATCTGTTTTACTTCCTGGTTTTGTTTTTCTTTTAGGTCGCGTTCGAGTTCTTAGGTGCATTTCTAATTTTGTTGCTCCTTTGAAAATTAAAGGCAAAGATGCCTTGATTACAGAAATGTCACGTAAAATGACATCCTGAGTTTCACATCCTCTGCACGAGCACAACAATGTCTTCTCAAAAATCTATTTCTTTTCTCTCTCTCTCTCTCTCTCTCTCTCTCTCTCTCGCTCTCTCTCTCAATATCAACATAAAAGTTAACGATGTGATGCAGCAATTTAAAAAACTGGCATCCGATAGAATTTGTATCGTGTATTTGTAATCGTTTTTAGCATATTTATATATTATTATTAATAGATGTTTTGTACTTTTATTATTTCGAAAAAGTGACCAAAATATGTGACCAATATTCTCCATGTAGACATTTTTTTTAAATTTATATTTATTTATTTATATATTTTTTTATTTTCCGCTAAACTGTTTCTTGAGCGACCCAATGCTGCTACGTGAATATGGCGTATCATAACACTACGGAGACCGGAGGCGTGTCCTGAGCATGCATGAAAAGAACGTCTGGTTTTATTGTCATTTTTTTTTTCTTTTATTACATAAGAAGAAATGCTTCTGCAGGCTTGTTTGTGGGGGTCATGCGTTAGAAGTCAGAAGGCACTCAAGTAAATTGATAATTTGCTGTCTGTCTGAACCAAAGAAATTAAAGTCAATTATCTGTGCCATATCGAATTGCAAAGCATCATATTTTTTCTATTGCATCATATTGTGTTGAATCAAATTGAAATTGTGCACCGTAATGGGGGGAATCGTGTCGCATCGGTAGCTGCTTCCTATGTATCGTTGATGTATCATATCTTTGGCTATGCATAGAGATGCAAATCGCATTGGCCTTAGTTATGAAGATGCACATCTCTAACACACACACACACACACACACACTGAAACTCCCTGTCACAGAGACCTGTACCTTGAGAATTTTGTTGTAACCTTAGAGGTGTGAACTACATCCAGCTTGCTTTCTTTGTTGACTTTCCAAAGCCATATAATCCTGCCCAGGGCTGGACTGCCATGGATGGGAACCTATCCTGGGAAAAATGTGTGCATGATGGAAGAATTCACCTGAGATGGGATGGTGGTTCATTGGAGCGCACCAAACAGACACATGTTCAAACATTCACATACACATTAGCATAACCGATTTAGCTACAGGCACATTTTTGGACAGTGGGAGCTCAGGTTTGAACTGGAGACCCTGGAGCTGCATGGCAACACTGCACCATCGTGCCACCCATGCAGGTTATTTGCATAATTGGAAAGCTGTCACTGAATATGACTAACATTCCAGCATAAATAACATTTCCGGCATAAATATCATTATGATGTAAGTCGCAGTCTTATGACCTAGAGGGCACATTTATCTAAAAATGCTGAAGAACTCTTTGGCAAGAACAATATCTAGCAAGTCTTGAGGCTTAGAGTTGATGATGTGTGAAAAAAAAAAATCACTCCTTATCTGTTAAATGGTAGAAGCAACTGAAGCAGTTTAAGGATACTGACAGGCCACAGCTACCCGACTTCTTTGATTTTTGTTCTGCTTGGTGGATTGCTTTTTCTTCTTCTTGTATAATATTAACATTATTTATTAGCACAGAAATTCTTCACAAGCTGTACCATGCAATCAGAGATAATAGTCAACTGTAGCAAATCTGATGCTTCGTGATTTCCGAACACAAAGGACCAATCATTTCCATACACACTCCGGGACGGTTCAGTTTGTAAAGAGGTGCCTTGTGTCAAGGTGCAGAGATACAGCATGCCACTTTCCACTTTCTAAGTGTATGATATCCTATTCCTATAAACATGTCAAGATGGTGTACCTTACATTTGAAAAGAACGTAGGCACTTTTTTTTTTGCATTGAAATTACTTTGCCACTTTGCTACACCTCATTGCTGGAAAGGAACATTAGGCATATCAAATAGAGCCACTTTGGTGTGAGGCCTTGAGCATTTTTGAAATCGTGATGGTTTACGTGGTTAATGCAAATAAAGAAAAATGGTATACATGTGTGTCTGTGTAATAATCTGCAATAATTTGCAATAAAAAATTGCAGACTTGCTCAAGCAATTACTAGGGTTCTGACTATAATCATAATTTCACAAGCCCTAGTATTCACTTGCTTGGGATCTTCTATATCAGGGGTGGCCAACCCGCGGCTCTCGAGCCGTATGCGTCTCTTTGCCTGGTTTCATGCGGCTCTTACGTTCGTATCGAAGTTTGTGTTTGTGTTTTTTTTAATGTGCGTGTTCGCTTCGCTTGAGTTCAATACGGTATTTTTAAAACCTAAATGCTCTTGCCCCTACTGGGAAACTTTGCGGTATTTTCATCTCACGCACATGCGCATTTGACGAAAATACCGTATTGAACTCAAGCGAAGCGATCACGCACATTAAAAAAAAACACAAACACAAACTTCCATATGCAAATTGTTTACTTAAATTTTAAGTAAACAGTTTGTGTCAAGTTCGCGCTCAGAATGGCGGGGAAAAATGCACGGCAAAAGGAAAATATGAAGATGAACACAGGACGTTTAGTGGGAGAGTTTATATTTTTTTTGTTGAACGTAATGGCAAGTCATTCTGCCTTATGTCAGGCGTCATTAGCGCATTTCAAATCTTCAAATCTTCAGCGCCACTTCAGCTCACTCCATGCTAACATCAACCAGGAATTTCCAAAAGGGACTGAACTTCACAAGCACAAGTTGGTCACTTTAAAAAAGTCAGGCAGAAAAGCAGATACAGTTTTCCCAAAAATTTTGCTTGAAATTTGGCTTGAAAAATTTAATTTGGCTTGGAACATTGCATGGGCTAAAAAGCCATACAATGAAGGGGAGTTTGTTAAATAATGCCTCAGTGACGTTGTTGAAATTGTTGAAAACGATCTCTGACTGGTTGGCCACCCCTGTTCTAAAGGCTCTTCTATTTGCCTACTTTTACTACCTCTTTTACCAGAATATTATCAGGGATCGCTATGTCTTGTTTCTATCATTGAGAATAATGTGCGGCCTGTTTGCCCTGGTACTGTGCTTTAACGACCCACTGATCAGGCACTAACAGGCTCACATTCGGCAACCAGCAACAATGTGATTGATGTGCTGTAGGGATTTGCATCTCCATGACTGTTGCCTATGGGATTAGCATCTAGATGCATAGCCAACGATACGATACATTAAGGATACACATAAAGCAGTTACCGATGCGATTCGACTCACCTGTATTACGTTGCAGTGCGATCCCGATCTTGATTTGCTATTCAATGCAATACAATGCAATGAAAAAAAATTATGCTGTGCAGTTCAATGTGTTACATAAAGTTGATTTCTTTGGTTCAGACAGACAGCAAATAATCAATTTACTTAAGTGCCTTCTGACTTCTAATGCATGGCCCCTTCACAAACAGGCCTTTCTAGTCCTTCTTCGAATTTTGGCTGCGCCCGTTAGGGGTCGCCACAGTTGATCATCCCAGCCCAGCCATTAGGGTTGCACAAGCCAGTGCACTCTTAGTGCCGGTCCCAAGCCCGGATAAATGGGGAGGGTTGCGTTAGGAAGGGTTTCAGTGTAAAACATGCTAAATTATATATGCGGATCACAGGAATTTGTAGTCCAAAAAGTAAACAAAAAATTATAAAACTGGATGTTCTTTTCTTGTTCTGTCACCAGGAAGTGCCATGTTAATCTGTATTCTATGTGACTCTCAGGACACGCCTCGGTTTTTTTAAAACTTATGTAAGAGGTCATGGAGAGTTTTCTCGGGAAGCGATTTCCACTGATCGTGCCATCAACTATGTACCTTACACATGAACAGCTGCTTCAGGAGGAGCTCCAGGCCATGCTCGACATGGGGATAATCGAGAAGTGGACATTTCTGACAAACTACTTAATCTGTTAGGCACAGCTCACTTTTATTTAACACCATATTTTAGGCCATTGGCATAAATGTCTAATAAGATTCTAATAAGACACCATTTTGTTTCTCTTCTGTATTGGTTATTTGTTTGGTTGGTTGGTTTTTGAGACATGTGCCTGCTGCTTTTATTTATAGGCAACAAACTCACAATGTAAATTATTGGAAAATTATTTGTGGATAGGTGGGTCCAAATGTGACATTTTTGGTTCTAACAGAAGATCTTGTGTAGGATGGAGAACATAAGGGAAGATGTTAGCAGACTGCCTCACACCCACAGTCAAACATGGAGGTGGAAGCTTAATGGTTTGGACTTGTTTTGGAGCAGGAAACAGTGGAGAATTATTTCATGTGAAATGAACCAACATGGCTTCCATTCCGTACTTCAATAGCATGCAATTACATCTGGACCGCAGCGCATTGGAACCGATTGCACCATATAAAAAATGAATGTGACCCACAGCATACATCAGCTCTGTAAGAGTTATTTAGAGAGCAGTTGACTGGAGTGTTATCTACCATGCAATGGTCTGCCAGGTCACCGCACCTAAACCCTATTGAACTGCTCTGGGATCAGTTTCACACTAACTTCATTGAACACCACAACAAGACGTCCCCTAGGTGTAGTGGTACACAAGTCTTTAAATTAGAGTTATTAAGTCCTACAGTGATGTTAGCAGTCCTGTGGTCACAATGGCCAGTCAGGTTTGATGTGGACTTTAGCACAGTCAATGCATTGTCTTGATTTGTCACAAAATCTTTGCATTCATTTACTGTTCACTTAGGTTAGGTTAGGTTAGGTTAGGTATGAATTTTATATGATACTGATCCTTACCAAATGGTATTGGAGGATAAAGTGACAAATATGACAATAAATGTAAACTTTTTAGCTTTCAAATGAAACAAAAACGCCATGATTTTCATCTAAAGTAAGTTTAAGATACTTTGAGTATTAGCTTAGGTCATGCAGTCAATACATTATTATGTCATTTTACTTTACCTGTCTTATATTGTAATCTTAGCTAGCTTGGTTTATGCTATTGCTTCTTATCACTCTCCTTGGTTTGCTAGTTATTAATTAGTTATCAGGACCACTAGCTAGCTCAAATATAAAAAATAAAAAAACTCTTTATAAGAGTTTGTTAGTCTGTTAACCAAATAACAAAACAGGACTGTGCTATAACTGATATAGCTGTCATAATGAAATCTGCTGTTAAATTGACTTTGTAGCTAAGGTAAGGGTTAGCATGTTAGCATGTAGCATGTTCAATCTTCACTGGGCTGCAATCTTAGTAGTCCATCTTGAAAAGACTATGTTTTCATGAGCTAAACAACTATGCCTTTTTATTAGATAACTTTTTTTTTAACTATTAGATAACACAGGACCTGGACTCAGTTACGCCAGGTTTGGATTGAAATATTTTGTAGTAAGTGTGTTTCAGGCTCTATGCAAAAATAAAAGCACCTGTTAAATCTCTATTACACTATCAAATAAAGCAGATTACATTCAAACGATACAAAGCGACAATCATGACCATTTTAAAGTGCACCATTGAAACTTGTTAAACATGGATGTCGTTTTATTAGACATTTGTCTGTGCTGTTTCCAAGGATACATGAGCACAGAAATGCTAATAGAACATAGTCAGGTATTTATACAGACAGAGCAGTGTCTTCTTCTTCACACATTTGTAAGCTCATAGTGTGAATGTCAGCTTTTCTCTTTCAATTTAAAATGTGGCTTTGCGACAATCGGATGCAGCAACCTATTAAAGGTGTCCCAAAGCCGTTCAAAAGAATGAAACAAGTTGCATGTTTAATCTATTTTACCATTTTTAACACAGATTTGTCTCACATATGAACTCACATAGATTTAGGTTAGGTTGTTTTTTAGGCTGCTACTGTAGCATGCTAAAACAAAATGCAATTTTAAGCATCGTGTAACAATGAGGTCTGGAGGTCCAGAAACCCAAGGACAGGAGGTGAATCTCAGCAGGTGTGTTGCCCCATTCCCAGGATCTAGGACAGTGGACAGCTTCCAGCTGGCCAAAAGCTGCTCTCCCAAGACCACAGTAAAGTCAGCTGCCTGAACCAAGGTTATTGATTAAGATCATATCGTGACTACAGGGAGACTGAATCTTAAATGATGGCATGTAGTGATTAATCACACTCTGACAAAGTGCTTTGAGCAGTATGATGGGCTAGTATACCTTTGAGCCTGGGAATATTTCCTTTATATAGGTGTATAAAGTACACATATGTACATACATAATCTGATACAAAACTAATTGAAAAAGTTCATTTCTATAGCACTTTTCACAATGGACATTGTCTCAAAGCAGCTTTACAGAACCTAATTAAAGTGAATTATGTGTGTTTATCCCTGATGAGCAGCCTGAGGCGACTGTGGCAAGAAAAATCTCCCTTAGATGAATGAGGAAGAAACCTTGAGAGGAACCAGACTCAAAAGGGGAACCCATCCTCATTTGGGTGATATCAAGGATGTGATTATAAATCTTAAAACAATGCAAAACCCTGGAGAGTGAGAACTAACATGAGCACCGGAGTGTGTGATTATGAGTAATGTCCTTTCTACAGTCTTCTATGAGAAGTATGCACTCATACTGTCCTCATTTAAAATAACCATGATTATGCTTTTCATTTCAACTGAAACATTCCAATTATCCCAATGTTAATGTCTCGATTTTCATTTTCCACTTATGTGTGGCCTGTAATTTTTTTTTTTTTTTTTAGTAAATATAATTTTTCATATAATTCAGTTCACTTACATTTCGCCTTATTTTTTGTATTTTTTCTTTTGTGCATTTGATATCCCGTTTATGTCATGTCCATTTTTTATAGCTTGAAATGAAACAAGGCATAATATTGCATTCAAAAGTCTAGGTATACAATGTGAAAAAGAACGTACATCCTCTTTCAAATCCACTTTTTTACATATTAGGACAAAATTAAAATCATCTGAGCCATATCATGACTCAAAATGAG
The DNA here is from genome assembly GCA_014706435.1 of Silurus glanis. Taxonomy (NCBI): domain Eukaryota; kingdom Metazoa; phylum Chordata; class Actinopteri; order Siluriformes; family Siluridae; genus Silurus; species Silurus glanis. Next base: position 591,996 of record JAAIIK010020396.1, read on the forward strand.
GTAAATACAACGTTAAATGAAGGACACGCGCCATATTACGTTGTCATGATTCACATTTACAATAAGCAAGAAGAAAACCACGTATGAAAAAGTACATCTAATGATTTACTAGCTTGTAGAAGGCTCACTCTTTTTTACAAAGTTGCTTCAGTTCATTGTGCATTAAATCATTGTCCTGTTGCATGACACAATATCGGTCAAGTTTTAGCTGTCGACAAATGAGCCTCACATTTGACTCTAAAATACTTTGGTATACAAAGGAGTTCATGGCCGACTCAGTGACTGCAAGATGTCCAGGTCTTGTAGCTGCAAAACAAGCCCAAATAATCACCAAAGAATCAAAAGAAACCTTGAGAGGAACCAGACTCCAAAGGGGAAACCCAAAGTTTCTGCTGTGCATTGTGGCCAAACATCTCCAATTTGGTCTCATCTGTCCCAGGTCAGGGTTTTAAGCCTTGGTATTGCCAAGCTGCCACTCTTGGGGCTCTTGAGTATTGCCAAGCTGCCACTCTAGGGGCTCTTGAGCAAGGCCCTTAACCCTCTGTGCTCTAGGGGTGCTGTAACATGGCTGACCCAGTGCGATATCCAAAGAAAGAATTTATCTGTACACTAAAGTACATGACAATCGTAAGTGCTTTTTCTTCCAAGCATTTTTCAATTAAATTAAAGTGTAACATATGTGCGTTTATATGTTTGTTTTGTTCGAAGTAAATCTTTATAGTGTTAAATTACCTAGTTTTTTTTGCATATAAACAAAAGAAATGGGCATGTGTTTTTCGTATGTTTGAAAAGGCATTTCTTTTGAAAGGCACTATAAGCTAAAATGAAACTGTTTAAATTATACATTGTTAGTTAGATTTGTTGTTAGAATTTTTTATTATGGCCTTAATTATGTTTAATTGATATATAATAAATGATGACTGGTAGTGAAAGTTTATATGAGTAATTAACCTACACTTTAAAGAATTGCTAGTAATAATTTTATATAGTTATTAAAAGTAATACACTTGCCCATAAAGTACTGCAAACAATTTTTTTTTAATATATTTACAGTAAAGTGCTCAAATATTCTACATAGGTTAAAATGGCACATGATTCAGTAAATTTGCTCATTTGACTGAAATGTTAAAAACATTTTGGAAAATGACATTTCAATCCAAGCAGTTGCACTATATGAGAAGGTTTAGATGTTAATTCATAGGGGTTAAAGATTAAAATGTATGGGTTCAAATCCCAACACCACAAGTTCTTGAGCCAGAACCCCAACCTTAATCTCATTTGTATCCTGCATTAATTCAACTAGGTTTTTTTTGTTTCTAATCCAAAGGATCAGCAAAGCAGGTTAAAGTGTCAAAGTTCAAAGAAACATTAAAATTCTAATACATTCAACTAAATGCTTAATGTCAAATTTCTTATTCTGGAGACATTTTGTTTGAATTATGTCATTTAATACAAGATACACTGTAATATTTTGCCTTCTTGTGTCTTAGCCACACTGAACTCACATCAAACTCACATACCTTTTACCTAATTGGATTATACATATTCAAAATATTGTAATTTTGCCCTCAATATTTCTCATGTCTATTGATTTGGATATTATATTTTTTTTTGTTAATATTGTTTTACAAGAGTAACATTGTTCAACTCCATAGTGGCCCCTTGCTTTTGGCATGTATGCACAGCAACACCAAACAAGGAACCCACCACTCTACTACATATTTAAGGACTCTTAGTGTATTAGTGGAAATAATTAAAGCCCTGCCAGGCCCTTTGCTTGTAGACCATAATTTTACTGGCTTAAAAGAGGTGTTAAGAACAACCCTAACCCATCCAGTATGATTGTTGCCTGTAATTATCTGCATCCCGCCAAGTGTTTCATACAGATAAGGATGTACTATTTTTTTGTTCTAGTTCCACTCAAGTTTTTTTTTTTTTATCCACTTTCAAGTTTTTTCCTTGCCACAGTTCACTTTACAATACTAAAAGAAATTCACAGCAGGACCTGGACTTCTTTACAGCTGCTTTGTGACATGTCTGTTGTTAAAAGCACTACACATATACATTTTACTTTAAACTTTGTTATTAATGAAGCTGTGTGGCACCTGATAGGCAACTGCCTTTCTAATAGTAATACAGAACCAAACTGGTGCTAGTTGACAAAATGATTACATGTCATTGGACAAATTTTGAGAACAAGTCTGGCCTTTTTTCACAGGTTGGTATCGATCCAAAACAGGATGTTGCTACTTTAAATATGCATAACTTTATGGCAATCAATCAGACCTAACATTATGAACTATTATAATAATATTGTTCCCCTTTTTTGTTGGCAAAACAATCCTGACCCTTCAAGCATCAACAACATGAACTTCTTTAGCAGTTTGAGCTACAAAAGCTCGTCTGTTGGATTGGACCGCATGGGCCAGCATTCGCTCCCCATGTGCATCAATGAGCCTCGGCCGCCCGTGACCCTGTTGCCGGTTCACCACTGTTCCTTTCTTGGATCACTTTTAAAAGATACTGACCACTGCAGACTGGGGACATCCCACAAGAGCTGCTAGTCATCTAGCTATCACAATTTGTCAAACTCGCTCAAATCCTTACGCTTTTAACATGTCAACTTTGAGGACAAAATGTTCACTTGCTGCCTGATAAATCCCACCCACTAACAGGTACCATGATGAAGAGATAATCACTTAGACAGTGATAATATTATAATGTCATAATGTTATGCCTGGATGGTGTAAATAGTTTTTAACTTGATAATTAGTCTGTATTAGTTAAACTCTTGTATGGGGGCCTGATTTAATCCGAACTTAAATAAAATTTAGCTAAACCCACTTTGCCATTCACAAGCTACTACAAGGAGAGAAAGACTAATAATAAAGAAATTGAGATTGAACTGTACCCAAAGGCAAATGAGGCAGCCTCCATGGCTAGGTTTTAGACAGAGGCCAACAGGGAAGCCTCCCTTGCAGAGCTCCATCCAAAGGCTGACTAGCTGGCCTCTCTTCTATCCAAAAATGCATCCACAGGTCAACATCCTGGCCTCCAAACCCCCTGCACCTGAGACAGATAGCATGGCCTCCCACGATGTGGATACCCTGACCCGAGCAAGCTTGTCCCAGTCGCATCACCTGACTATGGCAAACCTGTCCCAGTTCTAACCCGAGTTTGTCTGAGCTCTACCATCAGATCCCAGTAAATACCCACCACCTGCTTCGTGTCCTTTTGTGAAAAAAACAACGTCAGACAATTACATCGAAGCCTTAGGTTTTGCGTGGTCATTTTACTCAGGGGGATTGGACCACCAGGCCAGAGTGTTTGAACATACTGCAGGAGCAATGCCCTGGGGAGGATCTGTCAAGCATTTCCCCCTTTGTGCTGAGAGCTACATGCTGAAATGCTCAGTGCACATAGCAGCTATAGCACTATGGCACACACACCCATGTTGTTGTGTCTTTGTTTGTATTGCCCAGTGTGTTTGTTTGTAATGACACCTTATAGTGCTTTCGTTTCGATTCATTTCTTTACCCTTCTCCTGTCATTAGTTGTCTCCCTCATGTTTAATTACTTGGTCCGCTTTTCAGTTTGCTGTTTAATTAATCTGTGTGTTCAAACTCTTTCTTGTTAAAGTGTAAAGTATTATTCAGTGTTTACCTGTCTTTTTTTTAAATAAAACACCTCTTACTGCAACTGCATATGTCTCACCTCTCATATATCATAATATTAAATGAGGCTAGCCCCTTACACCATGTCTAATTGGTCGAGGAAGAAGCAAAAATTGCTAATATTTATATGCTCTAGGTGTTTCCCAGCAAACTGTTTATGAACTAACATGTTATAAACCAAACAGAACGTAACTACATCTTCTTCTTTTTTTTACAGGTCAACAGGGAACAATTCAACATTCATTCTTATAATCAAGAAGACTCTTTGACAGCAACATATTTGTTTTTTTCTTTAGACTTATTAGCTAAAAGTAAGGTAGCTAGAAGAGGGGGTGGTAACTTAATTGTTAAGGCATTGGACTTTGGATCTCCCGCCACACCAAGGTACCACTCCTGAGCAAGGCCCTTAACCCCACAGCTGCTTAGTTGTATGAACGAGATAAATGTAAGTCGCTCGGGATAAGGGTGTCTACCAAATGACATAAATGTAAATTTAGAAGTCACTCACAATATAATAGAACCCACTTATTATGGTGGATACATATAGTTTGAATGTTAAATAAGTGCATAAGTAAGTCCAGAATGGAGCAGCAAGAATCTTTACTAGAACCAGAATATATAACCACAACAACTTCCTTATCCAGATAGCATTGGCATTGTTGGAGACCCTGCTTGCACATAGTATACATTGTATTTTACCATTACATGTAAATAAGCATAGCTAATATAAAGTATTTGCACTTATCTATCTATCTATCTATCTATCTATCTATCTATCTATCTATCTATCTATCTATCTATCTATCTATCTATCTATCTATCTATCTATCTATCTGTCTGTCTGTCTGTCTGTCTGTCTGTCTGTCTGTCTGTCTGTCTGTCTATCATCTATCTCTATCTTTTTCTACTCTCCTCTCTCGTTCTCATTCTCTTTCTACACATCACTCCTGAGATACTCGTGATCCTGACCTATTCTGTTTTCCAGACATGCTTGATCCATCTTGATGCTCTGATTCTGCTGCTGAGGATGGCCCCCCACATGAACAGCCCAAAGACACATGAGATTACTATGGATGGTACCACTTAGAAACCATGAAGATAGCTTTAGACTGCAATTCATACAAACAGCTTTGCTATGATGGCATAGCATTACAATTGCTCTGTAGCTTTAGAACTGCAATTGTCAGAACTGCAGTTGTCATTGTTTTGCACTCAAGTCTCCATTAGTGACACGGCTTTACGAAGTCAAAAATACAATACCGTGTTCAGAACAAATGTGTTGATTATCCAAATGTATTCCTGTCTGACCATTCTGTTTTATTCAGAAAGGAGTCACTGAAGATGTAAATGCTATCTGCTTATCCTTTCAGCCAGAAGCAGTACCGTATTGTTCTCTTTATTAGCAGACATCGTGATAAGCATCCCTTTTGTGTCCTTTGATCTAAAAAGTTATTTCAACTAAAAATGACACACTGGTTTTTCTCAGGGACTAACATAATGTTGGAAAGTAATGATCTTGTATTAAAACATAGTAAGCATTGTTAAAAGTATTTATTTAGTAAATGCCATATGGGTGTATTCAGTAAGAAGTCAGCAAATATGAAACATTTCATATATTTCAAGAATGAGGAAAAGATTGTTTCTGTAGTTGTAAGATTTCAAGACTGCTGATCCTGAAAGTATTTCTACAGCTGAGTATAGGTGGACACCTGACCATCGGACCTTACGTGCTTTTCGAACATCCTATTCCAGATATACAGTAGCTGCATTTATATATAATAACCTCCACACTTCTTTTGATTTTGGACCATGGTACCATAGCTGCTGGGATTTGTCCATTCAGCCACAAGATCATTTGATAGGGCAGGCGTTGATGTTAGATGAGATGACCTTGTGTGCAGTCAGCAATCCAGGTTACAAAAAAGGTATTCAGAGGGTTGTGGTTAGGGTTCTGTACAAGGTTTTTTTTGTTTGCTTTATTCAATCCATTCTTGGCAAAACAAAACATAATGAACATCACCTAGGGTGCATGGTTGTGGGATTTGGTTGAGGAATTTTTTCCATTAGTGGGACTTGCCCATTTATCCACAAGAGCATTAATGAGGGCAGGCACTGCTGTTAGGTGAGAAGCCCTGGTGTGCAGTCATAGTTTCAGGTTTCAAAAAGGTAGTGATCAAAGTTCTATGGTAGCCTCTCACGTTCTTCCAAACCAACCTTGAACACCCAAACCTCCATAGACCTCACCTCGGGGGCATTGTCATGTTGGAACATGTTTGGGTATCATTCACTGTCCCTCTGAATTGAACTTAATAGTAATATAACTTTATAGCAATTTTAACTTTCATTTAATGCATTTTCTGATCTCCCTGACACACATACAGTGCAAATAAACACATCTGAATTGCAACACATGTGGTTTGTCTTGTGTTCTCTATTACCCATATTATGTGTACCTGAAAAAAATTATCGCAATTCTACATACTATGTTTATTTTTTATTTTAACTTTGTCTTCAATGTAGTTTTTAACTGATCTTATTGTGTGATACCATATAAACTTCCCAAAAGGTCTGGGTCTAATCGTGCTCAGAGCTTCATTTTATATTCTGCCTTTTCATAATCCAGATTAAATGCAGCGAAGAGAGTAGCTTCTGTAAAATGAACTATGCATGAACCTTTGTGCCCTGTTTTTGAATGCTTTTGATAATTTGATGCAATTAGCAGTCCTGAATACAACAGGACAATACACAAGCTACAGGAGTCTCACACTAGAATAATAATTTTAACCTCTTCTAATCACCACTAATAGCATCTAATGCCACTTTGGTTTTTCCATGGTTTTGATTTCCAAAAAATTCACTTTCGCTGAATGTCCTCCCTCAGACGCTTTAAAACCTGGAAGTAGAACTTGCTACAGGCTCGCTCTGGGCCCTGGAGAGGAATTCTCGATGCACAATGTAAGAAAAGATGACGATCGTGTACTTGGTGGAGTTGCGGACCTGCCTCACCTTCTTCAGTCGTGGAGATGATGGGCTCTTCCACTGTGAAGACTGTTGCTTCGTCTTAGTGTCATACCCGTCCAGGCAAGTTTAGTCACTGGAAAATGATGCTCGAACTGGTCATTCACGGCATGCTGAGGGTTCCTGGGGTTTATTGTTCTAAGTTACTGTCTATGATGAAGTTGTTGAAATTGCTGTCAATGATGAAATTGTAGAATAGCACCAGTTGCACAGCTCCCGATGTACACAAGACAATGCCTTTTGGCACACTGACTTATGAAGTCCGGTGCTTCCTGTGACTGTGTGTGCAGCCTTGTGCTGCCATCTGTTGGTGTGTTACAAAACTAGATTTTGAAACTTTTTGATACCACCTTGTTTTACTTATTCCCCAACATATAAATTATTAAAACACGGCCAGGTTCTTTGACATGTACAGTAGTTTAGACCCACAATTAGTGTGCCACCATAGTAGTAAAAAATAACAGATAGAGTAGATACACTGTACAGAATGAGCAGCAACTAAATTTGCAACCAGCAGTTATTCAGGTGATCAAAATTCATTGATTAACAAACTACAGATCTTTTAAATAGGTTTAGTAGAATAACGGGTCAAAAGTAGTACAGCATTACTGCCATTTTATTGCTTCAAATGCACTGACCAGGAACACCAATTCTGGAAACCTGGAGAATGTTCCAGAAGCTGATGTTTAATTTATAGCCAATACAAACAAACCCATTCCATTCCATCTTCTCCCGCTTATCCGAATTAGGGTTGCGGGGGCAGCAGTCTAAGCAGATTCCCTAGACACTTCTCCGTGTCCAGGGATCGGGTTGTCAAGGCCCCCGCCTTTGACTGCTGCCCGATCCTCTCAGCACCGGTCCCTTACGGTCCCTCCTGCAGGTGGTGAGCCCACGGGAAGGCGGCCCCACGTCGCTCCTTCGGGCTGAGCCCGGCCGGACCCCGTGGGGAAAGGCCCGGCAACCAGGCGCTCGCATACGAGCCCCAACCCCGGGCCTGGCTCCAGGGTGGGGCCCCGGCTGCGCCATACCGGGCGACGTCACGGTCCTTGATTTATTTTTTCTCGTAAGGGTGTTTTGAACCGCTCTTAGTCTGACCCGTCGCCTAGGACCTGTTTGCCTTGGGAGACCCTACCAGGGGCATATAGCCCCGGACAACATAGCTCCTAGGGTCATTCGGGTACTCAAACCCCTCCACCACGTTAAGGTGGCAGTTCAAGGAGGGGACAAACAAACCCCAATAACAAAAAATTAGGCCATTGTGCAAAATGTAACTAAAACAGAAAGCAATGA
>JAAIIK010020396.1:622123-632846 GCA_014706435.1 Silurus glanis
ATATATATATATATATATATATATATATATATATATATATATATATACATTTTAATAAAATCCAACCTACTCACCAAAGATGCAGACTCATAATCTGCACCGCTCCTCAGAGGCTGTAATCCAGTGGTACCGCTCGTATTCACTGGTCTGGAAGTGGTGAAAAAACCCTTTCCCAGGCTGAGACAAGCTAGCTAGCTTCGAGGTTGGACGTCCTCCTCACCATGTCTAGCTTTACTTGAAAATTGATTTTTAAGTATTTCCAAGACCAAATCGATTTCTCTTCCTCCATGGGCATGGAAAAAGTCTATCTAAGATGTATTAATGAGTGCAGAGCGCTACAGACATGTTTTGCCAGTCGAACTTGGCTGTAACAGTTTCCCTCTGACCAACCAATCAGAGGACAGAAAAATGCTGACACTATTCTGGGCTAATATAAAATCTGATTGGTTAAAGAAACAAACCCATGGCTAATGTTATCTATGGTAAAAAGGCCAGCAGTACTGACTTTGAAGGCCCTAAAAATAAGATTAGATTGACATGACAGCACATAGAGGCTGAAATCTTATTGGACAAAAAAATCTAACATCCACATACACGTACTGAAAGCAGTGCTGATAGTGATAGTGAACGCTGATAGTGTTTAAGCCAGCAGAGAAGGCTTTGCTGGCCCTGACCGCCTGCCACTTGAATCGCAGATGTTGAGCTAATTTGTGAGTTGCTCAGGTTCTCCTGGTTCCACAACTCCAACTGACTGTATTAGACTGTAAAAAAAGGACATTACACATAATTACACACTCCAGTGCTCAGGATATTTCTTTGTAAAGTTTTATTGATTTATAATCACTTTTATAATTAGTGTAGTCTTGGTGCCACCCAAGTTCCCCTTTTAAATCTGGTTCCTCTCAAGGTTTTTTCCTGATACCATCTAAAGGAGTTTTTAGCTGTAATAAATGGACATTTGGTGCCACCCAGATGAGGACTGGTTCCCTCTTGAGTATGGTTCCTCTCAAGGTTTTGTTTTTTATACCATCTCAGGGAGTTTTTCCTTGCCACAGTCGCCACCGGTTCGCTCATCAGGGACAAACTTACAATTATAACAAACTTGTTCATTGTCACACCTTAATATTAAATATAACTTTGTTCTATATAATTTCGACATTCTGTAAAGCTGTTTCGAGACAATGGCCGTTATTAAAAGCGCTATAGAAATAAAATTGAATTGAATATGTTCAACATATACATAAAGAGGAGAGCTTTTTTAAATATATCTGTCAATCATCTGTGTATATACACAATGTACTATTTAGGGATAGTCTGGATACTGTAGTGCACAGAATGTACACATATACCTTACATACTGTATATTTAACTAACACATGCACATGTTTTATATATACAGTTGATATATTTGTTATACCTACTCCTAAACTTGAAAAGAAGAAGAAAGGATTGCTGGTGCATGTAAAGTGAACTCGCTTCACTGATCTTCCCAGAAATGTATTGCAAAGCCAAGCACATAACACGAATAAATCGAAGCCACAAGCATGCTATTTAACCGTTTTCAGGATAACCACGCAGTAGGTTGTGTGTGTAGGAGGCACTTACTCCTGTAGGCAGCGTAAACGGTGTAAAATCAGATGGAATAGAAGTTCTTTATTCCAGATTGGGTGTAAATGCGTTTGAGGCCCAGCATCTGTGCAACTCGCACAGTAGAAATTCGTTATTGGCGTTTTTTTCGATTGCACTCTCGTCTCGGTCATTGTCTGTAATTGAACAATTTCTCGTGAAATTTTTTTTTAAGCGAGAAGTAATGCAGTATTGAACAGTAAACGCTCCGCAGTTCTGCTTGCACTATTTTTGTTTTGCGTTTTTTTTTTTCGTATTAGAGAAAACGAATTACAACATCTTGACTTGTCTGTCATAGCGGGTTGCGTTCCTTCTACTTTAAAAGCACCCTGCTGGGAAATGTAATGCTATATTAAAAGCTAATTACAAAAACGGCCACGGGCTGCGGGATTCCCTCCGTAATGAAATCAGTATAAGTAGCTCGAATGCAGCATGCTTAGAAGAGTGAGCGTTCTTGATTGTTGGAGTCCAGCTGTGAAGCTGTCCTGCTGTGATTTCTCTCTTTTTTTTTTTCCCCTCTCAAGGTTTGATCACAGTTGCGCTGCTTTCCTCTCTGACCGACAGGGTCAGCACGTCAACTGGTCATACATCATCATCACAAAAGATTTCAGGTCCTGTGTTAGGAGATGTCAGAGAGAACGAGAGAGAGATGGAGAGCGTGGAAGAGAAATGGATGGCACACTCGAGGTTGCCTGGGACCTCCCAAGGTGTTACATCCTGTAAAAAGCTATGGCCGGTACAGGTTGATTCATGTGCGAGCCACACAGAGACAGCTCTAGTCCCTCTCCAATTACTATTCTGGGAAAATATGGTGGGAGCTGCACACAAGTGACTGCTGCAGCCAGGCCATGCACTTGTGTGACAGGTTGGAAGCCAAGCAAATGTGAATGCAAGATGGGTTTGGATTGAGGCAGAAAATAAACAATTCATTTTTATTAATCGTAGTTACGGAAGATCTAAGAGGTCATGCTCTAACAAATTTTGTCTTTCTTGTTTTCCTAAATTACGACTTAATTTTCTCATGATCTCAAAATAACAAAAGTCGTTTTCTCGTGATCTCTACATAAAAATTGTTTTTTCATGTAATCTTGACTATAGGATTTTTTTTTTCTCCTGATCACAATGAAATTTTCTCGTGTTTTTGTCATAAAAGTTGTTTACTCGTGATCTCGACATAACAAAAATTGTTTTCTCGTGATTTTGACCCAACACGAGTTGTGTTCTCATTATCATTAATCGTAGTTATGAACGTTCTAAGAGGCCATGAATTATTTACCGTAATTTCCGGACTATAAAGCGCACCCATATATAAGCCGCACCCACTGAATTTGACAAAGATTTTTATTTTTAACATAAATAAGCCGCACCTGTCTATAAGCCGCAGGTGTCTACACTGAAACTAATGAACTTTACACAGGCTTTAACGAAAGACAGTGTCTGTTACACGGTGTAACGGGTGAAATATGTTGTGGCTCCTTTAAGAGCAGAGCGGCATTTTGGGAATAGCCTGCCGCCGAATTATTTTCGCTATTACTGCATGTGTGCAAGACCGAGGATTATGTCCTTATTATTTTCTGATGCTCAGATCTAAGTTTCTTTGACTAACCCGTAACGCTGTTGCCAAGAAAAATAAAAAAGCACGGGTTTTGGAAACCTGTCTGTGCTTATATGATTTCTGTTGCAACTGGAGTTAGCGAGTGAGCAGCAGGTCAAACGTCAGAGGAACCTCATCCATATTTATGATGTGGTGCGGTCTGATTCAGTGGGAGCGCGTCTGATTTAATATAAAGAGTTTCATTGGTTCACCTGAACATTGGTCTAATGTTATGGGTTTTAGTTTTTTGGCTTTAAAGCTTGTGAAACCCGGGAAAAACCCATAAATTAGCCTCTTCGTTGTTTAAGCCGTGGGTCTCAAAACGTGGGAAAAAAGTAGCGGCTTATAGTCCGGAAAATACGGTATATTTTTTTTCTTTCCTGTTTTCTTGTTATAACGACTCAACTTTCCCGTGATCTCGATTGCAAAATTGTTTTCATAGTTTAAAATACCCCTGTTTGGATTCCTTTTAACATGTACACATTGAGCAATTAACTTCTTTTCAACGTTTTTCGGAAGTTTTAATGCTTTTATTTTAAACAGTTCATGTTCCCGCTCCGTGGTGCACTTGTGTGTAAGCGTGTGTGAGGCTTATGGATGGGGATTACATTTCCCACAAGCCCCTGGTTGTCACATATCGCTGATCAGAGTCCAATTTAAAGCTGATTAGCACTTGCGCCTCCCAGCACGTGTGTCTTTCACGGTTTGCTCTTGCTCAGGTTTCTGTTTCACGGTTTTTGTTCATCGCCTCTGTTTTTGTTTTTTGCAAGTTTTGGCGACACATAAACATCACCATTTTTATAAAAGGCTTTTATAGTGAACACTGTACACTGGTAAGGGGTTTTAAACGAGGTCGTGCTGGTTCCAGACAGTTCATGCTCCATTTTTGTGTGTGTATCAGCCCTGCCCAGCTAAGCCACTCCCAATCGTTAGAGCAGCCATTGAAAATGCAAAGCAAAACACAATTAGTAGACTCTGGTTAGAGTCATTTTATATTACTGCCCAATGCAGCCTGTCTCCTCAGCCGGTGCTTGACTACCCCCCCCCTCAGCCACATCTTAAAACCCTATCATCAACAGCATCACCCACTGCCAAACAAAAAAGTAGAATAAATGACCACAAGCTCTCTAAACTGACATCTATAACAAATAATGGATGTTCAGCTTGATTTTTTTCCCCTGCCTGCAATGAAGCATTTCCAAAATTTGTAATAAATTATATAGTTATCCAGAACCAATATCCTAAATAAAGACAGGGAGATGAGCATTTCCATCTTTTAAGTTGCAAGTGGGACACAAAACACTAATAGAAGCCTTTTGCAAAAGCACCAGTCTATTGTCTACATAGTTCTTTTTAATGTTGGACAAAAACAGAGTATTTAATCACTATCTAATAATCATGACCATAAAATTATTTTCAAAGTACAGTGATCCCCTGCTTTACCGCGGTTCGAATCTCGAGCCCCAGGTTTATCGCGGAATTGCATTTGCCACAAAACTCATTTGTTTCGCTGATTTCCCCGGTTTCTCACAGATAGCATGATAGACAAAAAAACGTATAAATATAATTTTATATTTTATATAGTAGCATAGCCTATGCATAGGCTATGCTACTACAGAACTGTATACTGTACTGTAAATGTACTCACTATAAATGTGTATTTCTACCAATTTACACAAAATTCATCTCGCTATATTCTTGCAAACGTTTTCTGTGTGTGTTTGAAGTTTGCGGAAGGATGATTTACGGCTTAAATAATTAAAAAAAAGCATTTTGGGGTGGTGTCCATTTATCGCGTTTTTTGGTTTATTGCTAACGGTTTTGTAACGTAACCACCGCGATAAACGGAGGATTACTGTAGTTGATTTTAGACTTTCATGACATGTCTATTCTTATTTTTGGTCAATCATTTTATATTGAAGCCATTTGAGAGAATTGGGAGATAAGGAAAGTGGGAATTGTTTCTTTCTGTTGAAGGGGCAATTAATAACAACCAGTTCAGAATACCTGCACAAATGATCCTTATTCTAATTTTTTCATTTTATTATTATCTTTTAGTGTACAGTAGTTTCACTGATTCCACATACTAATATACTCTCATGAAAAAACATAGATGTTGGCAAATCTGGTAATATAATATATTTATAAAAAACTTTGCTGGGCATTGACTCAACATTTTTATATATTTTTTATATTTTAGTATACTATATTTTATGATGATGATGATGTTGATTACTCATGAGTAATGATGATGAGGTTTTTCTCTGTTGCTTTAGAGCATTTTTCAGATCGTAAATGAATTTCCCTAAACTACTTGTTCAACCTCCCCATCATGTCGTCACTTGTGCACATCATTAAAGTGATTTTTAGTTGCTTTGAACAAATCGCAAACACATTGGGATTAAAATTTCTATTCAACTTTTTTTTTGTAAATGTGACTTGAATTGATGAATTGTGCAGAATGAATCTTGAATGTCACTAATAAAGAAGAGTGTATGGCATCAGATCAACCAATAATCAACTAGTTCTCTAAAACAGGTCGAAGGTAAATTTTTTGAACCTTCAATTGGAGAGTGAATACAAACAGAACAAAACACAGAATTATACATTCTAAAAATAGATGAACAACTAAGAAACATACGAACACTTGTACAGCACAGTAAATGTGAATCCTGTTCGGTCTCTTGCAATCAATATAAATCAAATATCCAATCAAATAACTGAATTTGTGCTGCTGAAATTCATAGATGCCGTACAAAAGTAATTCAAATTTTGTGCATATTTTATAATCGCAATCCAAACCATAGTTTATATCAAGGAATACTGAAATTCATACTGTCATACTGACAACACAACTAAACATTTTGACAATCTTGTTTGAACAATGACAAAGGGACTTTTCATTCTGATAGGACACAAATACTTACTTTTGATAGATGAACTAAGGATTTTGAGAAAAGTATAGACTTTGCAGGAAATCCAATGTATTGTGCTGTTTGTACAAATTGTTTCGAGAACGCACTTACTGGTTTGCAAATATTAAAGATGATTTTAAGAAATGCTTCAAAACAGCTGAGAAAAACTGTAATATTTGCGAACCAGTCATTGCATTTCTCAAAACAATTTGTGCAAACAGCATAAAACTTTGGATTTCTTGCAAAAGTCTATACTTTTCTCAAAATCCTTAGTTAATCCCTCAAAAGTAAGTATTTGTGTAAATGAACATCTTATTCCCATCAGAATGATAAGTCCCTTTGTCATTGTTCACAAACAAAATCAAACAAGATGTTAAGTCATGTTGTCAGTATGATGCTGCACAGTTTCAGGATTTCTTGATTATAAACTATGGTTTGGATCACAGTGATTAAATAAATGCACAAAATTTTACTTCCTTCTGTTTGGCATCTAGAAATTTTAGCGGCACAAATTGATTTATTTGATTACATATTTGATTTACATTGACTGCAAAAGACCAGACAGGATTCACACTTTTACTGTACTATTTAAGTGTTTTTGTTTCTTAGTTGATTATCCATTTTGAGTTCAAGTTCAAGTTCAAATTTTATTTACGACATGCAGTGAAATGCTTTATACGAGCGTCCGACATTTAAGCATGAAAGAAGGAATAAATTATAAGGATAAAAAAAAATAGTAGATAAATAAAAAAAGTATCAACTTAGGAAGAAGCTCCTCCTCATTCTCTCTGTGTTCGCTTTCAAGGAGCGGAAGCGCCTTCATAAGTGACATTTAAGATTCATCTGCACAATTCATCAATTCAAGTCACATTTACAAACAAAAAAAACGTTACATAAATAGAAACTTTAGATGACAGATGATGACAACTGGTTTAACCATTTTGCATTCAATGACCTACAATAAACTGATGATGAAATGTTTTGTGGTTTAAAACCTTTCATGTGAAACCAGTATGATATATTTTGATCAACATGAACATAAACAACTGATAATGTAGGAAACAGCAGACACTTGTACACAATCGAATAAATTAATGTATTAAAGCAGTCGCAATTTGATCAAAGCAACAAGAAATGTTCCTATGATGAGCGCAATTGACTAAATGATGTGGAGGTTTAACAAATAGTTTCGAGAATTTTATTTCTGATCTGACGCTCCAAAGCAACTGAGGAAAAACCGTGACCCCCGAAACATCTCGCCATCAGATCATTGCATATGTCATTGAGTGCAAAATGGTTAAACCGGTCTTTGTAATCTGTCAAACTTTAATTTTTATTAATCTTTTTTTTTTTTTTTTGGTTAATGTGTATTGAATTGTTGAATTGTGCAGAGGAATCTTGAATGTTACCAATGAAGGTGAATCCATGATCAACTAGTCCTCTAAAATAGATCTACAGATCTACACAGAACTACAATTTCTAAAAAAAAACGGATAAACAACCAGGAAACAAACAAACAGTATTAGAGTGCAGTAAAATGTGTGTGAATCCTGTCCGGTCTCTTGCAATCAATATCCCACATACAGTAATGTGTACATTTATGCGGTTCATATTCATAGATGCCATACAGAAATAATTCCTTGCGCATTTTCAATCATTGAACCAAAGCGTCATTTGCATCTGGAAATACTGAAACCGTGCGCCGTCATACTGACAACATGACAACATTTTGACGATGTTGTTTGTCAACAATGACAAAAGGACTTCGGATGGCAACGAGATGTTCGTGTTTGAATAAACTGCGAACGCTTTGGTACGTTCGTTTGCAAAAGTACAGGCTTTTGAAAGAAACCAATAAAAATTTGTTTGGACAAATTGTTTCAAGAAACACACACTGGTTTGCAAATATTAAGGATGATTTGAGAAAAACTGCATTATAGTGTAATTAAGCCACCTGGTACAAAAAAAATCACCACCAGGCACCAGAAATTATTTCGCTGATAAATATGTAAAAATGGTTTTATTATGAAGAACGTGTATTTACAATCTCAGTCTATTCTTTTTGATCAGAAATACGTATTTTGGACAAAATGCATTTACTGGACAATAAATTTTCGGGTGGTCCCTGGTGGCTGCTGAGACCAAAGCAGTCACATATGAAGCCTATTAGGTAGAACCAGCTCTGGTAATATGGGTAGAGTGTGGCAGGTGTCTCTGATCGCGTGGATGCTGTAATGACCTGGCTGGAGACGAGAGAGAGGGAAGTGAGCAGGGAAATAGGATTACTGCTAATGTGGACACAGGCAACTAGAGCTACACTGCCAGTCGGACAGATTTGACAAATCAACTGCAAGTGCCAGAGCTCCAACCGACACAACTAGACGACCGCATTTGAGGTGGAACAATAAAAAATGTAGGTATGTAAATCGATGTAAGAAAAATATATGAAGTATAAGTAGGACATTTTATTGTCACAATTACTAACAACAGAGGTACAATTTCTTGAGAATTTCCGATGTACTTGAATCAATACAACCCTAATGATGGTACTGCATTTAGTAAGTAACTCGTTTCTCCGCAGTGCTAATGGTAAGCAGTCTATAACGCTTGATTTTTTCTTCGGTAGTTTCTCCTCTGAACTAAGAATGCAGAATGCAACAGGCTTTAATAGCGTTTTAATATATCAGTTCTATCTCATCCATGCTGTGCCGGCTCCAAGTAATACTTTATCAATTACACCATGATTACAAATATAAGTAATGACATATAAAGCGCTGAAAGGTCTCGCCTCACAGTACCTAAATTACATTTTTGGTCTAATCTGCTTTGATCAAAAAGTGCAGGCTCATTAATTCAATTCAATTCCATTTTATTTGTATAGCGCTTTTTACAATGTACATTGTCTCAAAGCAGCTTTACACAGATAAAGTGGTAAGAAGGTCATATTAAAAAAAATGTGTACGTTTACTGCATATAAGGTAGTTCCTTATAATTGTTTATTCCTGATGAGCGAGCCAGGGGCGAGCATGGTTCTCCGAGAGGAACCAGACTCAAAAGGGAACCCGTCCTCATCCACCGAACGTCCACCCAATGCAGTCCCATTGCTGAGGTGTGCAGTAATAGGTGTGCAAATACAGAACTATTCATGCAACCTGTGATCCTGAGCCACTGTAGTAGACTGTTAATATTAATTACAGTCCGAAACAATCCTCGATGTTCTTGAGTTGCTCAGCGGCTTTATGGATCTTTAAGCTGTAGGTTTGGAATTATCACCAGCTGCACAAAGTGCTCTCAAATAGAGAAGGACTCCATCCAAAGGTAGGAGGTTGGAAGATCTGAAGAGGAGAAAGGACAGAAATACTGGCCACTAGAACCTCAGGGGTATGTTTACTTGACAGAGAGAGAGAGAGAGAGCGAGAGAGAGAGAGAGAGAGAGAGAGAGAGAGAGAGAGAGAGAAGAGGGGTAACAGGAATAAAGATCATTATGAGTACATAAAATAATGAAAATTATAGCAGGGAAAACAATTATGAAATACATTCTAAATAGTGTTTAGGATTTAAATTTTGAGGTCAAAAAGATCAAAAAGCTCTTTGTTGTCAAACATTTTGTTAAACAAATCATAATCTTCAATAATCAGAGCCACCAGAGCTGGCAAAAAAAAAGTCACTTTGCACAAATTTACCACATCAAGGTGAAATGTCAGGAGAAAATGACTGACAGCACAAAAAGTAAAACTTGCACAAGGGTGAAAGATGAAACAAATGATCCATTCATGTTTTTTTTTAAAGTCCAAACAGAAGAAAACCTCCTATGAACAGAAGACATCAGAGGAGACAGCATCTTAATTGGAACCTGTGCCTGGATTAACCCACTATACCATCACTTGGTACAAATCAAATCGGATTCTTTTTTCCTACTTCCCTACACCTAGCATTCTTTGA
The DNA here is from genome assembly GCA_014706435.1 of Silurus glanis. NCBI lineage: Eukaryota > Metazoa > Chordata > Actinopteri > Siluriformes > Siluridae > Silurus > Silurus glanis. The sequence goes on from JAAIIK010020396.1 coordinate 632,201, forward strand.
CACCTCTGATTTTATAAATATAAATATATCGCATTTAACCAAAAAGTATGTACAGATTATTCACATTCAATTCTTTCTAGACTTTCCGCAAACATTTTGCTTAAGAAACGCAAGCTGCAAATGACTGAAGATGTTTTAATTGTCAGTTGCTAGCTAGCTGTCCTTGTGTCAAGCTGTAAATGCCATGGTTTGATCGATTTCCTGGTCACTTGCAATAGGAAAATGAACACAAGCCTAATAGCTTCAGAGTGTAAATAGATTAAATGGCATTTTGAATTACCCATGATGCATGTCACCATTTTACGGTAGATATTGAAGCAGACAAATTTGTAATGTTTTAAAGTTATGCAAGAATAAGAAATATACCCATAAGTCTGATTTTATTATTTGAGGCTTTAACGAAAGACACGTTACACACGGTGTAACGGGTGAAATATGTTGCGCTTCCTTTAGGAGCATAGCGGTATTTTGGGAATAGCCTGCCACTGCATTCTTCCGCTATTACTGCGTGTGTTCAAGACCGAGGAATATGTCCTTATTATTTTCTGATGCTCATTTCTAAGTTTCTTTGACTAACCCGTAACGCTGTTGCCAAGAAAAATAAAAAAGCACGAGTTTTGGAAACCTGTCTGTGCTTATATGATTT
>JAAIIK010020396.1:647846-663956 GCA_014706435.1 Silurus glanis
ACAAAAGCCCTTAAAGTGATTAAAAAGAAAAATGCGATGAATCTTTTGCCCTTTATAGAAAAGATATGATTTACAGAATAAACCATAGTCCTGTTTATTTTTACCTTTTTTTTTAAATTTAATGTTATTATTATTATTATTATTATTATTATTATTATTATTATTATTATTATTATTATTATTATAAATTTTATTTATTTATATTTTTTTCCCTCTTTCCCCTAAATATATGTGTATATATTTGTATTTTCATACACCTGTTCTGTGTATTGTAATGTAAATTGTACTTGTTATTGCCACGTTGTTTGCATATGGCTAATAAAAAATAAATAAATAAATAAAAATGTAAAAAAGACTGTTGTACTTCCTGTATATCTTGAATGACAGGTGTCTTGTCCAATGATCGGTAAGTGTTCCATTCACAAACTATACCTACCTTTTCCGCTTTGTCTGAATTGACGTTGTGTTTTTTCGGATTTGTTATTTTGTTTTTGCATTTGTTCATTTGTTTTCTGATATGTTAATGTGTTTTGCACTTCTTGGCCACCGTAATTAATGTGTGCAGAGCACTACACATGTGTTTTGCCAGTCGAACTTGGCAAATATGAAATCTGATTGGTTAAAGAAACAGAGATATTTATTAAGGAGACTATGGTAAAAGAGCCAGCAGTACTGACTGTGAAGGCCCTGGGCAGATTAGATTGACATGGCAGCACATAGAGGCTGAAATCTGATTGGACGAAATTTTTTACATCCACATACACGTACTGGAAGAAGTGCAGCCGAGAGAAACGCTACAAAGTGAAGAGAATAAACTGTTGGGCAGAAATTAATACAATTTCATGGAACAAATATTAGAATTTATGTTGTAAATGTAGGTCAGTGCTTCTGATAGTGTTTAGGCCAGCAGAGAAGGCTTTGCAGGCCCCGACCGCCCGCCACTGGAAAATACAATATGGGTTTATGAGATTTGCAAATCATTGCATTCTGGTTTTATTTACATTTTACACCGCGTCCAGATTTTTTTGTAATTGAGGCTGTAAATCGCATGCCCCTTTTTTTTGGTTTATTTTCAGTAAAAAACGATTCTACTGGTATTGTGACCTGTATGAATAAGACACAAAGAGGACACTGTTACCTGCCAATACCCCTGGTTGATTTTTTTATTCTGAATTATTTTCTTATTTTAATGAGTCAAATAATTTATGCTAAGTGAGAGTTAGTGCTGCTAGGTCATGTCCTTGTTTGTGTGGTTTGTGACCCAAGTCCCTGCAGAGTTTTCCCTGCTGGTGATACACCTGATCCAACTCATGAAGGTCTTAATAATTAGCTGATTGGTTGAGTCCAAATAAAGAGGTCTACACAGCAGTAATTTATAATTACAGCTTGTCAGAAGCATATGATTATTATATACATTTTCATTATTTTATTTAAATCAATCCAGACTCTCAAAAGAACAATAGCAATGCTTTTGCTTCGATTGTCACACATTCAGTCCGCTCGGACTTTTTTTTAGTATTAATTTCAATGCTATTCTAGATCCTATTGTACACTGCTATAAAGATAGAACTGTCAATGTGGATAAAACAATCTACTGTATTTATTTATTTGACTGTATCCTTGTGTTTGCAGAGAAGCACTGCAGAAGCATTGCGGTGTGAATGGTATATATGCAGTGTATCAATTGCAGTAGGAAAGGTTAGCGTTAATAAACTGATTGATTGATTCATTGATTGATTTTTTTTAACAAATCCAGTCCAATGAAGTTACTGAGCAACTTGAGAACTTTAAGGATAAATTTGGACTGTAATTAATTTCAATGGCTCAGGACCATAGGAATTGTAGGTCTGTGTAGGGTCAAATGTACATGAACACAAATATATAATGAATGAATTTAGACATTGAAAGACGGAAATTGCTAAATAAAATCAGCATGGATTGGAAATAAAAGTATGCTATGTTTATTTCATATTTGTTATAAAAATAAAAAACAAATGATGAACTAATGATCAGTTATTTGGCATTGTGGGAACAACCTGGACTTAAACCTCCCTCTGAGTGTTAAACAGCTGGTCCACGCTATTTTTATAGTTATAGTTTTGCCTCACACACTTATAATTCTAATATCTTGGACAATTCATGTGCAATAATTTCAGTGCATTAATTATTACCTGTGCATTTATTGTATAACTACAGTCTTCTTCTGCCACCTGTTTCACTGCTGCTACACATTTCATACAGTATATTTTCGATAAGATTCACTGATTGTACAGCATCTTTTCTTAATAATATCCATCTGAAGAAGTATATATATATATATATATATATCTTAAAATGTTTTATATTGTATTTGACTTTAATTGTACTGTGAGCAACTGCAACCGAACAATTTCTCCTCGGAATCAATAAATGATTCTAATTCTGATTTAACAGAACTGATCAACCTTCAGCACATACAGTAATCCGTCACTTGCTTCATTGAACATTCTGGTGTCCGTCTGAGAAGTTCATCTGGATCACTATGTGTTTTTTCAAAAGTAAAAAGAGAGTAACGGAGTCTGACACATGTCCTCTTCTTACATTGTGATGGTGTGCACAAAATCGTCAAACACCCATTGCAAAACCGATCCATGCGCATGTTCTACAAGAACAAGATTCGATATCTGAATATGTTTCTATAGTTTGTAGCATATTACTTGTGATTTGTTAAAACCAAAAGCCACCAATGAAATTCAATTTTGCCTCCAGGTTAGGATGTTAGATTGCCAATATTGCGCACTTTAGGGCATTGATCATATTCGATATAGTGATTACTACAGTTTATTACTGCACCAGGACTTTTACTCTCATAGGCGACTGTTGTTTGGACTGATACCTCTCAAACGTCCATTCTGGAGAGCTTTCTGGAATACAATGCTGGAATGCAATACTTTGCAGTGGAAATGACTTTACTTATCTTCTATATATATAAAGCTCAAATACCACTGACTGACTCACTCACTCATCACGAAATCTCAAAAACCACTGAACGGATTGCAATGAAATTTGGAACATACCTTCCTCTTGGGTCTTAGGTGCTCACTAAGAAAGGGTTTTGAAAAATTCGCCCTGGATCGCGGCTAACTCGCGAAAAACGCGATTTCTCACGCATTGTAAATTCTTCGAAATAACATTACGGATCCTAATGAAACTTAGTACATTGTTTATTATTAGATTTTAGATGCACGATAAAAATTATTTTCAAAGTAGTTTGCCCTGTATCGGTACTACAAAGGGGTAGTACGTTATTTGTTGACGTTACGTTCTGATCTCTGATCATCCAGTCCTGCTCAGTGCTTACTGCTTATTGCCATATTGCTTAGCGTTCTGCCTTCCGTAGCGAAGCACGGGTACTTTCAGCTAGTTATGTATATAATTCATTGTATACCCAAGATTATCCTCACATATATCTGTATCCACTGTGTATAACTTTTGCACAGTTGTATATACATTGTAAATATCCCATATTGTAAAAATCCTTAAATCCCACATGCTCTACTAATATTGTACCTTACACACATCCTGCACTAATAGAAATTCTCATATATGTTCATATATATGTTTATATATATTCTTACTGTTCTTGCTTACCAACTCCCACACATTTTTACACGGCGCACAGCCTTTATATTTATTTGTTTTACTTACTCAACTGCTAATGCACATTTTTCACTGCCAGAGCCTTTATATGTTTTTGCTGAACATTTATCCACTTATATATTACATGCTGTAAAAATGCTGTATTTATCTGCACTTGTCGATTTGCACAATTGCTACTCTTTGCATATCTATCTATCTATCTATCTATCTGTCTGTCTGTCTGTCTGTCTGTCTGTCTGTCTGTCTGTCTGGTCCGTCCGTCCATCTGTTGAGTAATGACCCACTACATTGCCACTACAACATACTGAAATCTGAAATGTTCTTTCCTGTAGCCTCAGGTGTGAATACTCACAAAACTGATCACTCATTGCACTTAAAGTCCACTTACAGTGGACATTTCAGTAGGTGTTAATGCTAACCTACAAAGCTAATTAGTGTTCCTCATCCATTTTGATGCTTTATTTCTGTTTTGTGTTGTCATCAACTGGTGGAAACAACACTTGGCCTTGGTTTGGCGGCCATCTTGCCGCTTTTTCCTGTGTCACCTGGTATTTAAGGACAACAAGACACATCAAATGCCAAATTATCTCACCAGTCCCTGAGATCCTGATCCTGTTCCTATTTCCTGATACTGTTCCTGATCCTGAGCCTGATCCTCAGTCTGTTCCTGATCCTGAGCCTGTTACTGATCCTGTTCCTGATCCTGAGTCTGTTAATGATCCTGAGTCTGTTACTGATCCTGTTCCTGACCCTAATCCTGAGTCTGTTTCTCACCCTGAGCCTAATCCTGAGCCTGAGTCTGTTCCTAAATCTAATCCTGATCCTGTTCCTGATTCTGACTCCTGCTCTGCTCTTTCTCTGCTCTGATTTGGACTCTGGACTGTTTTTGGTTTGTGTGTTTTTGATCTGCTTTCTATTGATCAGTTGCCAGATATTTTATATCTGTGTGTTTTTCCCCTGCCAGAACATAGACATTATGCGTCATCTAAGAAAGAGGTACGCATTCCGTGGTGGTTCAATCATAAGGACAAAATAATCCTCCTCAAAAAAATAAAAAAATATAATTAAACTTTAATGATGGCACTTAAACACGAAGCATTAAATCAAGGTGAAATAGGAGCTAAGTGCTTAATAGAGAAAAAAACACTATTCATGAGTTGTTTCCTGTAGACCTTTTTTGCTTAATGTATTGCTAAATCTTTTTAGACTGTAAGCCGAAAACTTCAAAACACCAAAATTATGGTTTGATGCATTGTCGTCTTATTTTTTTTTTTATGTTTTTTTTTATTAATGGATCAGTTTAGAACAGGGGTCACCAACGTGGTGCACCAGGTTGCCCGCAAGGACCACATGAGTCGCCCGCGAGCCTTTTCTAAAAATAGCTGTTTCCTACCTTGTTAAATCATTGTTGATAATTATTGTGAGAAATCATTAACATGATCAGTGTCTTCACATAGATCAGGGGTGTCAAACTCAGTGTCAAATCCGGCCCGCGAGATGATTTTATAAAGATCTATTATTATTGTTATTAATGGCCCGGCGATATGAAGCGCTGATAACACAAACTACAGATCCCATAATGCAGCACTTCAGCTGCCTTACCGAACTCTAGACTACCTGGGAACATTCCAGCGTCAATCAGGTCGAGCTTCTGTTGATGTATTTAACCCTATTGTACAGTTATTGTGAAGCCCCTCACAGTGGCGAAGAGAAAAGTTGACTCTGAAAACAGAGCTTTTCAAAACCGATGGGATTCTGAGTAGATGTTTACTGACACTGCCGGTAAACACGTGTGTCTTATTTGTGGAGCGAATGTGGCTGTAATTAAGGAATTGAATCTAAGACGCCATTACGAGACAAAACATCAGGAGAAGCTGAAAAACCTGAATGCAGAGCAGAAGATACAGAAAGTAGAAGAGTTAAAGAAGAATCTGACATTTCAGCAGAGCAAAATCACAAAGTGAAGCTGGTGTGAAAACAGAGGAGAAATCAGAGGCACATCAGCCGATTATTTACTGAGGGAGAGTTTCTGAAGAGCTGCATGATGAAGCTGTGAGACGTCTGGTGTTTGACTGGAGATATTTTTATGGAGAGCAAAATATTTAGTTATTTAAAGTTCAAGATTATTTTTTATAAAATGGCATAAGAGCAAAGAAATCTGACTGTTTAGATTTGTTGTTAATTTAACCTTTACTTAAAAACACAATTTTTATTTATTTGTTCAGCATGTTCATATTTCTAACTTGAATAATTTTGAGATGAGATTTTTATGGAGAGCTATTTATTTAAAGTTTTAGTTTATTTATTTTGGAATAAATTTCCTGTCTGTTTTTATTCATATTTATGTTAAAAAAACATTGTTTTAGTGTGTTCAATAAATGTTTATCCTGTTCGGCCCGCGACCTAAAGTGTGCTTTGAGTTTTGGCCTTCTGTGCAATTGAGTTTGACATAGATAAATATCATAAATTATTAATAATAACATATAATTAAAGGTAAATTGAGCAAATTTGTTATTTCAGAAGTGTGTATCAAACTGGTAGCCCTTCACATTAGTACCCAAGAAGTAGCTCTCGGTGTCAAAAAGGTTGGTGACCCCTGGTTTAGAAAATAAAATTGAATTTTGCACAATGGGAGGTTTTGGTAAGTCCACTAAAAAGATAAAACCCCTAACAAGTAATGCATCAATGATGCAGTTCACAGTTCACAAAGCAGTTCTTTGCTTTCACACATTCACAATCTGATCTCTGCCAAAATGAACAAAATTTGAGCAATATAAAATGATTTGTAAAAATCCTTCTGTAATATTCTGATGGAGAAATACCATGGATGGCATTGATCTATACTTTTTAAATGCTCTTTATCCAGAATCACAATCATTCACATGATTGGCCTTGCTTGTATGTGTGTATTAGTCTTTTTTGTTCTTTTTAAAACCCTTCCCTCAAGAGCAAACAATTGTCAATTCTTGGGAAATTGTGTGGAAAAAAAAAAAAAATATATTATTATAATAAAATAAATAAAAAAAAATCTGTGTTACAAGGGGGTATGGTCAAGCAATGGACAGAGCATAAGAATGTGGGCTGAACAGCGAATAATGCGTAATTGTTCTATTTACACTATTATATACACTATAGTCTGTTTACACTATTCATTACTGTACAGTGTCCTTAAACATTCATGAAACAATAAGAATGTGTAAACATTTTTCAATCTCCCCGTCACCCTTCTTCTCTCCCTCACTTTCTCACACTCTCTGTCGATTTAAACATGGTCCTGAGGTACCGAAAACCAGTGTTCCTGTCCTTTTCTTCTCTGCCTGATTCATCCCGATACTCCTCCTCTGGATGGAGTTCTTTTTAAGAACTTGAAATTACTGAGCAACTGAAATGGTTTGCATTTAAGCACCTATATACTGAACACCTCAGCAATGATGAGGATTGGGTTCACTTTGGAGTCTGGTTCCTCTCAAGGTTTCTTCCTCATGCCTTCTCAGGGAGTTTTTCCTTGCCACAGTCACCACTGGCTCACTCATAATAACCTCTTTAATTGGTATTAAAAAGAGACAATGTCCATTTTTCTACATTAAGCTGAAATGCTTATGCAAAAAATCGATCCCCGGTCAGGGAACCAACCACAGCCACTCTTAGTGCCGGTCCCAAGCCCGGATAAATGGGGAGGGTTGCGTTAGGAAGGGCATCCAGCGTAAAAACATGTGCCAAATCAAACATGTGGATGATCCGCTGTGGCGGCCCCTGATGGGAGAAGTCGAAAGAAAGTATTTTCCTTTAACATTTGAGATGTGTTCAGTTTCCTGGAATACACCATAAATCTGACACCTGAACACCTCCTGTGCTCGACAGTAACCTGAAATCACGCTAATCTCTGACACAGCAGGTTTCTGATGGCGCAGTGAAATTGGGACATCGTTGCTTAAGGCAAGGTGATGGGGATAATCATCCACTATAATTCATGTTTAATATCGCAGTCCCAGAGGTAAAGGAGGAAGGGTAGAGGGTGTCCTTGCTATGATGCCTCCCTTCTTCTTTCCTTCGCTCTCATCATGAATCCTAAAATCAACAACTAGCCCGAACTATTTCATATAAATATTCTTAAAAACTCAAGGAATCTAACAAGACCAATAACAGTGATGTGAGCATCGTTTGCTAAAGCAAATAGAGCAGGCAGAATTTCCAGAACAGAATAATTCATCTGAATAATAATAAAATGATCTGGAGAATAAAATGATAATGGATCAGTTTTATTACAAATATGAACTAATCACATGCATAACATCACCGTTGAATAGGATTGAACACAATCTGGAGAGTATTGATTGTATTAAAATCATTTCTTTCTTTCTTTCATTTATTATAGGACTTTTTCTTGGTCAGGGTCATGGCCCCTGGATCTCCGGTAGCCCAACTTGATATGTGGAACTATAATGAATGGACATTCGGTGCCACCTAATTTCGGCTTGTTCCTCTCAAAGTTTTTTTCTTCATGCCATCTCATGGATCTCAAGGTCAGGGTTCCAACTCCTGTATCACAAAACTGGCACTCTTGGGACCCCTGAGCAGGAACAAATTTGAAAATGGCGTTTGTCCACATTATCGTTTGCTCATCCACACTGAAATGTATACTGAAATACGCTCGCGTCCCTGTAGTGCACGTGAGCAAAACGTGAGACGCTTCGACCGGCGCCGTTTCCGCTTTCCTTTTGTTTTCAAAAGCCAGATTTTTGTTGGTTGAAAACGCCAACTCAGTGTGGATCGAAGGCCAGAAAAATATCTACATTTTAAATAAAAAAAAATGTGTGGGCATGGCCTAACAAATCAAGACTAGAAATAAATAAATGGCTACAAATAGAGACTGAACTCAGGCCAAACATATATCTTCTTTGTCTTCTTCTATTTGTTTGTTTGTTTGTTTGGTTGCTATTGTTTTTGTCTCCATAATATAGGGGCACTGTTGTTTGATCCTTACACATCATCATCCTCCTCCTCCACATTTATCACTTGCAATTTATATTTTCCTCATAAGATGGAGGTGGAAGATCGGTGGGTAGGTCAGGTCTGGGTTAATGATCCGAAGGTCGAGGGTTCAAGCCCTAGCATTGCCAAGCTGCCACTCTTGGGGCCCTTGAGCAAGGCCCTTAACCTTCTGTGCACCAAGGGCACTGCATCATGGCTTACGCTGCATTCTGTACTTTCCCTGCGTGGTAAAAATACATCAACAAAAAAACAGATATGAACTCAGCCCACTTCCCGCTGTATAAACAGAGGTCAATTGCATTCAATGTAATGCCAACATGCCATCACTAAAACGAACTTCTCTCTTAAGCACAGCACCCTATCGCCATCAACTCCATACTGCTATCGATGGAATGCCAAACAGACAGCATGGGCTTGATAAATATTTCACAGTACTTTTACCCAAGGGCCCCCCCCCCCCCCCCCCCCCCACACACACACACAGATAGATAGATGTACACATTCAGGTTGTTCAGTGACAGAACCAGAGCAAAAAATATAACAATAATACAATACAAACACACACTGCTCCGTCCATACTGCATTCTTGCATTAATGCTGCGATTCACCTCCTATACAGTGTTTCCTTGCCATCATATCTCAAGTCTGTAATAAACTATGACGACATATGATGCTCTAAACCTCATCGAATTTAATGATGAAATTCACAAAGTATGGATGTGCAAAAATGTACGTATGTTCAAATGTAGTTTTCTTTCCACCCCATTTGCATTTCCTGTAAACTACAAAAGTACAAATTTACATGCATGCAACCTGTAATGGTGGTAGCTGGAGTGGCTATTATTTTAGTATATACAGCGCTATGCAGAAGGCGCCCTAATGGATGCTGACAACGAACGCTGTCTGTCAGAGATGTCACTCAAAAGCTCCAGAAGAATGGTGGCAGGTTTTCGAAAATGGTTAGAAAAACATAGTAATATATATATATATATATAAACTGCATGAATTGAGACGACTGATTCATTCCCAATCCAAATATGAATTTTTTAATGTATTGCTATTATCTGCTCTTTTTATAAGCTTTTTTTATGATATTAAATCATAATTTTTTTACATTTTTTATTAATTTATCTGTTCTTTATAGTCGTTTTATACATGTGCCATTGCACAGTACTGTACACAATATGCATGTCTCTTAGAGGTAATTAGTGCTGTTAAAATACAATTGCTGATTGCAACTTGTTTGTAAAAACCTCTGTCAAATTAGTCATGATCTTCACTGATGACATAATAAACTTAGCACGATGCCAATTAGGACTTAGCAGGAAATGAGTGACCTTGAGTGTGTTCTAAATATCTGAGCTGTCTGCAAAATGTGAGAACTGACTGCAAGCTATAGCATATGCTAGTCGTAAATTATTCTCTGCATGAGAGTCAGCTCTCCGGGGGAAAATGTTTAAGGCTGTCGTATCAAGATAAACAGATATGCATTGCTGATAGTCGAATTATGGCTTTGACCATAACGGGTTTGAATAATGACTGAATCATGTATAACTGCTACACAACTCATGTCTAATCAACAGCAATGAAAATATTTGAATGGGATTTTTGTTTTGTATTTTCAATTACATTCATTTTTTTTTTTTTTGCATTTGGACTAGAAATAAGAGCAGACAAAAACAAAGCAGGGTTCATACAGCAGGTGACTTGAATTCTTATCTAATGAATCAATAAATAATTCAAATGAAAATATATTATAACATCATGTTTAAGTGTCTAGTATTTTTACTAACAGAACCATTAAGAAAATTCGACGAGAAGGGCCATTTATTTTTATTTTATTTTATTTTTTTATTTTTTTATCACTGAGGCAAAAAGATTTCATTGGTGGTGATTTGGATGAGGAGACTATGTTTCCCAACATGCCTGCAGAAATGATACTATATGGACAAAGTGTGTGGACACCTGATGATAAGATTCACATGCTCTTTCCCACATTTAGTCCCCGTTTGCTGGTATAATAACCTTCACTCTTTTGGGAAGATGCTCTACTAGATTTTGCTGTGTTTTTCTGGAGATCTGTGCTCAGGATTTACTGATGTAGGTGAGACGTTGAGGCCTGGGGTGCAGTCAGCGTTCCAATTCATCCCAAAGGTATTCAGTACGGTCAAGACCAGAGCTCCGTAGAAGACCACTCAAGATCTTCCACTCAAACCAATGGTGGCCATATCTTCATTAAGCTAGCTTTCAGGACAGGGGGCATTGTTATGCTAAAACCACATGCAAAAACATTCTATACAATTATGTGCCTTCAACTTTGTGCTAACAGTTTGAGGAAGAACCCTGGAAAAGTCCCAGTGTTCCAATACTTTTTGTCTATTTGGTGTATGATCAAACTGTGGCATTCAGCTATGAATAAACTCATCATGCATCACTGCAGATTGATATTCATGTCACAATATTATCACATTAGTAGTGAATTTGTTTATAGAGCAGCACTATATTACTAAGTAAAGCTAGTAATATAGTTGTAATTGTAGTTGTCAATCATTTGTAATATCCAGTTTAATCAGCCTGGAGATTTACAATTTCTCCAATCGTATTTATTTTTTACTTCATAACACCACCTTTACGAACAGTAATTGAGTATTTCAGCCATAAAACTCTTTTCCTGTGCTGATTGGGTCCCTCAATATCAGCACCTGGATTATCAGGTGCGATTGATCTAATCACTAATGTTAATCATTAATAATAGTTATTCTGGGTATTAGTATTTCTACTATTAGTATTTCTAGTACACATCCAGCATCTTCACCGCCAAGATTGTCTGAAACCAGCCATCCGAACAGCTGCTGCAACAATCGGTTTGCATAACCAAAGAATTTCTGCTCAAACTGCATCAAAGGGAAGCTCATCTGCATGCTCGTCGTCCTCATCGGGGTCTCGACCTGACTGCGGTTCGTCGTCGTAACCGACTTGAGCGTGCAAATGCTCGCATTCGATGGTGTCTGGCACTTTGGAGAGGTGTTCTCTTCACGCATATATCCCGGTTTTCACTGTACCCCCCCTCGTCTAATCTTGATATACCACACCTGTAAGGTTGATGGATTATCTGGGCAAAGGAGAAGTGCTCACTAACACAGATTTAGACAGATTTGTAAACAATATTTGAGTATCTTTGAGTTCAGCTCATGAAAAATGGGGGAAAAAACAAAAGTGTTGTGTCTATAATTTTGTTTAGTATAATTCTAATTCTCTATCTAATATTAATTTCATCTAATACTATGCTCTTTCTAATACTAATACCCTATCTAATATTTATGCTGCATCTAATACCAATACTCTATACTCTATCTAATTCTAATTCTCTATCAATTATTAATATTTCATCTAATACTAATACTCCTTCTAATACCAATGCTCTATCTAATTCAAATTCTCTATCTAATACTAATACTAATCTTAAACCAATGCTTTATCTAATACTAATGCTCCGTCTAATATTAATCCTCCATCTAATACTAATACTCTATTTGGTACCAATACTCAATTTAAAACTAATGCTCCTTCTAATACTAGTACTGCAATACTAATACTCCATCTAATACTCATATTAATTATTTAAATACTAATCCATTATCTAATACTATTACTTATACTCTATTTAATACTAATACTCCATCTAGAATTATACTCTAATACTAATATTAATTCTAATACTTCTCATTCCAATACTGTTCCTGCCCCTCCCCCCTTCGTGGATCCTCCCACTTCGTCCAGGCCTGCCTCTGGATGGTGTTCTCTTCGACTGGAGGCCACTCTGTGCAGCTTGGGACGGTTTCTTATCAACACCTTGGGTGGTTCCATGAAATTCCGGAGTAAGAACAGGCGCTTTGAGGATGGATTAGACCATAGCTAATGTCAACAGTCTGCTACATTGACTCAGGACTTCTTTTCGCTTCTGATCATCTTCACTGCACCCCGCAACATCGTATATCTGCTATAAATGGACATTTGGTGCAACCCAGATGAGGATGGGTTCCCTCATGAGTCTGGTTCCTCTCAAGGTTTCTTCCTTATGCCATCTCGGGGAGTTTTTCCTTCACCACAGTCGCCACCGGCTCGCTCATCAGGGACAAACTTACACTTATAAAGAACATATTCACTTTTAATCACCACATTATCTGTGTAAAGCTGCTTTGAGACAATGTTCATTGTTAAAAGCGCTATACAAATAAAAATGAATTGAATTTAATTGAATACTCTGTCAAATACCAACATTTTATCTAATACTAATGCACCATCTAATACCAATACTAATAATGTATCTATTAATAATTCTTTATCTAATACTAACTACTAACACTAATACTCCATCTGTTATTCACTCTCCACCTTCCAGCACCACACGCCTACATCCTCTATAGTTCCCCCTTAATTCACGTTTTGCAGCAGCAGCATGGTTCTTAACATCTCATTGTTTGAACCTGCTTAACAAAGCAGCATCCAGACTCCCACAGCAGCAGCAGCAGCAGCCTTGCAGATCTAGTTCTCAACACCAATCCCATCTACATGACATTCCCATAAATAAATAATCCCTTACTATTTCCATTCTCATGTTTATATTCTGATCCTCAAAGAAACAGACAAACAACCAGGCACACTATTCCAGGAGCAATGTTATCTAGTAGCTTTGTTTTCAATGTTTTGCCCACAGAAAAGGAAATTGAGTTGCCTTTTTCTGCTTTTGTATCACACAAGACTTGCATTCTGAATGTAAAATTATAGGCATTAATGATATAATATGAAGTAATTGCTTTCCCGCCGGAGTGTTTTATTCCTGAAAATGTAGAAGCTTCTCGACATGGTTAATTCACCGCTCTGTGGTCGTGTATAGCATCGTGTGCTTTCAATTCAGAAACCCCTGCGTGCTCTGTTAATAAACAACCATTTACTAATGCAGATCTGCACATTCAGGCCAGCCACCCTTATGCTCTGATTATAACAGTTTTCACTGTGCATTCAAGCTCAAGCCAAATGCATGTTTTACTCTTCTAGCTAACTTTGATGAATGCTTTTTGTGCTCAAAAACAGTGAGAGTCTAATGACTACCAGTTTCTACTGACTCTGGGTGAAGAACAACTCTGATTTGGATCGAACAGGTTTGGATGCATCCTTAGTTCCTGCATGCAGGAAATACCTTTAGGTCACTACCACTGGGTACTACTACTAGTTTTAATGTATAGGTTTTTTTTTTTTACAATGTCAATGACATTGTCTGAGAATTTAATAAAATGTGACCATAGAATAAAATAGAATGCGATTTTAGCATCATATATTAATCCCCATGATAAACAGACCATGGTGTTAATGCATATGCTGCTACTATTAGTATTGTGATCGATTTTTGTTTCATTTGTATCCGTAACTTTAAGCAACAAGTGCCTAGTCATGCTCTCTAAGCTATTTGCAAAACATGACATGATCTTTCGGATGAAACCAAGAAAAAAATTCCACAGAAAAATAGCGGATCTTTATTTAATCGAAATCACTTCATTAATGGCAGCCGAATAAACATGAGTTTGACTGTATATACAGTATTAAATCAATAAATCCTACAGTTTTCAGAGGAGTATGAAGATGATTTATCTCCACTGTATCTGAAATATACTGCAGATAGATCACTTTTGTTTGGGCTGTAATGTAAAAGATAGAGATTGATATATTTTTTTGTGGAGCGAATCGCCATATTAGTTGCTTTTTATTCTTGAATTGACGATGCTTTCGCTATGCTCAATTAAAACTATTTCCAGTAAAAAAAACTGAATTATTTTCTGTCCCACATACAGTATTACATTCTTAGATGATAGATAGATGACATTTGCTCTGGACCTATGGTTTAACATAAAAAAAAAAAAAAAATGAAAGCTAAATGATTTTGTAGAATAATGTACATATTTTGCAGTATATATATATATATATATATATATATATATATATATATATATATACACAGTGCCTTGCGAAAGTATTCGGCCCCCTTGAACTTTGCGACCTTTTGCCACATTTCAGGCTTCAAACATAAAGATATAAAACTGTAATTTTTTGTGAAGAATCAACAACAAGTGGGACACAATCATGAAGTGGAACGAAATTTATTGGATATTTCAAACTTTTTTAACAAATAAAAAACTGAAAAATTGGGCGTGCAAAATTATTCAGCCCCCTTAAGTTAATACTTTGTAGCGCCACCTTTTGCTGCGATTACAGCTGTAAGTCACTTGGGGTATGTCTCTATCAGTTTTGCACATCGAGAGACTGAAATCTTTGCCCATTCCTCCTTGCAAAACAGCTCGAGCTCAGTGAGGTTGGATGGAGAGCATTTGTGAACAGCAGTTTTCAGTTCTTTCCACAGATTCTCGATTGGATTCAGGTCTGGACTTTGACTTGGCCATTCTAACACCTGGATATGTTTATTTGTGAACCATTCCATTGTAGATTTTGCTTTATGTTTTGGATCATTGTCTTGTTGGAAGACAAATCTCCGTCCCAGTCTCAGGTCTTTTGCAGACTCCATCAGGTTTTCTTCCAGAATGGTCCTGTATTTGGCTCCATCCATCTTCCCATCAATTTTAACCATCTTCCCTGTCCCTGCTGAAGAAAAGCAGGCCCAAACCATGATGCTGCCACCACCATGTTTGACAGTGGGGATGGTGTGTTCAGGGTGATGAGCTGTGTTGCTTTTACGCCAAACATAACGTTTTGCATTGTTGCCAAAAAGTTCGATTTTGGTTTCATCTGACCAGAGCACCTTCTTCCACATGTTTGGTGTGTCTCCCAGGTGGCTTGTGGCAAACTTTAAACGACACTTTATATGGATATCTTTAAGTAATGGCTTTCTTCTTGCCACTCTTCCATAAAGGCCAGATTTGTGCAGTATACGACTGATTGTTGTCCTATGGACAGAGTCTCCCACCTCAGCTGTAGATCTCTGCAGTTCATCCAGAGTGATCATGGGCCTCTTGGCTGCATCTCTGATCAGTCTTCTGCTTGTATGAGCTGAAAGTCACTTGCACAGTGCTCCTTGGGATGTTTAAAGCTTGGGAAATCTTTTTGTATCCAAATCCGGCTTTAAACTTCTCCACAACAGTATCTCGGACCTGCCTGGTGTGTTCCTTGTTCTTCATGATGCTCTCTGCGCTTTAAACGGACCTCTGAGACTATCACAGTGCAGGTGCATTTATACGGAGACTTGATTACACACAGGTGGATTCTATTTATCATCATTAGTCATTTAGGTCAACATTGGATCATTCAGAGATCCTCACTGAACTTCTGGAGAGAGTTTGCTGCACTGAAAGTAAAGGGGCTGAATAATTTTGCACGCCCAATTTTTCAGTTTTTTATTTGTTAAAAAAGTTTGAGATATCCAATAAATTTCGTTCCACTTCATGATTGTGTCCCACTTGTTGTTGATTC
>JAAIIK010020396.1:664056-685226 GCA_014706435.1 Silurus glanis
ATATATATATATATATATATGAAACCTGAACCTATTATGTTTTCAGCTCACTGTATTATGAAAAAAATTGGTTGTTTGAAGAAAACCTTTGCTGCTGGTTTGGTAATGGGTTCATTTTGAGATGGCATGTGGGTGTATAAAGTGTTTTGTTATTTTTATTAAATGTTGGCTGTGAGATTCACCACTGTGCCGAGCTGGAGGTGGGTAAAGGGAACTCTGAGAAGAGTTTTAAAAAAATGGTTTTCTCCTTATTGGGCAACCATTTGTGAATGAAACCCTGCAAAAAAATGAATAAATGATCATTAATAAATGGTCAGATGTATCAAGTGTACTGTTTTGCGCCAAAAAGCGTACACATTTGATTTGGTTTTATTTTCTCAATTTAGTAAAAAATTGTTTATTGTCTGGTTTCTGTGAAATATAACCCATATGAATTTTTTTGAATATGAATCACCCACTATACCGGAATAACGTTTCAGACATACTCTGGTGCAGAGTGTGTTTTGCAGAAAATAAAGTGTGTAACACACTCAGTATGGGACCAGTTATAAACGTGCGTAATCACTGTGTTGGAGTTAACAGCTGGCACACTTAAATGTAAAGTGCTTATGTGAATGTGATTTTATGCCATGGAGAAAATAACCAAATGACATTGGACGATTTCATAAGCAATTTCTATTTTTTGTGCACAAAAATATTCTGAACACATTTAATGATTAAGGAGATAAAATGGCACCAATCCACAGTACAAGTTTACAAGTCAAGTTTTTATTCTGATATCCTTTTGGTGTACATATTATATATAATATATATATATTGCCTACAGCCTCCATAACTGTAACAAACCTAAACACTTGTTCACCAATCAAGACAAGCAGAAGGTCAGGTTTTTGTCTATTGGAAATAAGTATCTGTCTTTTACCTGAAGTGGAACCAGTTAATATCTGGGTTTAAATGTGTGTCCCCACCATTTGAAAGCAGGAAGAATCTGTGAACAGTGATAAAGAAAATCCAGATTTTCTGCATACTGACCTGGTGGCACCAAAACAAATGATCCCTTGAAAGTTGCTAAGCAAAATGTTAGCATTTTAAAGTAATGAGAAAAATATTAGCAAAGCAAATTATTATTTTACAGTGTAGTCTAGCTAATGACATGGACAGAAAATAATAAGAGCTGGTCCAGATGACCTTTCTACGTAATTTTTTCTCTTTTAACACTTTTTGTGTTGATTTTAGCAGATTTTAAATGTAATTAATATGCACATTTAAGTAAATATATAAAAGTGCTGGTAAGGTTTTACATAAACAAAAGCTGAGCTGGGAAGGATGTGCTGCAAGTAAGAGCAATAAAGGATGGAGATGGAAATGTGTTGAATAGTGAGGAGAGTGTGTTGAGAAGATGGAGGGAGTATTTTGAGCAGCTGATGAATAAGGAAAATTAAAGAGAGAGAAGGTTGGATGGTGTGGAGATGGTAAAGCAGGAATAGAATATAATAGAATTAGTAAGGAGGAAGTGAGAGCAGCGATTAAGAGGATGAACAGTGGAAAGTCAGGAGGACCCGATAACATACCAGTAAAAGCATGGAGATGTTTAGGAGAGGAATGGAGAAGGAGTGTGCTGGTACCGATCTGTAAGAACAAGGTAGATGTGCAGACCTGCAGTAACTACAAGGGAGTTAAGTTGATCAGTCACACCATGAAGTTATTAGAAAGAGTAGTGGAAGCCAGGCTGAGAGAAGAGGTGACCATCTGTGAGCAACAATTTGATTGCATTCTGAGGAAGAGCACCACAGATGCATTATTTGCTTTGAGAATGTTGATGGAGAAGTTTAGAGAAGGCCAAAAGGAGTTGCATTGTGTGTTTGTGGATTTAGAGAAAACGTAGGACAGGGTGCCGAATGAGGAGTTGTGGTATTGTATGAGAAAGTCTGGTGTGTCAGAGAAGTATGTGACGGTGGTGCAGGACATGTATCAGGACAGTGAGACAGCAGTAATGTGTGCAGTGGGAACGACAGACTGGTTCAAGGTGGAGGTTGGACTGCATCAAGGATCGGCTCTGAGCCCTTTCCTGTTTGCAGTGGTGATGGACAGTTTGGCAGACGAGGTCAGACAGGAGTCTCCGTGGACTATGATGTTTGCGGATGATATTGTGATTTGTGGTGAGAGTAGTGAGCAGGTTGAGAAGAGCCTGGAGAGGTGGAGATATGCACTGGAAAGAAGGGGAATGAAAGTCAATAGGAGTAAGACAGAGTACGTGTGTGTGAATGAGAGGGAGGGCAGTGGAGTGGTGCGGTTGCAGAGAAAAGAGGTGGTGAAGGTGGAGGAGTTCAGGTACCTGGGGTCAACAGTGCAAAGTAATGGAGAGTGTGTTAGAGAAGTGAAGAAAACAGTGCAGGCAGGGTGGAGTGGGTGGAGAAGAGTGGCAGGAGTGATTTGTGATAGTAGGGTATCTGCAAGAGAGAAAGGGAAAGTTTATAGGACTGTGGTGAGACCTGCGATGTTTTATGGTTTAGAGACAGTGGCATTGAGTAAAAGACAGGAGGTGGAGCTGGAGGTAGCAGAGCTGAAGATGTTGAGGTTTTCGTTGGGAGTGACGAGGATGGACATGATTAAATATTAGTTTATTAGAGGGACAGTGCATGTAGGATGTTGTGGAGACAAGGTGAGGGAGGCGCTATTGAGATGGTTTGGACATGTGCAGAGCAGGGACTTGGAATATATTGCTAGGAGAATGTTGAGGATGGAGCCACCAGGAGGAAAGAAAAGAGGAAGGCCAAAAAGGAGTGGACATGTGGTGAGGGAGGACATGCAGGTGGTTGGGTTGAAAGAGGCAGATGTAGAGTACAGGGGGGTAGGGAGACGGATGATTCTCTTTGGCGACCCCTAATGGGAGAAGCCGAAAGAAGAAGTTATAAGCGTCGACCAGGCATAACTTGATGGCCACCAATCAGTTATAACATTGACCACCTGCCTAATATTGTGTTGGTCCCCTTTCGCTTCCAAAACAGTTCTGACCCTTCAAAAATTGACAGCATTAACTTCTTTAGCAATGTGACCTACAGGAGCTCGTCTGTTGGATCGGCCCACACAAACTAGCCTTTCGATTTCCACGTGCTTCAATGAGCCTTGGCCACCCATGACCCTTCCTTGGATGACTTTAGATACTGACCACTGCAGATCAGGAACACCCCATAAGACCTGAGTTTCGGAGACCCTCTAACCCAGTCGTCTAGACGTCACAATTTGTCAAACTCGTTTAAATCTTTACGCTTGCCCATTTTACCTGCTTCTGATCACATCAACTTCGAGGACAAAATGATCACATGCTGCCTGATACATCCCACCCACTAACAGGTGCCATGATGAAGAGATAATCAGTATGATTAACTCACCAGGGATAGATTGTGTTTACTTCACACAAACACGGCGCCACCAACATACTCCTAGCAGTGACATTTACGTTTACTTTAGGACCCGCCACGACCATGCGTTTGTGCGAATGATAGAGTGAAAGCATTTTAAGATACCAAATGATAGTGATGGGAAAAAAATATAGTTGGAGAAGTCATTTGAACAAATGTTTACTCTCCTGTGTTATATGTTCTCATAAAGATATGTGAAGGTCAGTGTTTCTCTTTCTAATGAAGATTCCCCGATGCCAAGGGAATTCGAAATATGGGAAAGGTTGAATGCGAAAGGGCACATCGTTAATCTATTCTAGCAGGGAACGATAGTGATTCTGAACATCGGCCAGAGTAACTGTAACTGGGGGTAACTGTATTATTCCCCCCCTCCCCCTGTTTATTGTGCACACTAGGTCTCCTCCTGCTTGGGTTCTGTAAAAGTTGTGTTTGTATTCAGTAATGTTGTTTTCCTAGTAAAATTACACTAAGCAGAAATGACTTCCTACTAATTGCGCTTTAAGTCAAAGGAGAAATTATTTTTTTTTTGCATTAATTAATAAGCATGCCTGATGAGTACATTACATTCAGGTCTTCATTTCGAATATGTTCATTTAACCGGTGCGTCCATCCATGCATCAATTTCAGACATATTTTGCAAATGTTTTCATGCTTTTCACGGCAGTGCAGTGAAGCTTGAAGTTACACTAAGTAAAAAATTGATGCCTGTCACCTGTGGTAATGACTTGTGAAATATTCTCGCCAGAATAGATTTTTTTTTTTTCTCTCTGTTCAATGTGTAATTTTGTGGAATCACACTTTGATGGTAAAATAGGCATCTTTCTTTTATTTTAATGAGCATATTAAATGCTAAACACATATAAAAATTTCTTATGGAGTTAAAAACTCTTGACTTAGTGTCATGTGTAATACAAAAACAGTTGAATGCAAGTGCAGTTAAGCAGTCTGTTATATTGTACAGAAGAGAAAATCCAGTATCCATATTTAAACGCTATATTCCGATAGTGTAGTAACGAATTTGAAATCGAAAACATGAGCTAAAAAACATTATAAAGGATATGTTTTGTTGACATCTAGGAAGAAAGTCACAAAGAGCATTTACTTCGCATCGGGTTTGTGAACACATGTTCTTTTATAGTACGGGTGTGTAACAGAGCACACTTGTGTTGGGTGTCTGTGGTGGCGCTGTGTGTATGCCGCAGTGGTCCCTGGGCTTCTAACAAGCTGAGATTTAAACCTAGAGCTTGCTATAAAAAAAAAATCCCATATAAAGAATAAAACTGATTCATTTAAATTGGGGTTAATGTTCTTGACTCAATAAGCATTAGTCAGATTGTCAAAGGAACAACCGAGCAACGTAGCCAAACTTTAGCTTTGGCTCTCTGGATAATATTTTATTTCACTAGAAAAAGATAATTAAGATTAGAGGAAACAACACATTTTTTTCATAATGGCTTGCAACAATGTCATTTCATAGAATTGAGCAGCTATGGGGTTTAGGGCCTTTAGGGCTCAGGGGCCCAGGTGTGGCAGTTTGTTGTGTCTGGGAAGTTCTTGTTTATTTTTGTTTTTCTTTTTTTTTGGCTACAAAGGCAGCATGTTTGTGAATGGGGCCATGTATTAGAAGTCAGAATACATACGTATATATATATATATATATATATATATATATATATATATATATATATGAATTTTGAGCCAAAAAGGTGTGGACTTGCTCTTCTACTTCAGTTCTTACTAAACTCCTGTGGCTTAGTCTTTCCTGACTGATATACCTGTTAGCAGAGGTGGACGAAGTACACAAACCATGTACTTAAATTAAAGTAGAGATACACTCTGTAACATATTACTCCAGTTAAAGTAAAAGTGCTCCCTTTAAACTTTCAACTACAAATGTACAGTATTTTTCCTCAAATGTACTTAAGTATCCAAAGTACTATGATTTATTATGGCTATAATGTTCCAATTATAATTTTGGTCACAAAACTCTTTACTTAATCAACTCAGTTTTTGTGAGAAAACTCTGTTACTCTTAACACACCAATCTATTAATAGAATGATATTAATGAGTCAATCGCTGAATGATATCGATTCAAATGTTAATGAGCCCAAAACTTTCTTTTCAACTACTTTTAGACGAAAAGTCGTCTAAATAAGGCCACGGGTTTTGTGGCAAGTTTCAGCTCAGGAGTTTCTTCATCATTTATTCCTCTCAAAATGTTCTGCTTGCTGTTGAACTGATGCTGAACTGTATGTTGGTGATAAGTTTGACCAGTTACATTTTTAACATCTCAAATAAAAAGAAACCGCCGATTTTACAAAATGTAGTTAAGTAAAAAGTAAGATATTTGACTTTGAAATGTAGTAAAGTTCAAGTAGAAATACTGTATACACAAATGTTAATACCTTAGTGTAGTACAGATAAATGAAAAAGCTACTTAAGTACAGTAACAAATTACATTTACTTTGTTACTGTCCACCACTGTCTATTGGTTGCTTTTTACTTTCCTTCAAAATTTATTTCAATTCTGGTATAACATGCCATTTGTGTAAAACTTTTAGTTTGATTGTAAGTATAGTATAGATTCAACAGGACTCACAGTAATTACGCCTGGGTGTGTCTACACACATATTTGAACCAATTAATAAATACAATTTGGTGAATTGTTTAATCTAAGGGCCATTCACACAGGGCCAATAAATATTCTGATTGTTTAAGTGTACATTTGGTTTGCTCCAGTTGGATGACATTTAAATGTAAAATCTAAAACAATTTGCTGTAACAAATTTGCAATAAAATAAAAAAAATTAAAGCCAGCATTGTAAGTGAATGAAAACAAAAGATATAGAAAGCATCTCATGCCATTAAAAATATATTGTTTACCACACGGGAAAATAATTACTACCTATAAATAATATGTTGCATAAAAGTAAACATAGATGCCACAACTATCATTTTTTTTAACTCCAAATGCATTTATTATATTTAATGCAACATCAATCTAATGTCCCATCCAATCATAATTGCAATACAAATTGGTAAAGTATATAATGCGTACATACCATTTCAAATGAATATTCATGAGTGCGGGATGAGACATCGCTGTTTTCCAGCACATATCCGGTTTTATTTAAACAGGTTTCGAAAAGCAATAGCGAATTATGAACTAAGAACCATAATTCATGTGTCTGTAAGTTGATTTAAGTATAGGATTTCAAAATGAAAATTAGGGCCATGATGTTCCTTCAGTTCGCTAATGAGCCATTTAAAGTTTTCATACCTACTAAAAATAGCAGCAATATTAATACAAACTTCTTCCATAATCTGGTCGTTTGATAGCTGATAATCAAAAAAAAAAAAAAAAAAAAAAAAAAACAGAGGCTGATGAAGATCAGAATTCAAAGATATAGAAATATGTAACATATATGTGTAAAGAATACATTTTCATATATGGGAAATTTAATCCTGAGGGTTTTTTGCAGTTTAATGACAAGCACAAAGACGAGCCGGAATAATTTCAGTCTCCTGCATTTATGCATTTGGCAGTGCTACACTGAACAGCAGGGATGCCTAAGATAAGCCCAAGACTGACCTCTCCAATTACTCTCTAGGCCAGTATCAATGTTGAATAGACCTTTCTTTTGGCTTCTCCCGTTAGGGGTCGCCACAGCAGATCATCCGCATGTTTTGATTTGGCACATGTTTTTACGCTGGATGCCCTTCCTAACGTAACCCTTCCCATTTATCCGGGCTTGGGACCGGCACTAAGAGTGGCTGGGGTTGGTTCCCTGACCGGGGATCGAACCCGAGCCGCAGCGGTGAGAGCGCCGCATCCTAACCACTAGACCACCAGGGGACCATCAATGTTGAATAGACCAATGAGCAAATTCTACATTAACATCTATGTGACACTATTTTCACATTGTAAATAATTCCATAACTCAACATCAGGTATCTCATATATTATGTTGTATCATGAATGGTGTTGCACAATATATTAAAGTATATATACCCTTTAAATATATAGAAACATTGCATAGTAAGTAAAAAAAATATATATATATTTCTCATGCAACCAATATAACTACAAATATGTTCATTATTCATACATGTTCACCATTTGTTAAATATATGTTTATATTATATTATGGTCATATATCAGATTTCTGTAGCTAATACATTCATTCCCTTTAAAAAAAAAAAAAAGAGCGTTGAGTTGAATTGCAGCAACTGAGAAAACGTCTCCATGATGTCCCGTCACAGGAAGGAATAAAGAAAGAAGCCTCCACGTTAACCTACAGCTTTTATATGATTAGTGGGACAATAAATCAAGGGAACTCCCTGTTCATCAAATTTACTCACAAATCCATGACAAAACTTTGAATTTTCTTTACGATCTCCACCATATACTCTGATACAGTCTTCTTCTTCTTTCGGCTGCTCCCATTAGGGGTCGCCACAGCGGATCATCCGTCTCCATACCCCCCTGTCCTCTACATCTGCCTCTTTCACACCAACTACCTGCATGTCTTCCCTCACCACATCCATGAACCTCCTCCTTGGCCTTCCTCTTTTCCTCCTCCCTGGTGGCTCCATCCTCAGCATTCTTCTACCAATATAACTCATGTCCCTCCTCTGCACATGTCCTAACCATCTCAATCTCGCCTCCCTCACCTTGTCACCAAAACGTCCTATATGGGCTGTTCCTCTAATAAACTCATTTCTAATCTTGTCCATCCTCGTCACTCCCAACGAAAACCTCAACATCTTCAGCTCTGCTACCTCCAGCTCCACCTCCTATCTGATACAGTATGAAGGGAAAAAATAGTGGCAGCTTGGTGGTGCTGGGATTTGAACTAATAACCTTTTGTTCAAACATATTAACCACTGAACTAGCATCTCCATGGTGTTGGCTATTATAGCGCAAAAAACAACTGCAATACAAACACCATCTGCATTATAGGATATAGGATAATATTTCACTTCTTTTCTCTTAGTTGTAAGGATCCAAACAATTCTATACTTTTACCATGTCTCTGGATGTAAACCCATTTCAACATGATAATGATACCCATCAGAGGAAGTCAATTCTGGCATAAGTCCATTGAAAAAAAAAAAAAAGTAGTTTCCCACCGGATCTTTTTTAAGAGTCTAGAAATGTAATGTTAATTTCTGTATTTTTTGTTGTTGTTTGTTTGTATGCTTCTCAGGAGACTCCTAAAAAAAAACGAGCTAGACATTTTGTTTTGACAGCTTTACATAATGGCTCTGACAGAAACACTTTGGGAACAGGCACAAACCGCGTTATTGTTTTTCCGCTGAAGCGGTCTATAAACATGAATCGCATGGGGCATCGACTTCTGTGCTTTCTTGCACTTGGCTAATAAATATACCATGCGCATATTTGGTCCTTACGTAACTCTATGAGCAGTTTGCTGTTTCACACTCATTAGTGATATGTAAGCATTCATTTGAGAACCATACCCAAGGCAAGTCCATAACATGAATCCTGATTTCCAATTGTAAACTGGATATTTGTGGAAATTGGTGGTCATGTCTCTGTATATAGGACAGCCAATAGATTATCATTTTGTAATCAAGCAACAGGAAGTTTGGGGAGCTTGAAGATTTTATTACTTTTTTTTTTTTTTTATTTACCACAAATTTAAAGCCAAGTGACATTGAATGACATTATGAAAATGCACAAATATTATTTGTTATTATTATTTATTACGCTATATATTTTATATTTTATATATAAATTTAATCCACATTTTATCCACTCTGAGGTATTGCATTGTGTAAAATGGATGCATTGGTTGCATAAACTGTGCATTGGTTGCATTTTACTAGGATATGAAGCACATTTTACATTCTATTAGGATTGCAAAATTCAAGGAATTTTCAAGACTGGGAAACATCCATGGGAATATATGGGAATATACAAAAAAAAATTAAGATTAGACAATAAGAGGGATCTTAAATGTAGTTAGTCTTGCAGGAAAATCTCAAGTTAAAACAAGCAGATTTATTGCAATTTTAGTTGAATTTCTACCTGCACATTCATCAATCACATGCATAGCACAAACCTACTGCAGGGCCACTGAGACCACGCCCCCTACATGCACTGTGCATTCCTTCATAACAGAACACACATCATTTCTTGGATCCTGTAAACAAAATAATGTCAAAAAAATTTCCATCTTGGCGACTGATAAATATTACATGATAAATATGATAAATATTACATACATTCATGTTTTAAACTTCCCTGTGCTGTGTGTAAACTATTGTGCAACAATATTATAGTAGCAATTAGCAATTAAAAACTGTATTATTTTGCATGCGTCAGCTTATGACCAAACAAAATGTTTATATTTATGTTTGTATATGATACAGTTACCGTATTATTCGGACTATAAGCCGCTACTTTTTTCCCACGTTTTGAGCCCCACGGCTTAAACAACGAAGCGGCTAATTTATGGATTTTTCCTGGGTTTTTCCCGGTTTCACAAACTTCAAGCCAAAAAACTGAGCGACATAACATTAGACCAATTAAATTTCCGAATGGAAACGAAAAAACGCACCTCACCTGTGTTCTGAGCTGCACGGCATCGGGAGAAAAAACGTTTTTTTTAAACGCACGACGATGCCAAAAGATAAACTCTCGAGAGAAATAGTTGTGAAAGGAAGGAGGAAGACAGTGAACAATGACTTTCTTGGTCGGCTACTGTTTAGATACAAGCCGTTGTAGCGCGTTGAGTCTGGGTGAAGGGAGAGCTCGCTAACTCCAGTTGCAACAGAAATCATATAAGCACAGACAGGTTTCCAAAACTCGTGCTTTTTTATTTTTCTTGGCAACAGCGTTATGGGTTAGTCAAAGAAACTTAGAAATGAGCATCAGAAAATAATAAGGACATATTCCTCGGTCTTGCACACATGCAGTAATACCGGAAAATGCGGCGGCAGGCTATTCCCAAAATGCCGCTCTGCTCTTAAAGGAGCCACAAAATATTTCACCCGTTACACCGTGTTACAGACACTGTCTTTCGTTAAAGCCTGTGTAAAGTTCATTAGTTTCAGTGTAGAGACCTGCGGCTT
Organism: Silurus glanis; assembly: GCA_014706435.1. Lineage (NCBI taxonomy): Eukaryota > Metazoa > Chordata > Actinopteri > Siluriformes > Siluridae > Silurus > Silurus glanis. The sequence continues at coordinate 674,581 of JAAIIK010020396.1, forward strand.
ATAGACAGGTGCGGCTTATTTATGTTCAAAATAAAAATCTTTGTAAAATTCAGTGGGTGCGGCTTATATATGGGTGCGCTTTATAGTCCGGAAATTACGGTATATGCATTTCTACAAATTTCGAATGAATTAGCATAAATTTACCGAAAATGCTCCGCCCCTTTGCAACACTACATGCTATTGAGTTGATGCAATAATGACTTGCTCAGATGTTACACTTTTAATCAGAACGATTTTCAACGAATTTCATGTTGTTTCTACTAAACAGCCGACTAAATCACAAGTTGCTGTGCGAAAATGTTTAAAACAAACAAACAAAAATTGCAGCAAACTCTGATTTTTGGCTGCAGCCATCAGGACAAAAATTCAGCAAACTCTTGTACAGACTGAATAAAAAAACTAAATTCTAATTGCACAGATATCTAAGTATCTGGGTCCTATCATGAGAACAATAGGATGTGTGTGTAGCATGTGTGTAATTCAAGAATGCACCCGAGATAATGCTGGAGTTTATTACAGTGCACTGCTCATACATTTTCATTTAAATTAGAGAAGCCAGTCCACCTACTGGAAGCCCTCACAGATAACCTGAACTCTGGATTGAACCAGAACCCCTATTACTATGAGATAACAGTTTTTCAGATCATGGGAGGCTGAAGGAGATGCAGTTAAGCGAAGTATATTCAAGACAGGCAGACAGATTAAAAAAAAAAGAAAAAAGCAAGATCAGAATCACAAAAACAGGTCTAGGTCAGGCAAGTGCAACCTGGATAAACCAGGCAAAAAAATAAAAAATAAAAAAAAATGCAAAAAGAGAACAGCAGTCGCAGGTTTGGCAACAGTCCGATAAATTTCAATTCAATGTTATTTCTATAGCTCTTTCCACAATGGACATTTTCTCATAGCAGCTTTACAGAATTAGAGAACAAAGTTAATGTGTGTTTATCCCCGATAAACAAGCCTGGGGCGACTGTAGCAAGGAAACATTCCCTTGTACGAGGAAGAAAACTTGAGAGGATCCAGACTCCAAAAGGGGAACCCATCACCCCTTATCTTCCTGACACCAAGAGTGTGATTACAAATCATTAAAACGTCACAAACACAGGTGAATATCATTAACATTGGAGTGTGTGGTTAATGAGTAATGTCCTTTCTACAGTCTTACACAGTCAGTTAGAGTTGTAGAACCAGGAGCTCATTAACAACTCATACATTAGCTCAACATATGAGATCATTACAGATTCAACACCAACTTCTCCATGCCAGATCTTTTAAATAGAGATGGAGTAAGTTTATGAATGTTATTTTGAGAATTTAGTATTGAAGAGTTTGTTTATCCTCCAAGTCTTCATGAAGTGGTATCCAACCGGAGCCGGTATAGCTCTAGATTGCTCTGGATCTGTGTGGGGTTGCCATGTTCTCTTTGAAAGTGAAACACCTGAGTGTATTAATGTGCGAGCGTCTGTTTAATGTGTGCGATAGACAACAGGTGAATGTAATTCGAATCTGGTGACTGTGAACATGACAAAGATTGTGTGCTTTGGAAACTGTAGTCTGGAGCAGCCATATTTGTATACAATATACAAATATTGTATACTGGGACGTACGAGTGCCAATTGGATCCCACTACATGTGTGTGGTTTTGACATTGGACCTCCTGGAGTGTTTAAAGGCTCTGGCATGGAGAAGCTGGTGCTGGATCTGTGATGATCACAAATGTTGAGCTCAGTAGCTCCTAGTTTTATAACCATAAAGACTGTAGAAAGAACATTACTTATAATCTTATACTCCAGTGCTCATGTTAGTTCTCACTCTCCAGTGTTCTGTATTGTTGAAAGATTTATGATCAAACTCTTGATGTCACCCAAATGAGGATGAGGTTCCCCTTTTGAGTCTGGTTCCTCTCAAGGTTTCTTCCTCAAAGCATCTAAGGAAGTTTTTCCTTGCCACAGTCGCCACGGCTGCTCATCAGGGATAAATGCACACTGTTTACCTTGACTGTTGATTTCTGTAAAGCTGCTTTGAGACAATGTCTGTTGTGAAAAGCGCTATAGAAATAAACTTGACTTGAAACTTGACTTGACAATAGTATAGTCAACAGTTGAGGTTGATCTGCTGCTTGCTTTGCTGTCCTGGTGATAATTAAACCGATTCTAATTCAATGCATTGGAAGTTGAATATATTTAATTGAATATTTATATGAGGTGGTATGAGAGTTTTGAAACTAACTAGTTTTTATGACTTCATCATGGACAAGTTAGAACAAAGAGTAAATGTGAAATTCTGCGTGAAACTGGGCAAATGTTCCACAGGGACGTTTGACGTGGCATACGTTTGACATTCGGCGATGCTGCACCGAGTCATTCGAGGTGTTTTGGGTGTCACGAGCGCTTCAAGAACATCACCGGAGGACGACGAGAGATCAGGAAGACCATCAACGAACTCAACCCCCGAAAATGTCGAAACCATTCATAAATGATGATGGTCAGAGAACAATCCACATGATATCACTTCCGCACCTACCCTACTCGCTAGATTTGGCTTCTGCATACTTTCTCCTCTTCGCAAGGATGGACATCCAGCTGGGGCTGTAACAATTCCTCGAGTAACTCGAGTAATTAGATTACAAGAATTCGTTTAGTCCATTTAACTGCACACAGAGGACTGTGTTTCCCACACACCATTATTACTGACGCACCATCCGCTAAACTCTAAAGCACTCTGGACATAAAACACAGAAGACGCTGCAGAATGAAAAACAGAGAAACAGGGAGAAAACAGCGAGAAGCGAGGAGAAGATTCATATGGAAGCCTATTTTCATCACATTAAATAAAAAGTTTGCATAATTCCGACTTTTTTTTTTGCCAACCATAGCGCCAAAAAGAAATTAAATAAGCTACAATCAATAGAATCACATGGTATTAAACTGAGCCCCTGATCCATGGAGAGAACTCTGTCTAACAATCAGCTCTGGAAGAGACGGAACAAGACAGATGAAACAGAGGAGCCTCAGCTACACCAACAGCTTCAAACCTCAGGCCCACAACATGGTTACCGGTGGATGCACCAGAAACGTTGGATGTTTTACGAGAAATAGTCAGAATTGCAAGAAAAAAGTCAGAATTGCGTACATTTCCTTTTTTTTTTTTACATTTTTTTTAATTATAATCTGAATTTGTATTTACATTTTGATGTAATGTGGCAACTAAATGCACTAAATGCAATTTCAGCAATAAAAAGATGTAAATGTTGATATTTCTAAAAAGGAAACAAATGACTTTTAAAAGACCCGTCTTATTTTCTCTTGTATATTAAGTGTTGCTCTTTAATAAAGAAAAGTACTTCTTGTCCGATTACTCGATTAATCGTAGGAATAATCGGTAGAATACTCGATTACTAAAATAATCGAGAGCGACAGCCCTAGATCCAGCTCAAAGGTCGCTGTTTTCGCACCATTGCAGAGTTCCAGACCGAATCGCAGAAGGCGATTCCAGGACACATTCCAGACGTGGCAGGAACATTGGGAGCGCTGTATTGCTGAGCGAGAGGGACTAGTTTGAAAGTGATGGTGTGTAAACGTAGATAAACAAAGTCGAAAATTTTGGATACCACTTCTTTCACCATATTATTGTTGAAATTTTAGAATGTCTTCATAAAACCCACATTTGCTATAGCATCATGCTGTATGCATCGCTAAAGAACACATATTGTAGCTGGAGCCATTAATCTTAATGTGTTTCAGATTAATCTTCTTTTGTATTTGCAATTACAACCAGTGTGCTGGTTTTTATGTTGAAGTATAAACCAATCACCTGCTTGGGCAGGGAATTCTGGGATTCTGCTTTAGTTGTACTGCAACACATTCACTACTGTTGCTGAGCCACACTCCAGCACCAAGCTCTGTGCACCAGAATGCTCCACTGGTAAGCTTTAGCTCTGTCGTATTCTTGGCTTTTTACTTAATCAAGTTTAGAAAATAAGAACCATCTTCAGCATCCTTCAGTTTGTCTTTCCTCTGCTCACTGCCAACTTCTTATTCGAATGTTGCAAAGATGCTAATTCTTACATGGGATAAGCAGACAAGATTTCCTGTTCCTTCCCATAAGGCTCTGCAGTCGAATCTTCTGAATCGCTCTTTAACTCCCTGAGGTGACTGTGCATTTTCAGAGGAATAATGACGAGTCAGCGGTATCCATGTGGCTTTCAAGCTTTACACATCGCTGTTGGTATTATGCTTCTTTTAGGGCATGGCTCCATAAAGTGCCTATCAAAGATGCTCTGACCGCAAGTCATTTGAACATCGAGCACTGTTTATTACTGAGCTTTATCATGACCAGGCAGAACAAACAGCTGTGTGGAAAATCTTTACGAATGTACACCAATCAGACATAACATGACCACCTGTCTAATATCCTGTTGGTTCCTTGTTTGCTGCCAAAACAGTCCTGAAACATTAAGAATTCACTGCATTTACTTCTTCAGCAATTTTATGCATCACACAACATAGAGCCACATCACACAACACAGAGCCGTATCACACAACATAGAGCCACAACACAGAGCTACATCACACAACATGGAGCCACAGAGCTTTTCGCATGGTTTAGTTTGCCATTTGCCGCTAGCCTCTCTTTGCGAAAGAACGCGGGTGTGAGCGATTGATGACGTAAACATTTCAGATGAGTCTTTTTCTTGTGTGCGTCAGTTTTTGACTGTCGTACATTCTGACATTGTGACAGCTGAGAGCCTACAGTGTGACATGGGGATCATGTTTGTACAGTCTGACGAGCAACAATAGTAAAGGACCATTAAAAATCGCACAGTGTGCGCCTAGCATTAGCCAAAGACATTTTTGCAACAATTCCCCGGAGGAAGCCAAAAGGTCAGAGTGATACATTAAGGCATTGATTCCTAAATGAATCAGAAGTGTCTTATTTGAGGTTTGAAAAGCAGATTACATGTTGCTTTCTGGGTAAATCCTTCCTTACAAACTACAGCTGTTCTATTTTAACGGTCGTAAAACAAGCTTCTGTTGACCTAATAAAGTATTCGATGATGATTTGCAGGGGGTTTTCCAGAGCTTTTGCAATGCTGCAGCCGTTTTTTTATGATGCCAGAATTGTTAAAGGTTGGTACTGTGGTGCAGAGGGTCTTGTAACTACCTCACAGCTCCAGAATAGTTGACTGGGTTAAAACATGGGTTTCCACTAGGATCGTGTCAACTTCTCAAAATCTCGGAAAAAATACAAAATAGGCCCCAGGTGTGAACGCGTGTAAGCATGAATCTAATATCCAAAGCACTAGTTAAATGGCAATGGGATAACTTATGGTACAAAATAATAATAATATGTAATGTGTCATTTTTATTATAATAATAATTCATGCATAGAAAAAAGTACCTTTATACCGTGTTCAGTCTGACAACTTGATTCTGATTGGCTGAAAGAAGCAGGTAGCTGTGGTCAGCCTTATAAATACCTGCAACTCAGTTACATAGAGTGCTTTTTAAATGCAGTCTCTTCAGATGGTTCTTCAACATTGTGTCATCGGTTAAAATCATATAACATACCCCTTAGCCATGGACTACCACTCACACTATCTTCTTTTGTTAGCACAAATACGCATTTGTCATTTTAATGGGTCTTTCTTATTCAATTCTTATTCTATTCAATTCATTTTTATTTGTATAGTGCTTTTAACAATGAACATTGTCTCAAAGCAGCTTTACACAGATAATGCGGTGATTAAAAGTGAATATGTTCTTTATAAGTAAGTTTGTCCCTGATGAGCGAGCCGGTGGCGACTGTGGCGAGGAAAAACTCCCCGAGATGGCATAAGGAAGAAACCTTGAGAGGAACCCATCCTCATCTGGGTTGCACCGAATGTCCATTTATAGCAGATATACGATGTTGCGGGGTACAGTGTTGATGATTAGAAGCGAACTGTATTCCTGAGTCAATGTAGCAGACTGTTGACATTAACTACAGTCCAATCGATATTCAAAGCACAATCCAAAACGTATCCCTTACTATTTCTTTGATTGTGTACACATGCATGCATATTATCACATGGGTTGTATTATTGTGACTATTTATTTTGCCTCCTTGGTGTTTGGGGCTTCTATACCTTCAAAGCATGTAGTGCTTCCCTTACCAGACTTCCCAACTAGGAAGAAAAGCCCACACTGATGCCCATTAAGTTTGTTAAAACTAATATATTTGCAATGAGTTCAATGATTCGCTCATGTGTCCTAAGAGTCGCATAGAATACAGATTAACATGGCAGAGGTAGAGCTGCATCTTCCTTAGAAAGAGAACAGGAAACATCTGGTTTATCTTTTATTTTCCCACCTACAAAACCATTTTTGTGAATAGTGCAATTCTTTAAAAGTCAGAAGGCACTTAAGTAAATTGATGTTTGCATGAATCAAAAAATTAAAAGTGTACCCTCTGTACTATACTGAATTGCATAGCATCATATTTTTTTCTATTGCATTGCACTAAAAGACTGCATTACACCAGTAGCTGCTTCATATGTATCTTGTTCATAATGTATCGTATCGTTGGCTATGCATCAAGATGCGAATCGCATCGGCCTCAGTTATGGAGATGCGCATCCCTAATTCAGTGGTTGTGTTGATTTGTTTATTAATGCTGTATTTTTCACTGTTTACGTGTCAAGATAGCGGTTGTGGGCATCATTGATATCACAGGGAGACATTGTTAGTACAGTTACGAAGACATTGATTGGAACAAACATTTTGGTGTTTGATTATTTCTTACTTGGCATAATCCAGTGACGGCATTAATGTCACATTAATAAAAAAATTCAAGCAAAGTAAGTAAGTAAAAAACATTTTGGTCTTAATGTCCCAGAATGCAATGCACATATGTAATGCAGTTAAGTCAGGCACTTTGCTGCTTCGAAAAATCAATAGAAACAATTACAGAATTTCGAATATCCGAAATTTCACTAATAAAAAACTTTCTTTCGGCTTCTCCCATTAGGGGTCGCCACAGCGGATCATCCACATATTTGAGTTGGCACATGTTTTTACGCTGGATGCCCTTCCTAACGCAACCCTTCGCATTTATCCGGGCTTTGGACCAGCACTAAGGGTGCACTGGCTTGTGCAACCCTAATGGCTGGGGTTGGTTCCCTGACCGGGGATCGAACCCGGGCCGCAGCGGTGAGAGCGCCGCATCCTAACCACTAGACCACCAAGGAACCTTAAATCCGAAATTTCACTAATATAGGGTTACAAATGATTGTGCAAATGATTACATAGTGTGTTTGCGTGCATCATTAAATCATTTCAAAGAAACCACACTAGAATCCTGATACTAAATCACGCCCTTTTGGTGTCCAGTACATAACAACATGCGATCTACAGGATGGCGCAGTGAAACAGGAAATTTTGGAGCTATGATTTGGCAACCCTGGGACGTCTGCATTTGTTTGGAATCAGTGCGACCTCGTTTCGAATCCCTTGCTGTTAGTTTTAATGGAGCAGCTTAGTGGTCTGCTATTACAACATGGGTGCATCATTTTCGAAGAAACATCTTGATGATCTTTCCTCACGATGGCAGCTCGTACAGCCTCAATATTCTCTGATATGCAGGCCATTCAAACACCACCTGGGGAAATGTTTTTTTTTTTATGGCTAAACCTGTTTCATCGAAATTAGCAGATGGGCCACAATCATGATGTACTAGTAACTGGTAATGATGCCGAAATTCCGACTTATAGGTGACCTACTGGTGTTTAATGGTATCCCCAAAAATGATATCCCAAAAATTAAACATACTACCGGTAAAAGTCAAAGGTTTGCACTCAAAACTATTACAAATTCTGTGGGGAAATTCAATCTATTTATTTTTTCTGCAGCATTAGCTCGGCTAGTCAGTGATTAGCAAAATAAGAAACATGTTGGATTAGCATAAAAATTGCCGCTAATATTGCACAACTAACTTTTATATTTTACGTTTTTACACATTCTCATGCACGCTCATAACTATTCCACATTTTCTCACACACTACCACAACTGCTCATGAGACATGTGACATATTGTTTCTTGTGTTTTTTTTTGTTTTGTTGTATTCTTGTGAACCCCCCTAAATCGTCCCTGTTGCTTTTGTGTTTATGTGACTGTTGACCTTATTTCCCCTTGGGGATTCATAAAGTACATTTTACTACCAAATACACTATTGCTGCAAAACACTGTCTATAAGCTGGTGTCTAAAGTAGCATTGTGGGTAATATATAATAAAAAATAAATAAAAGAAATAGATTCCTGAAATCATTTGTCCTACAAAATGCATGGTCTGCAAAATGAACAGATTTCAGTTTAACCATGTCGAAGCCCAAACAGTCTGGGTTTCGCTCTCTGTATCTCTCAAATATGGCAGTGATCCTGACCCCTTCTGTGGTTTAAACCTTCTCGATCCTTCCTGATTCTCCACATGGACCGGCTAAAGATACATGAGATTACGGTAAAGATGTTTTTGAACATGGTCTACAATGAATACAAGCAGTTTAGTATTTACACTCCTTCAGTGAACAGTTGGTAACTTCTAAAAAAAAAAATGGTCAGAAAAGGGATGGTTCCACCTCAACAGCTTAAAAATCCATGGTTACTGAACACCTTAAAAACTTTGAGGATGGATTTGGACTGTAATTTATATGCCTCAATGGCTCAGGACCACAGGTTGCATGAAACAGTTTTGCATTTAAGCACCAATCCCTGAACGGCACACCTCAATAACGATTGAATGAATGTATTGAATGGACATTCGGTGTTGAGGACGAGGACGGGTTCCCTTTTGAGTCTGGTTCCTCTCGAGGTTTCTTCCTCATAAAGTCTCAAAACGTTTTTCCTTGCCACAGTTGCCAGTGGCTCACTCATTAGGGATAAACTACCAATTATAAGGAACTAATTTAAAAGCACTAAACTTTATATACATCTTTATAACAGCTTTATCTCTGTATTAAGTATCTCTGTCCATTGTCAGAAGCACCTTACAAATAAAAATTAATTGAACTGATCTCCATGATAAAAATCTAATGTATTTCCTGATTGCACAATCACACCTTTCGACCTGAAAGTGCATGATTATTTATGGAATACACCAATCAGGCATAACTTATAACCACCTGCCTAATATTCTGTTGGTCCCCCTTTTGCTGCCAAAACAGTCCTGACCCATTGAGCATTAACAGCATGAACTTCTTCAGCAGTGTGAGCTACAGGAGCTCGTCTGTTGAATCGGACCACGCGGACCAGCCTTCGCTCCACACGTGCATCGATGACCCTCGGCCGCCCACGACCCTGTCGCAGGTTCACCACTGTTCCTTCCTTGGATCCCTTTTGATAGATTCTGTCCACTGCAGACCGGGAACATCCCACAAGAGCTGCAGTTTTGGAGATGCTCTGACCTAGACGTCTAGACGTCACAATTTGTCTAACTCGCTCAAATCTTTCCGCTTGCCCATTTTTCCTGCTTCTAACGCGTCAACTTTTAGGACTAATTTTTCACTTGCTGCCTGATATTTCCCACCTACTAACAGGTGCCATGCTGAAGAGATAATCAGTGTTATTCACTTCACCTGTCATAATGTTATAATGTCATCATGTTATGCCTGATCGGTGTATTTATCATTGCACTATGAGGACGGGTGTCCTTTTGCATGTGATTCTTCCGGTTTCTTCCCCATGACATCTCAGAGGGTCACCATAGGTGCCTCTGGCACTCCTATTAGGGTGACATTGTAAAACGTGAAATTTAAATTTATTTATTAGGCAAAAAATAAACTGAGAAACACAATCGGATTAAAAAGTAACCCATAAATGGCGGCTGCTCATAATACGTTATAATATGAATAACTCTTTAAAAAAAAAGCAAACTATATTTGAGGTTAAATTGTATTGCGGCAGTAAGGAAGCAGTGCGACACAGGCCTGAGGTGGTGTTAGGAGCAGATGGAGGATTTATTTGAGATTAAATAAGCTTACTGAACGGAGAGGTCTTTTGAAGGAAACGGCACGAGGATCTGCAGCACTCTTCCCGTACACGCACAGATGCACGTGCTTGCTCTTCTTGTATGACTTCTAACTGTAAGTATGCTCAAGTTTGTTCTTCTGAAAAATCTCCAGAGCAACGCAAATTATTATCAAAGGAGTGGTTTAGAGTTACAGTATCTCTCAAAAGTAAGTATACCCCTCATTTCAGCAACCATAGTAACGAAACAATACAAAATAGTGACACTTTGGACACAGTTTTGACACGCACAAAAATTTTAATGGCCGTGTGTTGAGTTGTTTTCAGAGGACAGTAAATCTGTACTGCTACAGAAGCTGCACGTTGACTATTTTAAAATATATCTAAGTTTCATTTCTATAGTATTGTCCCTTTAGAAGATATATTGAAATTGTTGCTAAAATGTGAGGGGTGCACTTACTTTTGTTGGATATTGTATATTCATTATTGTTAGGTGGTATTGGATAAATTGTTATTATTAATTTATAAACTTATAAACATAACTAGTTTGTTGATAATGTGTGTGTGTATATATATAAATATATACAAAAAAACAAAATTATAAATATACAAAATCTCGAAGAACGACGTGTACGGAAAGAGTGTAG
>JAAIIK010020396.1:700593-724798 GCA_014706435.1 Silurus glanis
AAAAAAAAAAATAACATTTTGTTCATTTGTGAAGATATACGCATCGAGAATATATAATTCATAAAATTTTTGTATAATAATTCAATGATATATGCATAAATTAAATATACAAACATTGAAAACCAGCATTTGAACGTAGTAAAGCCGCAGTCAATCACGTTTGAAAACAGAAGATAACCGTTGTAGCAGACAAATGCTATAAAAAGAGAATGAAACAAAGAAAACACAGCAGACTTTATTTAAAAAGAAAAAAAGGAAATAATATGCAAATATTTTTATATGCATGATCGTTTGCTGAAAACTACAACAGTGACTAAAAATGTGATCGTTTACTGCCGCTGTTATTTGCTGCTTTTAGATTTAGTGTTTGTTCGCACCGCTTTAATTGAATCCATCACGATGTCGCGAGCGAGCCGATGTAGAACAGATGTAGTGCGACTGTACCGAAGTTACAAACAAACAGTTTACACAATAACACTTCATTAAACTATAATATTTTCACATGATGAGGATAAACAGTTTCTGCTCACCGTGCTGATGTTTCTCCTTCATCCGTGACACCAGTGTGTTTTCTTTGCATGTGCTCGTGCATCACTGTGGAACTTCAATGCTACACCAGATTCGCTATATATATGGTGCAAGTTACAGTCTTTTTTGTTCAGTTTAATATAAAATGCTGCCATTGCATTGGATGACTTGGGATGTACACTTTTTCCTGCTGCCAGTTGACCCTGTACCCTCCGGCATTTCACAAGCGGCCGTGTTATCTTGTCGTCAAGCTAATCCCTTATTTTCGTTTAATTGAATTTTTTCCAGGGAACTCTTGCCTGGACCATAATGGCAGACGCATTGACGTATCGCAGCAAGCAGAATAAGAGAAGCCTTTATTTGTCAGATATACATTACAGCACAGTGAAATTTTTTTCTTCGCATATCCCAGCGATATTAGGAAGCGTCATACAGTGCCCCTGGAGTACACATAGAGTTAAGAGCCTTGTTTAAGTGCCAATAAGTGGCAGCTTGGCGATGAACCCCTGAACTTTCGATTCGTAGACCAGGGACTCTGAGCTACCACCTCCCCCGAAGTGACCAAAGCAGCCAATAAGGTGTCTAGGTATTTTGTATGACTATAGTAAATACTAATGCATGTGACTAGCAGCGACCCCCGTCTTTGAAAATGTTTTCTTCAACCCCCCCAACGGTAATGAGATCATACTGTAAGTACAGCACGTGCTCGATACGTCTAGTCAGACACTCCACTGAGCCACGGACGATCCTGTTGTCTATTGGTGAAATAAAGGGGGTGAGAGGAAGCATGTATAATACATGCGGTTTTTACAAGCTTGGCGTGCACCGCTTGAATCATTGAGCGCTTTCAGGCATGACCAAGATTTGCTCTTCTCTTACTCAGTGGGTCAGTGTTACACTCTCTAAGCTGGTTGTTGTTTGCCGTAGATAGCGGAATAGTCCGACTTTGCAATTGGAAAAAAAAAAAAAAAAACTGTACAACTGAACAGATGATGTGATCGGCGGTTTAATCCGAGTGAATCATTTAGCTGAATGGACCCATTTCTCTCTCTCTCTTTCCTCGTGTGCATGTGTGTGTGTGTGTGAGGAACATGATCAGATTAGACCCACAGTGGAAAACTCGCGTCTAACGCAAGCTGTGAGGCTAAAATGGATGAGTGCTGTTAGACTGAGTATCGGAAAATAAAAGCGAGGAGCGAAAATGATACCGAAATGTCTGCCTGTATAAAGAAATTGTGTGAATCATTTATAGTCGCAAAGGGAGGGGTTTTTTTCCGGGAACCGCCAATCGCCTCCCAAGGGTTGGTTCAACGAAGAAAATAGCCAAATATTGCAAACAAATGAGCAACAAAACCTCTGTGATTGAAGAATTTTGCTACTAGTAGTACACATTTTTTCGACTTCGGCAGACAAAATCCTTGCGGTGAAGCCGTCGTGAATAGTATCGAATTCCCTGACAAATACTGATTGGAACTTTTTTTTAAAAAAAAGCAGATTGTCTCCGACACTTCCTAATAGGTTCATGACATGTGTTTGTTGCCTGCCAGTGCAAGACCTCGCTATCGCGTTTCAGTTTCTGTCCGCTTCCGTCCATCAATTGAAGTCGTTCTATTAGCAGCGCGTCCGTCCACCAAACTCAATTTACACAGCTCTTGTATATTTATGCCTAGTCGAATTCCTCCCCTAAGAATTCAGTCATATCGGTAATTGTTTCGAAGAGAAGACAGCGGTGGTATATCGCACGGATATAGCAGCAGGGCCTGTTCTTTTATCTTGAGAACAAGTTGAAGACAGGCCTGAGAGAGAAAGACAACACCATCTGTTTTAGCTCTGTGTACTGTGGCTTAGACGGGACAAAATGTCAAAGAAATGAGACGGCAATAACATCTGCTAGATACGTTATTGAGAAGAGGAGAAGTTTGTAAGGGAAATATTTTGGATGTGGTTTGCCCTCCAAATGCAACAGATCTCTACAGATACCTGTAAAGATACCTGTACAGTTAAAACCTACCACACTACCACAGCAAATGATTATTCTACATACACTCTACAGATTGCAAGAAATAAAGTCGGAATTGCAAAATAAAAATCGGAATTACGAGAAAAATAGACTCGAGAGAAAACAGAAGTCGGAATTGTGGGAAATAAAGTCGGAATAGCGAGGATAAACATCAGAGTTGTGTGAAAATAAAGCTGGAATTGCAAGAAAAATAGGAATAAAGTCGGAATTGTGAGAAAAATGTTGGAATTGCGAGGGAAAAAAAAGTCTGAATCGCGAGAAATAAAGTGGGAATCGTGAGAAATTAAGTCACAATTGGCCAAAATGTATTTTTATAGGGCAGAAACGGGTTTCCATTTAATATGGATATAAGCATTGGGCACAGACATTTTCAGCCATATGTGGTTCTTTGACTGTTACCACAAAGTTGGAGGCACACAATTGTATAGAATGTCTTTGGATGTGGCAGCTTTACATTTTCCCTTCACTTGAACTAGGGGACACAATTAATTCAGTTCAATTCAGTTATATTTGTAGAGCGCATTTAACAATGGACATTGTCTTAAAGCAGCGAGATAAAACGTTTGTATAGTTGGAAAATAAATGTTTAGCACTATAAGTTTGCACCTTCTAAGTTGATCCCTAATGAGCAAGCCAGTGGTGACTGTGGCAAGGAAAAACTCCTTAAGATGGCAACCTTGAGAGAAACCAGACCCAAAAGGGAACTCATCCTCAACACCAAATGTCCTTCAGGTTTAGTGAAACTGTTCATGCAAACGGTGGTCCTGAGGCATTGTAGCAGACTGTTGATATTAATTACTGTCCAAATCCAATCCCAAAGTTCTTGAGCTGCTCAGTAACTTCATGGATCTTTAGGCTGTTGAAGGTGGAACTGAATGGCCTCCAATTAAAAAGACCTCCGAAGAGAAGAAAAGGACAGGAACACTGGTCACTGGTACCTCAGAAGCAATGTAATAATACAGTGTCATATCTATAGACATTTTCCCCAGAACGTTCGTACCTGGTAATAACTCTTTCACAGCCCGTGTTCAGGAACCTCCGATGCATGCAAATCAAAACCTTCATTCAATTACTGCGAGCAGAGCTCTACTAGTCTTAGTAAAAGAATGAGTAATTATATAGTGCAAATTGTCTGTGTTGGACCATTACATTATTATAAACACACTTCACTAATGCAAACCAATCAAATCGAGTGTAAAAGCCAGAGGAAGTTTATGACACAAAGTGACTTTCTGCACGTCGGGTTTTTTAAAGGAAGGTTTTGTCAAAGCAGCTGTGATTGAAACGCTTCAATGAAATGTAATTTCATGGGAAGCGAATGAATTCACCTTGCATTGAGACATTTGCAGGGCAAAAAAAAAAGAAAAACAGCTACAGGCTCTCGCATTAACACAGTGAGTCAGTTGTTTTATAAAATGATATATAAAAAAAAAAAATGTATAATTACAAATATCATAATACATTTTTTTCCTTAGCGATGTCAAGGTGTTAAGAGGCCTGTGATAGAGATGGTGTTTGAAGAAATCTCTGAGGATGCCTTATAAGCTTTGTGAGACATCTTTTCCTTAAAGAGAATGACAACTGAAAATATGTAAAAGAGAAGATTCATGGAATGTTTAACATACTTTTTTGTAATTCATATTTTATATAAATATATGTTGTGGCTCAGCAATTTTCGCAGTGATTACAGGTATTGCAATAACAAACAAAAAAAGCCTTGATATTGTTTGCTTTTCCTTTGAAGAGACGAATTTTAACATTTTACGCGTCAGCATGTTTGTCTAGAAACAATAGCTGTTTTTTTGCCTTTGTGGTTATTTCTGGTCGCGTTCAAACTTGTGTCGAAAACCTTCGGCGAAACGAAAGCAGATTTCAGCATGCGGTCGTTGAGCATTTTAGCGTGCAGTCTGAATGTGGCTACGGTGCTCAAACATGAAGTAATTCTATTTGGAATTGAAATTATATTGAATAACACGGTGTTTTCTTTTCCGTCTCTGCTGAGTCCTTTTTTCTAGGTTGTACTCTAGTGCAGGGTCACCTTATACCAGCACATAGACACCTTAAAGGCAAATCATGTTGGATTGCTTTAATCTGTACTTCTGTCAATATCTGGCATGCACATATCCATCTCTTTTTTGTGCAATTCGTGTTGGACTGCTGTGCAAGGGGATTATTTTGAAGGTGGATAGAAAACATAGATAAATAAAGTGACTCACTACAAGGTGATGCCACCTCACCTACAAGGTGGCATCAAAGGTGAGGAGGCCTGGGGTGTAGTCAGCGTTCCAATTTATCCCATCCCAATCCCAATCCCATCCCAGCCCATCCCATGTTCAGTACGGGTGAAGTCAGAGATCTATAGTAGCCCACTCAAGATTTCCCACTTCAACCCATGTAAAGCATATTCTAATGGAGCTGGCTTTGTTCACGTGTCAAGCTGGAACAAGTTTGTGTTTTCTAGTTCATTGTAAAGGAAAAAATTTATTCAAACACATCTTATATGTAGAAAAATCACTTTCATTATGGCAGCCAATGCTCGAGCTGTACAAGTGGTGAACATATGGTCTGTTCTGCCTGTCTGAGTCAAATTAGCATGTAGAATGGGACTCATTAGTAGGTCAGGATAAAGTAGTGTTAGACTGTTCAGCGGAATATTTTAAAGTATTAGACATGTTGGCCACATTGTATTATTTAAAAAGTACAGAATCTTTGATAGTTTGCAAAACCTTATCGAAATTATCTAAAGCAATTTGTAATGATCTCAGATGTTGAGCTAATTGATGAGTTGTTTCGGAGCTCTGGTGCCCATGAAATCCAGTGTTTTTAAAGTTTTCATGATTTAGAACCACACTCTTGATCTCACCCAGTTGAGGATGGGTTCCCCTTTAGAGGCTGGTTTCTTCCTCATACCATCTAAGGGAGTTTTTCCTTGCCCCAGTCGCTCCAGGCTGCTGATCAGGGACAAATACACATCAGTTCAAATATAAGAGAATATTCTTTCTCTAAAGCTGTTTTGAGACAATGTCCATTGTTAAAAGCACTATAGAATAACAATTAAATTTGTTAAATTTGTCCATTCATTTTAGTTTGCATTTAATGTACAGTAGATGTGAGATGGTCACTTTATATCTTTATTCAGGATTGATTTCATGCATTGAGATGCTACAAATTTGTAGTTTGTAATACATTCTTTAACAAGCCATGGCCTAATTACTGCCCGAGGTGCATTGTGGGCCAGTTGGTGGCTCGAAGGTTAATGCTTTGGGTTAGCAATCAGATGTTCGAGAGTTGAAGCTGCAGCACTGCCAAGCTGCTGCTGTTGGGCTCTTGAGCAAGGCCCTTAGCCCTCTTTGCTCCAGCGGTGATGTATAATGGCTGACCCGATGTTCTGATCCCAAATTTGCCATCAATTGTGCAAGTTCTCCCACTTAAAAAGATGAGAGAGGCCTGTAATTTTCATCATGGGTACACTTCAACTATGAGAGACAAAATGAGACAAATAAATCCCGAAAATCACATTGTCTGATTTTTAAAGTATTTATTTGCAAATTATGGTGGAAAATAAGTATTTGGTCACCTACAAAAAAGCAAGATTTCTGGCTCTCACAGACCTGTAATTTCTTCTTTAAGAGGCTCCTCTGTCCTCCACTTGTTACCTGTATTAATGGCACCTGTTTGAACTCGTTATCAGTATAAAAGACACCTGTCCACAACCTCAAACAGTCAGACTCCAAACTCCACCATGGCCAAGACCAAAGAGCTGTCAAAGGACACCAGAAACAAAATTGTAGACCTGCACCAGGCTGGGAAGACTGAATCTGCAAAAGGTAAGTAGCTTGGTGTGAAGAAATCAACTGTGGGAGCAATTATTAGAAAATGGAAGACATACAAGACCACTGATAATCTCCCTCGATCTGGGGCTCGACGCAAGATCTCACCCCGTGGGGTCAAAAGGATCACAAGAACAGTGAGCAAAAATCCCAGAACCACATGGGGGACCTAGTGAATGACCTGCAGAGAGCTGGGACCAAAGTAACAAAGGTTACCATCAGTAACACACTACGCTGCCAGGGACTCAAATCCTGCAGTGCCAGACGTGTCCCCCTGCTTAAACCAGTACTTGTCCGGGCCCGTCTGAAGTTTGCTAGAGAGCATTTGGATGATCCAGAAAAGGATTGGGAGAAAAATAGACATTTGTACAATGACATTTGACATTCTGTCCAGTCTTCTTTCAGAATGAAAATCAAAATGCATATTAGTTAAAACTTTTATGTTTAATTTGATTTAATCGGTCACATAATAATTACGGTTTCTTACTGCAGGTTAAAGATACCATTTATAATTAATGAACAAATCAATATTCATAAATGAATATTAGAAATAGTATGCGTAATTCCATGTTTTTTATGTATAAAATACGGCTGCGATTGTTATTGTATGTGACACAACAGCATTGTGTTAGAAAGTGGGTTCACATCAGAGTGGCTTGTCTTATTTTTGACTTATTTAAAATGAAAATTAAAAAAAAAAAAACTACAAATTCAAATATCGACCGATATATCGGACACTGTGATATATTGTTCAACACTAATCAGGACATAATAAAAGATCGTGTAACCCTTATCAGGTACCATAACGTCACATTTTATTAGCTTCTTTTTACAAAAACATAAGGAAACCATATGTGAAAAACTAAGTGCACCTTATGAGTCAGTAGCCTTGTAGAACCAGCTGTAGCAGCCATGACCTAAAGTAATTGGGTTCTGTATGACTTTATCAGTCTCTTCGGTTCACTCTTCTTCACAATGATGCTCATTTGATTGAGCTTTGCAGGCATTTGTTTATGCACAGCTCTCTTAAGCTCCTGCCACAGCAATTCAGTGGAGGTCTGGATTTTGACTGGGCCATTTCAACACCTTGATTCGGTTCTTTTTTTCAGCCATTTGATTTGCTGGTTTGCTTGAGATCATTGTCTTGTCGCATGGCACAATATTGGCCAAGCTGTCAAACTGTCAATCTGTCACTTATGACTCTCGAATACTTTGGAACACAGAGGAGTTCATAGTCGACTTGATGACTACAAGTCGCCCAGGACCTGTGACTCCAAAACAAGCCCAAATCCTCATCCCTTCACCATCATGCTTGACAGCTGGTATGATGTGTTTCTGCTGATTTGCTGTGTTTTTTTTATTTTTTGACAAACGTGGCTCTGTGCATTGTAGTCATATCTCCCCTATGAACTTCTGTAAGATGATGTTACCACACTGCCTCACACCCACAGTCAATTATGTTGGAAATGTTGTTGTTGGAGTTGTTCAGAGCCAGGAAAGTTGCGGGTAAAAAGAATATCGAACCAACATGGCTACAATTTATACCGTTT
Source organism: Silurus glanis (assembly GCA_014706435.1). NCBI lineage: Eukaryota > Metazoa > Chordata > Actinopteri > Siluriformes > Siluridae > Silurus > Silurus glanis. Next base: position 708,522 of record JAAIIK010020396.1, read on the forward strand.
CTATTAAACATCTTCAGAATGAACTGGATCGCAAAGTCCGAAGGGATGACGAAGTATTTCAGCTGAATGTTTGGAGAAACAAACTGTCCAGATGCCAGTTGTCAGTAAAGCTGTAATTCATTGTGCTAAGGAAGAATTTTTCAATGAAAATTTGAATAATGGAAATAGCAATGCAAAATGTAACATCTGTACAAAAAAAATTAAGTTGGACCGGTCTCAAAAAAAAAAAAAGTATTATAATTACCATTGCATTGTCAACTGAAGACAAATAATGGTTCAACAATCAATCAAAAATCATTTTGTTGTTTGTGGTAATTAAAATTCAGTGTTTCTCCACTGTAAACTCTTAAATTAATTTTAATTACCAGAAATATGCTACAATAAATAGATAATGTTGTTAAACTGTACTGGTAAGTACATGATATTTACGATCCAAAATGATATTTAAAATTGCCATGATTATTGTTTTGTACCTTAACTGATGTATCTGTTTGTTTTTTGTTTTTTTCCTTATAGATGCGTTCCTTTCCCCTGACTGACTAATAACACCAGCGCATTAGCTTCATTTATATTAGAAATTGCACAAAAGCCTCCCACGAGTGTACGGGACATGAACATGACCAGGTCAACAGCGAAAAAGACAAAACTTCTTCTTCTTGTTTTTAGCCATTTTTTCGTCACGAGTCAGTTGCTCTGCCGGAGACCCCGCTATCGTGTCTGGCGCCCTCAACCAGGGAACATCACACTGAGATTGTCCCTCATGGAGAACACCTGCAGGAATGTGAATCATTGCTGGAATGGCATCTCGGAACGGGCTCGGGCGCACTTGATGGATAAATCATATGCGTTTCCGCAATTGTGCCCTGTGGAGGTCCAGTTAGGAGACACTCTCTTGGCTTTTGCTGACCCAATGCTAGAGCAGTATGGAATAAACCTAGTTAATGTGTCAAAAGAAGAATTCAACAGTTGCTTCACAGAGCAAAAGCAACACCTTTTTGCCGGCTATATGAACGGTAGCCTGCAGGTGGCCTCGAAGTGGCTTTCCCCTGGTGTTCATTATTTCGCCGCCACTCATGAGGGCAGTAGACATTTATGTCAGCTTGGCCTCCGCTTTAGTGTGCTAGTCAAAGAGCAGCTCTGTCAGAACTCTCCACGTCGCCACCTGTGTTCAGGAAAAGGTGTTTGCAGGGCGCAAACTGGACAGTTTGCATATGGCTGTCATTGCCCCAAGCCCTACTCTGAACCGTATTGCGATGCTGTGGACATGTGTTCTGGAGGTCCTTGCCAAAATGGTGCAAACTGCCTAAGCAGTCATGCTGCCCACCCAAGTCAGGCTTCCTACCAATGCTTGTGCCCATCAGTGTTTACAGGTGAGTACATCACATGCCTTCTCTTTTAGTCCATCTTTCAAGTTTATTTATTCAGCAGCTTTTCAGAACGTAAGAATAAAAAAATAAGTGTTTTATTCCTGATGAGCAGCCGGGGGTGACTGTGGCAAAGAAAAACTAGATGTTATGAGGAAGGAACCTTGAGAGGAACCAGACTCAAAAGGGAAACCCATCTTCATTTGGGTGATATCAAGAGTGTGATCATAAATTAAAAAAAATACAAAAGACTGGAGAGAGTGAGAACTACCATGAGTGTGTGTGATTATCAGTAATGTCCTTTCTACAGTCTTATACAGTCATTTGACGTTGTGGAACCAGGAGCTACTGAGCAACTCATAAAATAGCTTAACATCTGAGATCATTAAAGATCCAACACCTACTCCTCCATGCCAGAGCATTATACATATATCTAGAAAATAATCTAGGATATGTTTTCATGTACATGCTATGTACTATATTGTACAGTACAAGACACTGGACTCTGGATCGGAAGTTCAAATACCAGCACCACCAATCAACCACTGCTGGCCCTTGAGCAAGGCCCTTAACCCTCAACTGCTCAGTTTTAATTCACTCTGGATAAGGGTATCTGCTGTGTATGTATATATATATCACCTTAAAAATAGTCCCCTTGCACAGCAATTCTGTGCTCCCAGCATTCCTGCCACTTCTGGAATGTGTCCTGGACGTCTTTTCTTCTTTTTCTGCTATTCGCACTGGATCTCCGCAATGGTGTCAAAACAGCGACCTCTCAGCTGGATCTTCATCTTTGGGAAAGGGGCCCAGTCTACAGGACCAACATCTTGTGAGTAGGGTGGGTGTGGAAATGAGATCGTATGGATTGTTCTCCGATGATCATCATGCACAAGTTGCCGAATGGTTTCAGCGTTTTCGGGTGTTGAGACTGTTGAAGGTCTTCCTGATCTTGTTAATATTATAAACAGCAGCTACGCGAATTCCTCTCCACTGCTTCTATTTCTTTACCCATCCCCAGGCATCCTTAGGTTGCACCAGCTCCAGTCACGTCCCACCTTATTAAGATTGTGGACCTTTTAAAGAAGTAGATGCCGATCCCGCAAGCATCCCGAACCATCTAGAGACGTACCACCGCCATTTGGATTTCACCTCGTGGAGTTTGGACGTTGAACCTCTTTGAGTGTTTAAATGCTCCGACATTGAGGACTTGGTGTTGGATCTATGATGATCGCAAATGTTGAGCTATTTTATAAGTTGCTCAGTAGCTACTGGTTCCATAACCTCTAATGATTTTATAAGAGAGGAAAGAACATTACTCATAATTTTACATTCCAGTGTTCATATTAGTTTTCATTTTCCAGTGGTTCTGTATTGTTTAAAGACTATAATCACACTCCTGATATCAGCCAAATGAGGATGGGTTTCCCTTTTGAGTCTGGTTCCTCTCAAGGTTTCTTCCTCATAACATCTAAGGGAGTTTTTCCTTGCAATAATCGCCATGGCTGCTCATCAGGGATAAATACACATCGTTTACCTTAACTGTTAAATTCTGTAAAGCTGCGTTGAGACAATGTCTGTTATGAAAAGTGCAATAGAATTGACTTGATATCTTGTTGTCTTCCAGTAATGTTTTTCTGCTCTTGAAGTGCGCATGAAACTCAAAACACCAATGTCAAATGTATGTCATGTCCAACATGGCAGATTTGCCCAGTTTCACACACAATTTCTCATTGCTTTTTGTTCTACTTGCTGTCCATGATGAAATCGCAGATGTGGTAACGCACATCACAAAAACTTTTTGATACCACCTCATACCACCTGCTTCTCTTTGCACTTCTGGCAGATGATAAACAGTTTAACCTAAACTGCATCTATTTATCATTAGAAGTCCATTTCAAGGAACTGACTGTATTCTTTTAACTGGGAAGTTATGATTGCCATCGAGTTTCTTTATTATGTGTTTAATTGCGCACATGTGGGCTTAGTGTTATTGGTGAATGAGACTGCTGGGAAGTGGTGTGCTTGGTTGGCCATATTTGTGATGTTTGTTGGAAATTGGTCTTGACCACGACTCGATCTGTCCTTACCCAATGGGAAACCAAACCCAGCCTCAATCTAATGCACTCTTAGTGCCGGGTCCAAGCCCAGATGATTGTGTCAGGAAGGGCATCCGACATAAAAGATTATAGTTCATGAACTGAAATTTGGCAGACGATGTTATTCAGACTTACAGCTGAGTGTTAAGGGCCTTGCTCAAGGGCCCAGCAGTGGTAGATTGGTGTTGCTGGTATTTGAACTTGCAACCTTCTGAGCCAGAGTCCAATGCCCTATCAACTGAACCATAGTACCAGCTTTGGTGATGCAGGCAGCAGATGGAAGACTAACCATATATATAAGCAATACTTTCAATAATTATCTCAAAGATGTGCTTTAGATTGTATATTTAAGTAAGCATTTTTAAAGGACCCTTGAACAGGAATTAAACTCCATTTGTCAGTGCACTGCAGTCCCCAGGAGATCAACATCTTCAACGTTTTCTCGGTTCTTTGCAAATCATTATTAATTATTTATCTGTGATAATTACTAGCTCTGTTTAGCTCAGTGCAATTATTTCTTGATAATACGGCTCTACCATGGGCTGTTTATTTGGGAAAAAAAGAACTCTTTCTCTCTCTCTCAAATTCATACTCTATTTCTTGCTTACTCTCTTTTTTTTTCTCTCCCCTTTTCCCCCTTTTTTTTGGAAATTGCATTCTGCACCTGAAAACATGCTTAATTACTTGTTACTTTGTTTTCCACCTTTCAGGATTCAGGTTGAAATGTTTTCTCACAGTGTGCAGCTATCAATACAATCTGTCCCCAAGCACTAGGGCTGTTATATTGAGCACTTAAAAAAAAATTCTATGTATTTATACATTAGAAATGATGAAGGGTAGTATTCCTGAAAATGGCTTGTCTACTGTGCTATATGGATATGTGCTTCGAATATCTAATGTACTGAATGCTGAACATTTTAATGGAGTTTAAGCCATTTAGTGGAATTTTTTGTTTTGTTGGCTACTGTAATGTTTTGCTGAAGTCTTGACTGAAATATTGTCAGTTGACAACGGTAAAGTAAACTATAGCTTAGAAATGGCGAATTATTCGATTTATTAGATAATTCTGATTAATGAGATCAAACCTAAACATCAGAGAAGTCTTTAAAGACAACACAATATAGAATTGAGTCTTCTTAAATCATCTATTCCACACCATACAAGAGTAATTGAATTTGAATCATATAAATGAGAAAAAAAGATTTGATCTGCTTCACAGGTGTTAACTGCTCCGAAATTCTTGGCCAGAACAACTGTATCAGGCGATGCAGAAATGGGATTTGTCTCCAAGTGTCACCAAACCTCTTTCATTGCGAATGCTTCGATGGATTCACAGGCAAGTAGGAAAGTTTAAGTGAAAGAGATAATGTAAGCCAATTTCCAAAACTATTATCAAATCTGCCCTCTATTTTCTCTAAAGTTCTTTAAGCATTGTTCGTTTTTGTCCCTTCAGCCTCGTTTAACTTATGATGTTTTGATAATGAGGCATAAAATTATAAAATGTTCGGTCATTTCGTGGCTCTTGCACTACAATGCAGTTATGAAAACCAAGCTACCTGTGACTAAAGCTTTTTTGTGATTTTTGAATGAGAGCGGAGTTTAAAGGTATAGAAATAGAATTAGGAATGGACTAATTGATGGGGTTAGGTTTAGAACTTTTCGAAATATATACTTTAAAATAATGGTGTAAAAAAAAAAAAAACTACAATTGAATAGATATAGATAATAAAACAGATGTTGTCATGGCAACTTTAAAAGACATCAAAAGTGTGCATCGGATACAAGCTGGCAGTCGTATTTTTTGACACATTTGCATTTAAGAAGCGATTTATTTATTTATAATTATATATCTATTAGTAGATGTGCTATACTTTTATTCGTTAGAAAGTGACCAATAAGGTACTCGAGCGCGTTCTCTCAGCACCATTGCTACACCACGGAGACCGAGGCGTGTCCTGAGAGATTACTGATTAACATGGCAGAGGTAGAGCTGCGTCTTCCTGGTAACGGAACAGGAAAAGGACGTCTGTTTTTTTTTTTTTTTTTTTTTTTTTTTTTTTTATCTTTTCTTTTCTTTTTTTTTTTTTATGCACTACAAAGCCATGTTTTTGAAAGTGCCATGTGTTAGAAGTCAGAAGGAAGAAGGTGATTTGCTGTCTGTCTAAACAAATAAACCAATAAAAACAAACTCAGTACCATATTGAATTGCAGAGCATCATATTATTTTAATTGGCAGATAGATAGATAGATAGATAGATAGATAGATAGATAGATAGATAGATAGATAGATAGATAGATAGATAGATAGATAGATAGATTATACAAATGTAGTGCTGTTGTAGATTCAGATCCTTTACAGTTGCAAGATGAGGTCTCCATGGATCAGACTTTTTTTTATTTTATTTTATTTATTTTTTTTTATAAACTGCTCCATCAGATTGAGACCAAGTCAACAACTATTTGTGCTGTTCTTCGGACCATTCCTGCATTTTTTTTGCAGTTGTGCAGGAAGCCTGCTGAAAAAGGCCTCTGCCATTAGGGAATACTTTCTGCTGTGAAGTGGTGTAATGTCTGTTTAAGTAGGTGGAACATGTCAAAGTAACAGTTGCATGAATGCCAAGAGCCCAGGTTTTCCAGCAGCATATCGAACAGAGGATCACATTATCTCCAGTTTGCTTTCTTCTCATCCTGGTGTCATCTCTGATAAGTGACTTGTACAAAATTGGACTTCCACATGATGTAACAAAAAACATGAGTAATAAGGCCAAGACATCTTCTTCTATAGCCTAGTAGTTGTTTGACTTTTGCTGATTAAACTGTGGGAATTACAATTTGCAAAACCTAACCAGGATCACCTAAAACATTTTCTAGAGCTTCTTCTTCTTCTTTCAGCTTCTCCCATTAGGGGTCGCCACAGCGGACCATCCGTCTCCATACCCACTTGTCCTCTAAATCTGCCTCTTTCAAACGTGCAACTACCTGCATGTCTTCCTTCACCACATCCATAAACCTCCTCCTTGGTCTTCCTCTTTTCCTCCTTCCAGGTGGCTCCATCCTCAGCATTCTCCTACTGATGTACCCCATGTCCCTCCTCTGCACATGTCCAAACCATCTCAATCTCGCCTCCCTCACCTTGTCACCAAAACGTCCTACATGCGCTGTCCCTCTAATAAACTCATTTTTAATCCTGTCTATCATCATCACTCCCAACGAAAACCTCAACATCTTCAGCTCTGCTACCTCCAGCTCCACTTCTTGTCTTCTACTCAATGTCACTGTCTCTAAACCATACAACAGTCCTATAAACTTTCCCTTTCACTTTCACAGATACTCTTCTATCACATTTATTCTAGGGCTGTTCTGTAAAAAATGAAGAACCCTGGGGAACGACTGATGCGGTTGCATTTCAAATTGTGAAAACAAAAAACAACCAAAAAAAACCCACCCCATTGTGTCCATTTACTCTGTGGAGAAAAAAAGTGTTCATTAAGTTGGGCGAAAATAGTAACCACACCATCTATAGCAAAAAGTGCAAACAATAGTTCTTGTAAGTAATTTTTTTATTTACATCCCACACTGGTTGTCTCTGCACACCTTGATATGGTGTATTTTATTAACAGCCAGCGATTTTGCAGTGTTTCTAACACATTGTGTCGCTAAATATGCCTTAAACAGCTTGCTGAGCTGAACCAAAGTCCATGGCCTGATTTAAATGTTGAATATGTCCCAGAAAGTACAGAGAAATAAATAATAATTACTGATATAAATATTCCAGACAGTTTATGAGACAAAGCTGTGTCAACCCTTTAGGACAGTAATGAATAATAAAATCCCATTTGGGATACTGAATATCTCACCCACAAAGGTGTGTCAACAGTTTCCTGCTCCCCTGGGCGTCCCAGATAATAATGTTATGATCGACTCTAGGGTCTAAAATCCAGGTGGCCATACACAGTGATTAATCGTTCCATATGCAGGGGCAATTTGTCCAACAAAGTAGCATTTCCGGCTGCTATGGTTGCATCTCAGACCTTTGGTTTACCTGAGGTCTCTTTTAACTGAATTCAGCCAACATTTCACACTGTTATGCATTGAATTAAAGGTACAATTCATTCCTTTTCAAACAACACCGGTGCACGGATTGACGGGTGAGCATATAATAGGAACGGACTCGCCAAAACAGGTCAGATGAAGTTTAAAAAAAGAGCAAATACTTTTCAACTGTTGCCTTTGGCTGAGTCAGTTCCCATGGTAGCTTCATATTTAACGTTTTGAGTGAAACTCAGTGTGGCCTTCTGCTATTTTAAGCCACCCTTTAAAAGGTTTGATGGGTTGAGTGAGATGCCTCCTACAGAACTGTCATGCACTCAATGTTTTCTGTTTTATACTTTTATAGAAAGCATGAATGTGTACTATCATGTGTGTATCTATACTATTTGAGGAATACATTTTATTACATTTATAATATACATTTAATTGTAAAAATAAATGCATATATATATATAGGTATAGGTATATGTATATGTAAAGTTCACAACATATACAGTAGGGAATGGAAATGGCAGGTTCTAATAAGGGATGCAGCAAATGATTATTCATTTAATTGGCCAATTAAATCACTTATTTAATTAAGCCTAATTAAAGGACCAGGTCACAAACTGCAATACATTTGTGACATTTATCAAACAATGCCATCAACCCTCTGCAACAGCTTAGGGATGAATCAGAATCCAGGCTGCACACCAGGCTTCATCACTTTACATCCATACCAGATTTTACTAACGTCCTTGTAGATTAACGAGCACAAATCTCCACAAGCACGCTCCAATATCTAGAAGAGCGAAGTTTATTTTGACAGCAAATAGGGAATGCATTTCAAATGTGGTGTTAAAAAAGTAAAAAGTACAAATCTTATATCTCACCTCCCCTGAAGCAGGTGTCCAACAAACTGTCCATAGAGTGTATACTGAGTATGTATAGTGTATGCAAACTTGGCAACTGTTTAATTCTGCTGAATGAACTGCTAGTAAGAAACGAACATTGCAAAAAAAAAAAATAATCCAGATAGTTTTTCCAGTTAAGTGGCAGCTCACTGGTTAAAGCATTGGGTTACTGATTGGAAGGTTGTGGGTTTAAGCCCCAGTACTGCCACTCTTGGGCATTTGAGCAAGGCTCTTAACCATCTGTGCTCCTGATTGGGTGTTGTAACATGTCTGACCCCATCTTACTCACATTGCTGGGATTTCACTGTGGTTTAAGGTGACAAGTAAATGCATTTATCTCTCTATGTATATCTTCAATGACTGTTACTTAACCCTGTGATGCAGCAGAGGCAGCAGTTTGATGTGTTCTTATGCTTAAATGTCTCATTGGCTCTAAAGCTAATACTTTGAATAAAGAACCTAAGGTACACATTAAAATAACGTTTATAAAATCAATCAGTGGCTGTACTGCACCCTAAAAGAGCCCACTGTGCAAGTGAGCAGAGACAGATTGCTAGGTTTCAGTTTTCAAGCTTGAAGCCAAAACAGTGTACAAAAGATATCAGATGCAGTGTGGATCGTGGGCAGAGCCTGAGCCTGAGACTAACTGCAGGGTGACCTTAAGCTGGCTGTGTACTTCAGACAAAAAGGCTGCTGTTCTTTATTTGTTCGCTGTTTGAAAGTTTTTGCCAGATATGGTACAAAAGCTGTACAGAACCATGCGACTTATTCACTAGATATAGGCATAGAAAGTACTGTATTAGGGGAGTGATGATAATGTTCAATGTAGGCCATCAGCAATTATGTGATTTCCTGAAGGGCCATAAACTAAGGCTATTATATTTTTTATAGTATTACTATAAATGCATCTATTCTCTAATCTCATTATGTTTGAGTCAGTTTAACATAAATTTATGTGGGGGGGGGAAAAAGTGGTCATAAAAAAATCATAATATTTCGCCACACCGGATGATGCTTTTTAGATTTCGGAGTATATCATTAAAATCAAAGTCTAATCATTGGAATGCTTTTCTAACGTGTTTTACGCACGCTGCAGATGCTTTCGTTTTATACCGTAACTTCATTCTGAAATGTTCATTCTAAATCCTTGCACTTTGTTACATTTGTGGGTGCTTTGCACCTGTTTCGCAATATAGGCACATTTGAACCAGGGCTGCAAAAACTAGCCAAATTGTTGCTAAAAAGAATCTTTTTATTGCTTAGTCAGTGCTGTAGTACTATTGAATATGCTCTCCAATGAATAATTAGTCTTGTAGATGAAGGTTTTCTCACTAGCATTTCATTGAGCAGTTTTAAGCAGTAGCATTAAGTTTGGTCTCAGCCTGTATTCCTCTGTTTGCCAGTTGTCAGACAGTTGCCTTTACTCTTTGCCTACTATCTCATTAAAACTGTTTACTTATACTCTTGTTGCATTCTGCAATTTGGGTCTCTCCTGCCAGTCCTGATAGACTCATCCTGCCAACAATGAACCCCCCCCAGATGCCCAGGACCCTGCGGTCCCAGCTAAACACCCTGAAGCAGGCTGCTGCATTCAGCAAATGACAGTACCAGGAGTTTACCATGGCGTTTTTTTTTTTTGGAGCTGTTACAATGCTGGAATGAAATATTAGCGCTGGTCGTGGTGGTGGTTACAGTCCCATTTCAAGCCAACCCAGCAGTGAGCCCTACGCCACGCCTCCTAATCTTGCAGGGGCCCCGCTGATGACGAGACTCCACTCCTGAGCCCCGCAGATGGCATCGCTCCTTTCCCCAGCCTCGCAGAGCCAAATTATTGCTTAAAAGAATATTTTTATTGCTTAGTCAGTGCTGTGGTACTATTGAATATGCTCTCCGCTTCGATCCCGAGCCTCGCAGAGGGCGTCGCTTCGATCCAGAGCCTCGCAGAGGGTGTCGCTCTGCTCCTGAACTTCATAGAGAGCATCACTCCACCTCCAATTCCTGCAGAGGGTGCCTCTCCTCCTCTGATTCACCGCTCTCTACCTCCGTTTCTTCTTGTCACGTCGGTCTGAAGATTAGGGTGCCAGTTGGAGACCGTCTGCAGGTCATCCACAAGAGGCTCGCCTTATGGCTTGTCTGGCATTCACTGTCCTCCAAGACGCTCTACCCGGTGGCAATCCGCCTCAAGCCCTTTAGACTTCTTAGTCGCCACCTGACCTTCCTCAAATGCGTCCAAACCTGTCCCTCTCCCGATTTCATACCCAGCCCTGCCTTTTCTCTGCCGGTGTATGCCTAATTCCCAGACTCTACTTTTGGAAGCTCCTGCCTAGCTATGATTACCAGTATAGCTTTAATCTGAATTCTTCGGACTCTGTTTATCCCTGTTTGGCTGTGTATTTTGATTTAGGACTTTTGGACTTTGATTTTGGCTTCCCTTCATTGCATTTTTGGATTAAGTTTGGTCTCAGCCTGCATTGCTCTGCTTGGCGTTTTTAGATTTATGGACTGTACTTTCAAACCTTGTTTAACCTGCCCTATTTTTGTTCCCATACCAATACCCATTAGTATTCGGACAGTCGCCATTTATCCCTTGTTTATTTTTTGAACAGCCATTCTTAAAATGCTCTCATTAAAGACTGCTTTATTTTCAACTGTGTCTGCATATGCATTTGGGTCCTTTCAGTTGAGCAGCCTGGTTTCTTCGCAAACACAATATACACTATATGGACAATTTGTGGACACCTGACCCATGCAATTTGTGCTTTTTGAATGCCCCATTTTAAATTCAGTCCCTGTTTGCTGTTAAAATAACCTCTTTTTTCACTAGATTTTTGAGTGTGCTTGTGAAGATTTGTGCCCATTCAGCTACAAGGACATTAGTAAAGTCTGGTACAGATGGAGGGTGATGAGACTTGGTGTGCGATTCATCCAGAAGATGTTTAATAGGGTTGGTGACATTCTCTATCTGCAGAGATGATTTGATAAATGTCACAGATGTATTGCAGTTTGTGACCTGGTATTTAATTAAGCCTAGTTAAGAGTTCTCTAGTCAAATCGGGCTGATCCAAATCAATAATCATTAGCTGCATCCCTTATTAAAACCCATCAATTTTCATTTTCCACTGTATATGCTGTGAAAATATATATGTGTATTTAGAAATAATTTAGACTCCCTTTTCTTTTTTTTTATTTTATGTTGCACCCTGCAGTGCAAAAATTATTTTTTTTCCTCATTAATCTATACTCCGTACACAATAATGAAAACGTGAAAAAGAATTCTAGAAATGTTATTTTAAGGTTTTTTAATTTAAAAAAAATTACTATCACATATAATATGACAAGTATTCAGACTCTTTGTAACAACACAGGTGCCTTCCGTTTCTCTTCATCTTTCCTGAGATGTTTCTACATCTTGACTGGAGCCTAACTGTGGATTAGTTTATGGATTGAACATGATTTGGAAAGCTCCACACCTCTCTATAAAAGCCTCACAGCTGAAAATGCGTATCAGAGCAAAAAAAACAAGCCATTAGGTCAGAGGAACTGCCTGCAGAGCTCCGAGACAGGATTGTTGCATGGCACAAATCTGGGGAAGGCTACAAAATTTCTGCTGCACTAAAGATTCCCAAGAGCACAATGGCCTTCATTATCCTCAGTGTTGCACAACCAGGACTCTTTGAAAAGAACTGAGCAATCAGGGCGAAGGGCTTAGTAAGAGGTGTGACCAAGATCCCAATGATTATACTGACTGAGCTCCAGAGATCCTGTATGCAGTTGGGACAAAGTTCCAAAAGGACAACCATCACTGCAGCCCTCCACGATCTGAGCTTTAGTGGTTAGACAGAGGCTGCTTTTCGAGACGCTGTCAGACATAAACTTGATTTCAGCAGAATAGCATGAAGGCTGGGGTCATAGTGTGTTTTTTAATAGTTCAATTGCAGGTATTGTGGACACGACATCAAAATATTTATATAGGGTTTTTTTTGTGATGAATTAATGCGGTTGAAACGTTATTAAAATGTATGAAAATCTTTGGTGTCTGAAACAAATCCTGTGCAAATCCCTGATCCAGAGATCTTCAATAACGCATTAAATTAAATGAAGCACTTTAAATAGAAAGTACTAAATTGATACATTTATAAATAAAAAAAAATTTATATATATATATATATATATATACTTAATTTATTTTTTAATTATTTTTCTCAACAAATGTTTTTTTTTTTTTTAGCTTTTGCACTTAAGCACTGGTTTTGACTCTAAACAGTAAAACAGTCTTAAAAAAAAAAAGGCTACAGTGTTCGAGGAAAAGAACTTTTATATTGATTTGAATTTCCATTATCTAGGAGCTACATTTAAGCAGTGGAATATAAACAGTGTGAGCTAGCAGCAAAAAAAAAATCAGTTTCTTGTGAGTTTGGTAGATTAGTCTGTGCTCCTGTTTGATAAGCAACATTACTGTATTCCTGTGGGCGGTCCTCTTTGTTGTTGAGGTTTTGTGCTACGGGGATAGCCAAAAATCAGAGCATGGCCCATGAATTTCACATGAGTTTACTACATGGTTGCTCAGTTTGCCAGCGTTTGTACACCCGCAAGTTACTGGCTCGCATTCTTACTCACAGGCCATTTCACATTTCAACATTAATAGGAAAATACAAGACATTTGGTGCCTCTTTTTATTACTTTTCTTTACTTTTCTGTCATTAGATTGCTACTCTGCTCTTTCATTTCTTTTTCTCCCCACCCCCAGTCCCATTCCAGTTGCATTGTGTTTGTGCCAAAATTGGAAACAAAAGCCTATTGTATTTTTAGTTTTTTTTTGCAGTGGATTAATAAATAAAATGCATTTTAAAGGGACAATATGCCCGGGCAAAGTGCCAAAGTAACGCCTGTGTGTTTGCTGCGACAGGAAATGCTCAGTCACTGATAGTACATTATATAAACAGAAGTTTGTGGACACCTCACCATAATATTCGAGTGTATTTTTAAACACCACATGTCCCATTGGCTTTTATGATGACCTTCAGTCTTCTAAGATGTTCCACTAAATTTTATGGAGATTTGTGCTCATTCTCTGTATGTACTGATGTAGGTGAGTCATTGAAAATTCATCCCAAAAGGTGTTCAATAGGGTTGAGAACGGAGCTCAATTGCAGGAGATCTTGCACTCCCATTCACCTACAAAGCTTTGTACACAGAGACATTGTCATCATTTCGGTCTTCTAGTTTAAGTAAAGGGATAATTTACTGCTGAGAGGTCTAAGGTATCAGGCATTTAACCAGAATGTAGGAATTCAATTCAATTCAGCAGCTTTACACAGATAATGTGGTGATAAAAATGAATGTTCTTTATAAGTAAGTTTGTCCCTGATGAGCAAACCGGTGGTGACTGTTGCAAGGAAAAATTACCCGAGATGGCATAAGGAAGAAACCTTGAGAGGAACCAGACTAAAGAGGGAACCCATCCTCATCTGGGTTGCACCGAATGTCCTTTTATTACAGTTAAAATTGCGTTATCCACAGAGCAATACATAGTGATCCATGGTGTTTTAATTAACCAGAGGAGGAATGATTACTGCGAACTTCTTAAATTACAGATACTGTGCCAAAAACTTTACTCAGTTGAAATGGAAGTATCCAGTAAAAAAAATAATTACAAGTATTACAACCTCTAAATACACAAATCATACACCTTGACTGTTAAATTCTGTAAAGCTGTTTTGATACAATGTCTGTTGTGAAAAGCGCTATAGAAATAAACTTGAACTTGGAACTTGATAATAAAGGCCGTCATCTTCTGGAAGCAAAACCTGTGACCTGTGAGTCGTTTCTACAACACACGGTCCCTCTAATAATGTTTTCATGTGGAAAGTACCAAAAAAATTGTGTACATATTTTTGTCCAGTCATACTGTGTGCTTGTCGTATGACTAACAACACTCGGTTTGCTAATAAATCAATCAAAAGCAGCAGATCCTGTGAAAAAAGAAAAGCTATTCACCATTTGCTAAAATATGACCTGCTGCCTATAGCCAGCTACGTGAGCTAGTGAAATTGATGCTAGTATGACTTGGCGTTAGCAAAAGAACACAAGCCAAGCTGGTTAAATGCAGTCAGTTAATGTTTGCTAATTGTTTTCAATTCATTCTACTGTAGTCATATACAGTTATACTTGGAGATAAGAAAATACGTCATGCAAAAACACATTTTATACTGCACAAATCTCTCCATTCCGCGTGTTCGAAAACGTAAAAAAAATGGTCACGGCTATACAAGCGACCAAATTTAAATGGGTGAGGTTGGAATTTGAATGTGGTCGAATGTAAATCCACGTGAAAAAGGTCGTCACGTTTAAGTCGGTGAATTTGAAGCATGAAATGACGAAAGTGCACTCTTTTGAAAGAAGGCAGGGTAAATTGTTACAGCAAATAGTTCTATCAAGAAACAAAGCTCAGGAAGTGGTCCACATCAAACCCATTGAGCAGAGCTGTGTTATCCAACTGCAGCAGCCTTCTGCGAAGTGGAACACCGCAGGCGATGCACAGAGCCCGGGAACACGTATCGTTACTGATGAAAAAGTAGAAACATTCTCACAAACACACAGACTGAAATGATGCAGGGTTCACCGCTGGACAGGGTTGGGGCACTGGGCAAGAAACAATGGGAAAAATTGGCCACTTAAAAAACAGATCTAGAGCAAAATAAAAAATTATAAAAAAAGAAAAGAGATGCCAGGAAACTATTTGTCACCTTTAGGTCTGGTGCGATTAGTACAATAAAACAGTCGTGCTTAATCGTTTTACTCCCAGATCTATCCGGAGTGAAGAAAAGGTTAGAAAGTTAGAAACTGAGACGGAATAGGCATCCGAAATCGCAATACGAATGCCTCTATTAACTTGTTTTCCCACGGACTTTAAGGTCATTAATGCCATTAATTCAAGTTCTATGCTTCCAGCTACATCGCGTTCTGGTAGCTGAGGGCTGTCTGTACCAATTTCATGTTAGAATTAAGATACCATGGATAAAAAAAAAAAACCCAGGGCATTGGGTGTGCTATAAATGGTGTCTCTTTTTTATCTCTTGACTGGTATTGCAACATTTTCATATTTCTTAATATGGTTTCTTGCACAGGTTTTAAAAAAAACCTACATAAAATGTGTATCATTTGAATTTGTTATGCATGTGATAGGATTATGCATAACATATGTCTCAGTAAACAGCAGTGTCTGGCGTACGGCTCTGAAAATTCTATGTATCAGTTAAGTACATTTCCACTCATAGATGTTTTGATCTTGAACTGACTTGAGCCCGGGGGGCTCGGAACCACCCTGAGAACACTCTGGTTATGTGAGCTATTTATTACAATACCTCATTTTAGACTCCAAAAGAATAGAAATGACTTTTTGTTTATCACAGAAATCGTTTAGTATTATTACTATTATTATTAATGACAGCGACACCATTTTCATAATGATTTATACACCATCATAATGATAAAATCAGTATTTGAATCAGCTTCAATAATAGATTTAACAAATTGTTAAGGATTTATGGGTTTATTTAATATTTTATATGATAAACGATACAATGATAAATACCGGGGTGATTTTTAAAACTCGGATGCAAATCTCACTTGGGTTTAGGTCTGGTGATCAACTCATCCGATTACTTGAGAAGCTGTTGGGGGAGATGTTTTCTGTCATTCTTTATCTCATCATGAAGTACAAACCTGTCAGGATTCTAACAAAGTATAAGCAGAAAGTCTGTCTGTCTGTCTGTCTGTCTGTCTTATACATACATCTATCTGTTAATCCATCCATCCATCTATCTATCTATCTATCTATCTATCTATCTATCTATCTATCTATCTATCTATCT
>JAAIIK010020396.1:734999-751992 GCA_014706435.1 Silurus glanis
AGAAACCCACTACAGTCACCGAACTGTGGAGGAGACTGGAAGAAGAGAGGACCAAAATCACACCAGAGCAGTGTGAGAGACTAGTGCTGTCCTGTGGCCGCAGATGTGCTGAAGTCATTCAGAGCAGAGGCCTGTACACTTCCTAATAATTGCTGACTGTTGTAACCTTCAGAAAATTTTGTTGTAATCATTTTCCATGCTACAGTTATTGTTGTTCTCTAATTTTGATCAGTGTGTTTTCTGCAAAATAATGTTTTTTTTTTTTTAAATGCCAAAGTTATTTTGTGGAAAAGGTGTTCTGGTAGCATGGTATAGACAGGACAAAAACTCCTTCAACTGTTGAGCAGTGAAGATGACATTATTTCAGAATTGTTCAATTGTTTATAAATTGTTCTCTAATATTGATCGCCAGTATATATATATATATATATAAGCTTTCATTCCATATATTCTGAATTCATTAAAAATATTCAGAGTTTTCATTCAATTCTCTCATGGATCATTTTCTAATATATAGGTAGGTTATTATACGCTGTTTAAAGACTTTAAAATGAAAGTTTATTTCAACACCTTGTTGACAAAACAGAAAAAAGTCTTGAAGCATGCCTTCCTTGTACCCTGAGAGATGGTGGGACCAGTCCAGCAGTGGTTAAAGATCAGAGAGAACAGTGCAGGGCGAGATACTGTAGGTAGAGGGACGCTGGTCCATTCTTGGCTTTATCCATCCATAACTGAATTTTGATCCAGGCAGGTACATAAAACCAGTGTAGTTAGCATAAAAGTGAGAGGGTGTGGGAAAAACCTAGTTTGAAACTCGTTATGATGCATTCTGAATCAGATACAGTGGTCCTTTGTCCCTCGAGGCAGACCTGCCAAGAGCAAGCAAGAAACGGACCTGGTGTTGTGGAGAAAAACATCGCCATGAGTGTGTCAGATTAGCAGTGTGTGAAGTGAAGGACAGTTGCCTGTCTGTGAATACCTCAAGATTGCTCGAATTGAGGGGTGGGTAAAAAAATAAAAATAAATATAAAATAAAAAATAAAAAAGTAAAAAAATAGACTTGGGGGGGTCCCGAAGATTATTTTAGTAAAAAATATATGAATTGCACAACAACTGGGGACCCCCGTGCCTAAAGATGAACGCATATATGAAAGATACAAATGCCACTGAGATCAATCTGAGTACGTATAGTACATATTATCATCATGGATTATGACTGCTGATTATTATGCTGATTAAGGATTTCAATGAATATGAATATGATACTGATCAGATGCATTTACGATCTGAATATTGAGAATATTTTGCATTCTCATAAACAGACACTGTGAGTCCCGTCATTTCTATTGGTGCACCTGCTACTAAACTAAGATGGGGTTTTTTTTTTATTATTATTATGAATATGATTATAGCTATAATCCTATACACCTTCTCACCCGCAAGAAACTCCTTCACGATTTCCGCCGTCTGGTTTTATTTATTTGAAATTCATTGTGTTTTATGTCCTTTCTCAGCCAGCCTGTCTCGGCTTTTCATAACCTTTCAATGCAAAATAGACATTTCTTTTTTTCAGAATAAAGCAGAACAAATTTCGCCACAGTTACAGTTTTTTTTTTTCTTCAGGTGCTCTGATGTAAGCCATCACGTTCTTTCATGCACCATCACTTAGGGAATTACTCACATTCTGTCACAATTCTTCTGCCCTCTGCTTGGTGATGCAGAGAGTTTAGAAAGGATGTGTTCGTCTTTCAAAAAAAACCAAAAAAAAACTATAATAAAAATTGCAGAACATGGTGACCCAAAGGGGAAAACGTTAATGAAACAATGGGGTCTCGAATTTAATTAGCCGAATAGAACATTTCTGGCCAGTGTGCAGCAAATGCTGTTTTCTGATGGATTAATGTTTAATTAGGTCTTTCTTATTAAAATGTTTTATGCCACTCAGGGCCTGGGAGATGTCACGTCAGGTGTGGAAGTTATCTTCACTCGACTGAGTAATATGATCGGATCGGAATGTCGCATTACTTTCTGTTTCGGCTCCTATTATATGTGGCAAAGGGTTTTTATTGTTTCGGACACTTAACAGGACTGAGCACCTTCGAGGTGCTTGCGCTAAAAGCATCAAGAGAAATGTAGGTTCTTGTTTAAGAGCAGCTTCTTTACTGTTTGAGCGTTGGTGTAGTTTTTCCCAGTCCCTTTAGAGTGTTTCTCAGACCACAAATGAAATTCGAACTACTTGTTCGACCACATCATGAAGCGATTTCTTTTTGTTTTGAATACATTGCGAACGCTTTGGTAAATTCTTTTCATTGATTGTGTCCAATTGCCTGCTGTTTCATACATTATCAAATACAATTCTTGTTCATTTAGTCACTTATGAACATTTGAGTAAACGGTAGCACATCAACCAATGATTAACTGGATCTCTAAAACAGGTGGAAGGTGAATCTCGTAAACCTGTAATTGGCGACAGAGCAAAACACAGAATTACAATTTCTAAAAATGGATGACAACCAGGAAAAGAAAGAACAGTAGTACAGTACAGTAAAAGTATGAATCCTGTCCTATTGCAATCAATCAATACAGTAATTCTTTCGGCTTCTCCCGTTAGGGGGCGCCACAGCGGACCATCCGCATGTTTGATTTGGCACATGTTTTTACGCTGGATGCCCTTCCTAACGCAACCCTCCCCATTTATCCGGGCTTGGGACCGGCACTAAGGTTTGTGCAATCCTAATGGCTGGGGTTGGTTCCCTGACCGGGGATCGGACCCCCGGGCCGCAGCGTTGAGAGCGCCGCATCCTAACCACTAGACCACCAGGGAACGTCAATATCCCACACACAGTAATGTGTACATATGTGCTGATGAAATTCATAGATGCCAAACAAAAGAAATTCAGCCTTGTGCATTTTCAATGCCTGTAATCCACACCGTAGTTTATATCAGAAAATACTAAAAAGCTGTCATAATGACAATGTGACTTAACATTTTGCTGATCTCGTTTGCGAACAATGACAAAAAGGACTTGTGATTCCGATGGCAATGAGATGTTCGTCGACACAAATATTTACTTTTGAGAGGTTCACTAAGGATTTTTGCAAGAAATCCATTGTGTCATGCTGTTTGTGCTAATCGTTTTGAGAAATGCACTTTCTGGTTTGCAAATATTAAGAATGAAAAGGGGAATTAGGGAAACTCCAGACTCCGCAGAAACAGCTAGTTTTGGCTACAGTAAGTTTCAGTGGGTCTACAATTAATATGTAATATACAGTAAAAATGTGACAGTTGAATTAATTACTGGTTTAATAAACAGTTTTATTTAAAAAGCAATGCCATAAAACTACTATATTTTGCCACTTAAAATAGATTCAGTTTAGGCAGTGTTCTGGAGGAGTGTTAACCCAGTTTTATGCCCACTGCTTCAGTTACTGCCCTTGAGGCAGTGTGCTTATTGGTCATTGTCCTGGAAAAAAAGTGGTCTGAAATATCTCCTAATTTGAGGCCCAGCAGTGTTTCTGAGTACAACTTTCTCTAACAAAAGCTTATATTCTGTATTATGGCTGTCAATCGATTAAAATATTTAATTGCGATTAATCACACACTTGTCACGAATTAACTCGCGATTAATCGCAACTTAAGCGCACATTTTCATCTGTTCTAAATGTACCTTAAATAAATACTTTTCGTTTTTTAAATTTCAAGTTTTTAAAATTCAATTTTGAGTTCAACATGGACAAATATGGATGCTTTATGTCCATGTTTCCTTTTAGTAAAACCACTCAACACAGACCATGAAGACAAAATACACTTGTACATCTTTTACAGTAATTATGTTTTTTTAAATTGCGTAAATCATCAGGACACCAAACGGAACTTTGAGACTTGGTGTCTCAGTAGAACAATTTTTTTGTGCTAAAAAGAATTTTTCAGTGGAGTTTATTGCGTTTTTTTTATATTTGAGAAAAAAAACATTATAAATGTGGGTTGCATTAAGGGTTTTAATTTTACCTCTTTTATATTAATTCATTTCTATTTATAATTAAATTGGTCAAACAGAAATGCACGCTAATATTTATATAGACGGCCCAAATATATAAACAATCTGTTACACCACGCAATGGAATCCTCCTGACAGCCTGTTAAATAATTATAAGGAATATAAAGACGAATACAACGAACCTGTAACTGTCATATTTATAAAAATTTATTTACTGCAAATGCAAGAAATAAAATGTGTGTGTGAGACATGCAGGTGCAATGACATGCCGTTTTATGCCATGGACAATGCATTCACCTCTTTTAGGCTCTCTACACATTTTTCATTTCAAAATTCCACACTTTTCCAGATTCAAATAAGCAGAATTCAAGTCAAGTCAAGTCAAGAGGCTTTTCTACTATACACAGTGGTCCACAGTACACAGTAAAAACGAAACAACGTTCCTCCGGAACCCTGGTGCTACACTAAACAACAACAACAACAAAGAGCTACGACACAATACAAGCTACACAACACAATACAAGCTACACAACACAATACAAGCTACACAACACAATACAAGCTACACAACACAATACAAGCTACAATACAATTCCGTAAAGATTTTCAAGACCATATCATAGAACACCAAACCATGATGCATGGCATTTTATAAAAACTGCAATTCAAATGCAGTCCAATGTTGATCATTTATAAATGTCATTTCTAAACTGTGAACCTTCAATCCTACAGCAATTCACAAAAAAAAACTTCGAAACAGAACCAAAGTCCATTAACAAAAACACCTTTCGGCCACGTTCACACATTTTTGTTTGAAAACGCATATTTTTCTAAAACGCAGAGTCAACGAATAGAAAACTCTCTCCAAAGTGGATACATTTGAAATGCCGTTTTCACATCACAGTGTGGACAGTGTGAAGAATGGACGGTTTAATGAGTTTTTAGTCCTTGCGACGGAAAGTAAATAAACCACAGGCGGAAATGACGCAGGTCAGAGCGTCTTGCGTTTTGCTAATGCGCAGTACAGGGACGCAATCGTTTTTTAGATGTTTCAGTGTGGATAAGCAACTTTTGGGAAACGATCAAAAACTAAAGTGTGGAGACGAGAGTGTGGTTTTTGGACGAAAACGTTGTTAGCAAATCGATCCGGATTAGTGTAGCCGTTGTTTTATGAAAAAAAAATTTGTACAAATTCTTGAAAACAAAATAAAAACAGAATAGGGCAATAGTATGGAAACACTTTTTCCTCAGTGTAATCCCACCCTGAAAATCACTCAAATCAAATTCCATTTCATACTTTTCCAAAAATGCAATCCTGGTCGTTTCCATTCTGTCAAAAGTCTCTAATAAAACCAGTTTTATTTTTTTTTTTTAGGGAAAATGTATGCTTGAGAACAAATTGGATGAGTTGTAAATATCTATTTCCTGTTGAGATTGTCCTCTTTACCTAAATTCGAAGCTGGATAATGTAACTGTTACTAGTTACTACTTTAGGTCCCCTGGTAGTCTAGAGGTTAGGATGCGGCGCTCTCACCGCTGCGGCCCGGGTTCGATCCCCGGTCAGGGAACCAACCCCAGCCACTCTTAGTGCCGGTCCCAAGCCCGGATAAATGGGGAGGGTTGTGTTAGGAAGGGCATCCAGCATAAAAACATGTGCCAAATCAAACATGCGGATGATCTGCTGTGGCGGCCCCTGATGGGAGAAGCCGAAAGAAAGTTTTACTAGTTACTACTTTGGGGCAAGTGGTAGCTCAGTGGTTAAGGCTCTGGGTTACTGATTTGAAGGTCAGGGGTTCCAACCCCCAGTGTTGCCAAGCTGCCTCTCATGGGGCTCCTGAGCAAAGCCCTTAACCCTCAGTGCTCCAGGGGTGCTGTATCATGGCTGAACCTGTGCTCTGACCCCAGGTTCCTATTACTGGTATATGCGAAGCAAGAATTCCACTGTGCTGTAAATCACCTTCATTCACATGCATAATAGTTAAAGTGACCTCTGATATTTTGCATCTTGATTTGAATCAGCAGCTTTCAGACCGATGATACACCATTGCCCGCTGTCTACACCGATGACCATCGGTTGATTTTCCTTCTCGTTATCCCGTCTGAGATCTGTTGCCATTTCGTTCGAATTGTTTGCAGCTTTCTGTGTATTCATGAGTTTCTAAAAGTCACGGGCATGTAAGCAGTGTTTGTCATGCTGCTTAACCGTTAAGAACGGCCTTCTTACTGCATGTATTTTGCTCACAGGCACATTCTGCTCAGAAAAGAAAAACCCCATGAGCAAAAGCAAAGGCGAAAAATGTGACGAGAAGTACATTTGCATGTGCCCCGAAGGCTCCACTGGTTACACTTGTGAAGTGATGCTGGAACAAAACTGCACAGCGCTCGACTCTCGGAAAGAAGAAGATGACAGCACTGTCAAATGCGTGAGTTCCTATTATTTAATACCTTTTTTGTGTTCATTTTAGTTTTCTATGTAGTAGTTTCTTAGTAAATGTTCAATTTAGTCTTCATGTTTACACCAATCAGGTATGACTTGATGGCCACCGATCAGGCATTACAATATGACCGCTTGCTTAATATTGTGTTGGTCCCACTTTTGCTGCCAAAACAGTTCTGACCCTTCGAGCATTAACAGCATGAACTTCCGTGACCCTGTTGCCGATTCACCACTGTTCCTTTCTTAGAGCACTTTGGGTAGATACTGACCACTGCAGACCAGGAACATCTCACAAGAGCTGCAGTTTTGTAGAAGCTCTGACCCAGTTGTCTAGACGTCACAATTTGGCGAACTCGCTCAAATCCATACACATTTTCCCTACTTCTAACACGTTCACTTTGAGGGCAAAATGTTCACTTGATGCTTGACCCACTGAGAAGTGCCAAGAGATAATCAGTGTTATTCTCTTCACCGTTCATAATGTTATAATGTCATAATGTTATGCTTGGTCAGTGTATAATATAGGACAGGTAACGTATTTCGACAAGGTCCCTTTAAAGCAGGATCATCTAAAACAAAAGCGAGGTGGGGTTTGTCCTGAGGGGACAAGAAAATCTGAAATTGCCATTACAGAAAGATAAGCGTTTTTTACGTGGAGCTGTTTCTAGAACGAACAGTGTTACGGGATCTCGAAAGGTAATTGTTACGAGTGGAAATGAATTGGAGGGAAAAAAAAAAACAAAAAAAAAAAAAAAAACGAGGACAACGATGAACTAATTGTCTTCGCTGACCTTTGCTCATCTTCCTTTATATGTCCCATTTGAACCCTTTCATCAGTCGCATGAGGCATTTCAGTCATTTGAGTCACTCACGGCCAGTAAAATCTGACAGCTATAGTAATCCACTGCTCTTCTCACACACATAGCATTAAAGCGTCCTGCATTGATTAGACGTGTCTGAAGCAGCTCAGGGAGAAGCTCATCCGTATGAAAGTGAAATAATCCTTTTCTGCCCGTTGCAAATATGCTTAAGCCAATAGCAGTAGGCAGCTTTATATTCCCGTCGTCTGGCACCGTAGCCCTATTATATTGCTCATCTTTGAAGGGCCGGGTCTGAAAATAGTATTGATGTCAGGATCAGTTAGACAGAGCGTGGAGAGCACAGCTGGCTAATGACTTGTCTTTCTCTGTTCCTGCTTCCTTCGGTGCTGCCTCACTGACGTTGCCTCTTACTTGTTTAAAGGTGCGCCTCACCCAAGCGCTGCTAAGAAAGAACTGGTTGTCTTTATTTGATTTAGATTTGTTAGCTATTCTGTAATTAGTGCAATATGGACTAAAAGTCTGTTTCATTTCGGATTTTGTGATGATGATGATGATGATGATAATGACAACGATGACAATCCAAGTGTTTCTCGCAAATAGCGCCCCCAACGGTCAGGGAGCTAGAAAGAGACTATGCATGAACATGTTTTGTGTTGAAGCTGTAGAAAATGTTTGCTGAGAACCTTGTTGTTTTATGTAGTTCACTGATCCACCAATCTTACCCTTAGTAAAGCTAAGATCACTGCAGTACACCAAATTTCAGCTCATTTGCGTTTTGGTTTCTGACAAACTCTGAATCCTGTGAGCATAAAATGCAATTTTAATGAGATTGCATCATGCCAGTCAGGTTTTTGCCATTAGCTTTAATGGTTAATAGGACTGCTTAAGGTTTCTTGCCATTAGGTTTAATGGTTAATAGGACTGCATAATGCTGAACAAAAATGTGATGCTGTAACCAACATACACATTTCATGTATTTAATGGGGAAGAATCCTTTCTATGATTTATATTAGAAAGTAAACGCAAACGTATGAACGGTTCATGAAAAAGCTTGGAAAATGTTCTGGCTGATCTTTCCTCACAATATCCAGCTTTTCTTAAAAAAGACTTGTTTTGAAAAAAAAAAAGGATTCGAGTTTTCAAGATTATTATTTGTCACAAGCATACATATAGTTATATGCATAATATTACTTGCAGTGAAATGAAAACCTGATCGGCCGTTCAGAAATTTGCGCATTAGATTAAAGGGACCTTCTGCTTATACACTGTATACAATAACTCCTTTATTGTACCAATTGTATATAATGGCCTTTCTGTTTATTTACATTCATATTGTTCATTTTATATTGTTCATTCATTTGCCGTTATTGATATCTATCATATATCTTAGTCCTACTAACCTGTACTATTTTGCACTGCTACCAATGCACTTCTGGTTAGGTGCTAACTGCATTTCCTTGCCTTGTACTGTAACCTGTGCAAATACAAAGTTAAATCAAATTTAATCTAAACGTCATATAAGACAAAATATAAGAAAGGAAGAAAAGAAAATTATTAGATAACGATGAACTGGGATTTAAATAGCTTCTTAGCCTTCGGCGTCACGCCCGCGCGTTCGCTAGCCCATTGTTTGCAGGTGTTGACAATAGATTAAATGATAAGGGACAGGACTAACCTGGAGAGTGGGCAGGGGAGCACCAATGATTTTTTTCTGCTGTTTTAACTGTTTTCTGCAGTCTGTTTCTGTCCTGTTTTGTTGCTGCTCCAGATGGTGATTGATGAGCACAGGACAGATTCAATGACTGCAGTGTAGAACTGTATCAACAGCTCCTGTGGCAGACCAGACTTCCTTAATTGGTGTAGAAAGTACATCCTCTGCTGGGCCTTTTTCAGAATGGAGTTTATGTTGGATTCCCATTTCAGGTCTTGGGAAATGGTAGTGCCCAGAAACTTGAAGTTCTCCACAGATGACACAGGGCTGTTGGATATTGTGAGGGGGAGTAGTGTTAAAGGGTGTGTCCTAAAGTCCACTATCATCTCCACAGTTTTGAGTGTGTTTAGCTCTTTGTTGTTCTGACTGCACCATAGCACAAGCTGCTTCACCTCCTGCTCATGTGCAGACTCGTCGCCATCTTGGATGAGTCTGATGAGTGTGGTGTCATCTGCAAATTTCAGGAGTTTAACAGTTGGGTCACTTGATGTGCAGTCGTTCATATAAAGGGAGAATAGCAGTGGGGAAAGGACACATCCCTGAGGAGCACCAGTGCTGACTGTCTGAATACCAGAGGTAACACCTCCCAGTCTCACCTGTTGTTTCCTGCCTGTCAGGAAGCTGGTGATCCACTGACAGATGGCAAGGGGTATAGTGAGGTTTAGGAGTTTGGAGTGGAGAATTCCCGGAATTATTGTATTGAAAGCTGAACTGAAGTCAACAAACAGAATCCGGGCATATGTTCCTGGGCAGTCAGGGTGTTGCAGAATGTAGTTCAGCCCCATGTTGATTGCATCATCCACCGATCTGTTTGCTCGGTATGCAATCTGTAGGGGATCCAGCAGCTGTTCTGTCACCTTCTTTAGGTGGGCCAATACCAGCTTTTCAAAGGTCTTCATGACGACAGATGTCAGAGCGACAGGCCTGTAGTCATTCAGTCCAGTAATGGAGGGTTTCTTGGGGACCGGGATGATTGTGGAGAGTTTAAAGCAGGAGGGGACCTCACACAGCTCCAGTGATCTGTTAAAGATATAGGTGAAGATGGGAGCCAGTTGGTCAGCACATGCTTTGAGACAGGAGGGGGAGACACAGTCTGGGCCGGGAGCTTTCCTTGTCTTCTGTCTCTGAAAGAGCCGATACACATCCTCTCCACAAATCGTGAGTGCAACTTGAGTGCTGGGGGGAGTTGTAAGAGGAGTTCCCAGAGGTGTGATGGGGGCAGACATTGGGATGGGTTGGATGAGAGGTGTGAAAATATTGTTCTCAAACCTGCAGTAGAAGGTGTTGAGGTCGTCAGCCAGGTCTTTGTTTGCTTCAGTGGGGAGGGGTGGTCTCCTGTAGTTTGTGATATCTTGCAGGCCTTTCCACACTGATGCAGGATTGTTAGCTGTAAACCTGCTTTTCAGATTTTCAGAGTAGCTTCTTTTGGCTATTCTGACCTCTTTTGTCAGTTGGTTTCTGGCCTGCTTGTAGAGTGCTTTGTCCTCCCCTCTGTAGGCATCTTCTTTGGCATGTCGAAGTTTTTTCAGTTTGGCTGTGAACCGTGGCTTGTTGTTACTGAATTTGCAGAAGGTTTTGGTTGGCACACACATGTCTTCACAAAAACTGATGTAGGATGTCACAGTGTCAGTCAGTTCATCCAGGCTGTCAGTTCCAGCCTCAAAGACACTCCAATCAGTGCAGTCAAAGCAGTCTTGTAGTTCCTGCTTTGCCTCACTGGTCCATCTCTTCACTGTTTTGACTACAGGCTTAACAGATTTTAGTTTCTGCTTGTATGTTTGGATAATAGGAAGCAGCACAAGGCGAGAAAGATAATACAAAATAAATAAAATGAAGAGAATAGACTATTGGGAGTAATTTACATCAGGCTTACATTTTCAGGTTTACATTTTCATCAATCATTTCATCAAAACAGTTGGAAGAATGAAACATTAGTCTGAATTTACTTGACCATCAATTAAACGGAATCCCAACCAAGTGTGGAAGGTCAGATATGCATAGCTCGGATTGATGGCCCTGGCTTTAGCTCTGCTTCCCCACACAATGCCCTGCTACTGTATTGCCAACCAAAAAAACATAACAGAGTTGTTCAGGAATTCAGTGGTGTCGGCTCGTTAATCGTTCTTGTCTCTCTCTTCCGCCATGAACCACCAGCAACAGGAATGCAGCAGGGTTTGTAAAGGGCTGCCACTAAAGGGCCACCCTATTTATTCTGGAAATATTCTGATAGCAGAAATATAACTGGATAAAAATTCTAAACTAAATGGATACTAAAGGAAGCAGTGCAACGCTTTTTGAGGAAATACAGTATGTATGAAGCATTAAATGTGTGCAGGACTTGAAGTAACATCCAACAATGCAAACATCAGGTTTATACATTAACATCATCACAATTGTGACCATTTTACTTGCATATGTTTGGGTGCTACTTGTTAACCAAATTTCACATCTGTAAGACTTATGGTTTGGTCTGCATGGTCTTTATTTCATTGAAGGAAGTCAAATGAAGCATGTAAGAAGGAGGAACAAAGGAGAAGAAACATCCTATTAAAAACAATAGACTTCCATTCTGGTGGTGGAACCGTAAATATGTATAGACGCTTGTTGCAATGCATTTCTATTGCGTAAGGCTTTTCCAATTAAAAAGAAATGCTCTATAGAAAGGGTCTTCAATGTTTTTCAGGTTAAGGACCATTTAAGCGATAGAGACATGGGGCAGGGACCCCCTGATACACAATGTGTCAAACATAGCCACTGATATTAATAGAAACCAATCATATAATGCTAGTTATTCTATGTTAAGACAATTAGAACTATGCTGTTGTTGTACATGCATCAATTTTCAAAAAGATTTGTGCATCATAACAAACATATTTTGCAATTAAAATCACAATTTAATAATTTGTTCGCAGTTGTCTTTTATTTGAATAGATTTTCAGTTTCATACATTTTCCTTTTTCTATCAGGTGGACTTTTATACATTTACATGAACTTTAGCTTTAATTTTAATGGAACTTTAATGCAATCATATTTTTTTTTCCAAAGTAAATATTTGATTTGTGATGCTTTTAACTATGTTTATCGAATATTTTTTTATTTTTTCTTAAAAATTATTTGTGATTCAACATTAATTAGCGGACACCCTGCAGTACTGCTTAGAATACCCCTTTTCCCCCCACCCCTAGGGGTCGCAGACTGGAACTGCCACTGGAACAGGGTGTGATCAAATCAGAGGGTAAACAGGCACCCTAGTGTGTAGTCTCTGAGGGTGAGGACCACCTACTTGATAGCCACACGTTTGAGGCTCAATTTAACCCATCCTTAATAATATTAACCTATTGCTGGGAGAGTGAAACAGTATGCTGAATTTCTTGACCATCAATTAAAGGGAATCCCAACCAAGTGTGAAAGGTCAGATATGCATAGCTCGCATTGATGGCCCTGGCTCTAGCTCTGCTTCCCCACACAATGCCTTGCTACTGTAGGGCCAACCAAAAAACATAGCAGAGTTGTTCAGGAATTCAGTGGTGTCGGCTCGTTGATCGTTCCTGTCCCTCTTTTCCGCCATCAACCACCAGCAACAGGAATGCTGCATGTTTTTAAAGGGCAGAAGGGCCACCCTATTTATTCTGGAAAACTTCATCTGTGTCCACAGTGGCAGCTCTTGCTCTACAAGCTTTAATTTTACTTATTGTAAGAGAGGAGTTGTAGAGTCCATTCTGGCCATGTATCCAGCCTTCATAGATGACCTGAAGTCCTTCCTGGAGATCTCTATCTGTGTGGCAGCTTCGGGGTATGACCACTCTATTTGTGCTGGAATTCTTCAGCTGTGTCTACAGTGGCAACTCTCAGCCTTTAAGCAGAGATTCCGCTTATAGCAAGGAAGGAGTTTTAGAGTCCATTCTAGCCATATGTCCAGCCTTCATAAATGATCAGGAAGCACTTTAGATGAGCATCCCATGTGGCACAGAGGCAGGGGACTTAGCTGATGATGGTCTGGTGATGTTCTACAGCAGCTTATGGAGTGCCCACCAGCTCATGGCTTGTTCTACACACTGGCTTCATAGTGCAGCTCCTGCTCGCTGTGGAGGTCAACAAGTGCTTGATGGTTTTTGGTGGAGGACAGTGAAGGATTTTGATGATTTGAAGCTCCAGGCTTTTATTGATTCAGATAGCACACTTCTAACAAAAAAACAGTTCGGCCGGAATTTAACTTGCAGATTTTGCACTGCCAAGTTCACAAGTTCACAGCCTGTTCATGGCTGTGTGTGTGTGTGTGTGTGTGTGTGTGTGTGTGTGTGTGTGTAGCATCTCACACACTCTTTCTCGTGCTCTCCCTCTATGCTATAATAAGATACAGGTTAGACACATTATGCATTACTTGCCTGCAGCTTGACCGTGCCCCACCCACCACAGTCAGCAATTCCTGCAACACTCCACCAGGGTGCTGGACTTTATGGCAAAGTGTCCAGAAAGACAGCTGTCTTGAATGCAAGACATAGAACTCACTCCTCTCATGCTGCCACTCTAATTAATTTTCTAGCAATTCATTGATTTATTTTTTTTTTTTTCCGTTTTTCCATCGCCAGTTCATTTAATTGTATTCTCTGGCAATTCCCTATTTCTCAGATGTGCTCCAAGCAGCTGTAAGAATACAGCGAGTCAAAATTTCAGTGTGAGAATTGTTTCATAATGAGAACCGCCCTCTGTTTTTTACTATCTGCCATCTTGTTTCCTGTTGCCTTCCACGTCAAAAATGACGCAAATCTGTGTAGATCGAATGTAACATTTTAAAGCAGCGCGTGCCTATTTCGCATCCTTCTTTCCTCACTTTTCACAATGAGTGGATTTTACAATCACATGTAAAACATTTGGCAGACTCTTTTCTCCAGAGTGACTTCATGATCTCATTCATACAAATGAGCAGTGCTCAAGGGCCCGGCAGTGGCAGCTTAGCGGTGGTGGGATTTGAACTCATGATCTCCTGATCAGAAGTCCAACATCTTAACCACTGAGCCTACCCCCTCCCAAAAGCTGCCATCCAAACAACATTTGGCAGATTCTCTAGTTTTTGAGGAACTCAAAGGCATTCTGAGGCATTCCTAAAGACTCCAGCAGTGACAGGAATCGAACTCACAACCTTCTGATTAGACGCCTAAAATCATATACTTTGAGGTTGCACTTTGGTTTGCGTTCAGTTGAATGATTTCCATCAGGGAAGAAGCTAAGAAATGTTTTTTTTTTTTTTTTTTGTATCACCGTATCATCATCATGTCTGAGAGCGATGCCATGAAACAGGGGTCCCCAAAATGTTTTCTGTGAGGGCCACATCATTTTGCTTTTCTTTAATGAGGGACCGTGTCGGTCGCTATGCACTGTACAGACAAATGAGAGACTCTATATTGCCAAAAGTATTGGGTCACCTGACATTTTCTGCTATATGTAGTTCTTTTCCAAACTGTTACCACATAAAGGGAGGCACTCAATTGTACAGGACATTTTTAGATGCACTATAATGACATTTTCCATTCACTTGAACTTGGAAACCCAAACCTGTTCCAGCATGGCACAAAGTGAGCCCCTTGAAGATCTGGTTTACATGCTTTGGAGACGTAGATCTTGAGTGGCCTGCAATAGAGCTCTGATTTCATCCCTACTGTACACCTTTGGGATGAATTGGAATGCTGACTGGACCCCAGGCCTCCTCACCTACATCAGTATCTGCCTTTCATAATAACCTTTTGGCTGAATGGAGGGAATTATACAAGCAAATTGGGACTAAATGTGGAATGCAATGCTCAAAAATCACATCACGTACCTATGACCAGGTGACCCAATACTTTTGGCAATATAGTGTATATGGCATATTACAGTAAAAGAGCATTATTATTATCATAATGAAAATTTTTTTTATTCATTGCTATTGAAGTCAAAACATTTACTTATGTATATTCATATGGTTGGTATGTGAATCTAACAAATAATTAGGCTATGTTAATAACTAGAGGTCGACCGATAGATTTTACAGATATGGATAGCTATGATCGAACTTGCCAATAACCAGCTAATCAACCAATGGTTTTTAAAATGGTGTTTAACCGATAGTTTTTCAAATTCATGTAAAATAGTACTGAACTTTATTACAAAAAAAAAAAATACTGAATCATGAAAATTGTGTTAAAGGAAATACATATGAAAGCAGTGGAACCTCGATACTCGTGACCTTGACAGTCACGACCTCGATAGTTTGCGACTTTTCAATTCTAACTCGGAGGAACTCGCGAAAGTTTGGAGTAACATTTCAGTTTGTAGTAATAAATTACATAACTATGTTTAAAAAACTTTTATTATTGTATTATTTATTTAAAGTAGTAAATGAAACATTTATGACAAGTAATTCACAATTTTTGTTGAGTTTACAGTACAGTACATGTACAATTCCCCTTGAAAAAGAAACCATCAAATGGAGAGTCAAAACCTCACGAGGGGTCGTAGAACGTAACCCCCGCGAGTATCGAGGTTGCATTGTAGATCCATTACTAAATATAATTATAGAATGAATAAATTATCAATAATAAATTTAGCGCTCTCCATGCAGCACGTGGCATCAGTGATTTGCCCCTTGAGGCCACTCTAGTAATGACAGCAGAAAGAAAGCCGGAAAAACTATCAATAGTTCCATCAATAGTTCCAGCAATAAACTATCAGTGCCTTGACCTCTATTAATAACTAAGGGAAATTTTAGTTTGAGAGCCAACCTTTATCATAAAATACAGATATGATATGAGTAAAACATATTTAAAATTAAATTTTCAAAATATGTCGCTGCCGTTGTTCATCGGGCCGTTCCAAATGCGGGGGCCGGGCAAATTCAACCTGCAGACCCCTGCTATAACTTGTAATATGTAGCTGAGGTTAATAGCTAGTAAGACTGATATTATAAATCATGACATGCTTGTTTTTTCCACGCCATCTTTGAAATCACCATATTACGGGGCGACCCCTGACCAAATCAACCCAACATGACTACACTATTCATTTGCTGCAGGTCGGATGAGGGAGTTTCCAGCTACTTCAGACTACAGTGTGTAAATGACTTTTTTGCTAATAGCACAGGGGAGAAGTGAAAAATAACACCGCTCTATTGGCTTTTTTTTTTCTGACGGGTCCTGTTAGAGCTATTGCCTCACTTATCTCTCCCTGTGCATCTCTGTGGGCCGTAATAGTCGAGATCACTGGAGTCAATAAATTCAAACAGCCTCTCGGGCGAAATGACAATATGAACAAGAAGGCAGGGAAAACAGTAAATTTAAATTCTAAATGAAGGAAAGAATGAGTGGAAAATGAATAAATGATGAATGAATGAATGATAATGAATGAAAAGAATATGTGTGTGTGAGAAAGCAAGAGTACATATAGACATCAAGTATCTGATTGTATAACCTGTTTAATTTATCTCAATAAGCCTCAATGGTAAATGATGGAATGGTAACTAGAAACTAGCTAAAGGTACTCCTTACTAGTAGGAGATTTCTTTCTGACTTTGTGATCCAGTTCATCCCAGAGCAGTTCAATAGGATATAGGTGCAGTGACTGGGCAGGCTATTTCTTGATGGATAAGCCGACTGTTTGCTCTCGAAATAGCACTTACAGAACTTAGACGTACTCTTCGTCTTGTCGTATGGTGAAGTGGGTTCCAATGAGGCGTGTTGAATTATGGAATTTTAGCTGTGATGGTTCTTTTTTTTACCCCCAATAAATCTTCAACCTTCCCTGCTCCAAAACAACACCAAACCATTAAGCTTTCACTTCCATGTTTGAGTGTGTGGATGAGGCAGTCTGATCACATCTTCTCTCCTGTTCTTCGGCTTATATACAAGTTCTTAGTTAGATCTAACTGTGAAATTTGTATTCATCTGTCCATAGAACTTTCTTTGAATCTAAAAAAAAATCCAAAAAAGAATAATAAATGAATAAATAAATAAATTATTTTATATATATATATATATATATATATATATATATA
>JAAIIK010020396.1:752092-772649 GCA_014706435.1 Silurus glanis
TTCTCAGATAAAAAAAAATGATAAAAAAGAAAGCAGATTTTTAAGACTTGTTTGGCTATAATGGGAGAAAAATACACATGGATAGCAGTCTAATAAGCAATAGAATCTATTATGAAGAATATGTTATGAAGCTGTGAAATAGTAATCTGTTACAAATGATTTATTTGCTTCATCATGTTGATGAATCCATATCATAATTATCCCAGCTGTACGGATTAAACCCAGTGCCAACTGAAATTCCATCTTGAGCCTTGACTGGGAAGAACTGTGAAGATATAATTGATTATCGCAGGCTGCACTTCGTTAACTGCCGGATGAGGGATCGTGTATCAAAGTAATCGGTGAATATGATGAAGTAACCTGATACTGGGGGCAAAGTAATGAAATATCTGCAACCATACCGAATAAAATGATTACTTTCATTTTGGACTGTTCTACTGTAGGGTTTTCAAACCATTAAAGTAAAAGAAGAAATGGAAAAAAATCCCTTTAGTTGTAAATATGTTTAAAATAAAAGAACAAATGTGTCACAGCAACAACCACCATGCCAATAGATAATGGAGGTCTATGAAAAGTGGATAGAAATGTCCGGTCATTAGTGGGGATACATTGGTGGATTTTTGTGCATTCTTCTTTTCTCCTTGACTAATTTGCCCCTTTGTGTCTCAGGTGGCTTACTTGCCCCAATCTAAGCACCATGAAAAGAACCGTGAAATAATATACCTTTCTGATACCAAATTGTATCATGCCTTGATGTTGATTCATATTCATTGCACTATTCATTTGTAACATTTTTTTTCTCCAGCCATATTTTTCCATTATCATGTTAGTGACTGTCTCCATGATTTGTGTGTGTCCTGGAGTCCTAAGGATAACTCTCAATACTAATATCATCATACTGTCATTCCCTCCACCTCGTTTGAGTGATGCCCCAAAAGCTCTCACTTGCAGGAGATAGATACCGTACTGTAGCTCTTCTTATTTTGTGTTCAAAGTTCGAAGCGGATTCCAAACAGGTCTGTACTTTGTATTTTGATTTCTCGTGACGTGCATTCGGAGAAATGTTATCGTCCTGATCATCGCCTGTATTTACCTTGTAATCAATATTGCTTCTGGAGTTGCAATAATGCGGAGAGAATTTAAAAAAATTTTCTCGAAATGAAAAAATCTTACCTGCAATAATGCTCCTTAGATCGCAATGAAAAATACTATCCGAAATGACAGATGACGTAATGTGCACACATGCCAGGGCCTTTTTCTAAAGCCACAAATACATCTGTGCTCCAATATTCAGAAATGCATAACATTTAGTTTTACCATGTAAACGCCGAACCACATGTCCACAAGTTCTCGCGATACCCGCAATAGAAACCCTTTTCATTTTGCTCAAAACGTCACCCTATGCTTGGTAGCCTTGTTAGATACCCCTGACTGCACGATCAGCAAATTAGCTACATCGGATTATTGTTTACTAATCGATTCATAAAAGCGGTGGAAAGCTAGGTTTATTGAGACTACAAGCCACCAGATCATACTCACAAGTCTCACATTTTAAGCTCTGTACTCTTAGCATTTCTTTCGTGAATCATTCATTTGAATGTAGAGGTACTTCCTGTGAGCCGTATTGCCCTAAGAGTCTTTCAGAAGGGCTGAGAGTGGCTCAAGCACTGGCTCACTGGAGATGCAAGGTCAAATCTGGAACGGTGCTTCACTGGAGAGAGAGATAATCATCACAAACGCCTTCCTTTGCCAGAAGAGTGTCAGTTTCCTGCCAAAAGCATTGTTACAGGTTGATTCATTTGGACAACCTGATAGTCAGATACATTAATCACCAGGGCAGCATCAGGTCGCTGATTCGGTGGTTCTACCCACAGTGAGCCTTACTGGAAGCAGTGCAACCCCCTAAAACTGCACAATGCTACAGTGGGCTTGCAGTCAAGATAAATATTCCCAGCTGAGTGGCATTTATACTAAGAACAAGTGTCCCAGACCTGGGAAAGGTTTGGCAAGCCCTTCTGAAGCAGGATGCATAGGTCTTGCTAACAAATGCTTGCATGAATTGCTGTTTTAGCTCACAGTGTACAGAAGGTAGCAACACCACTGCGTCCTCATCTTGTCAAGAATTACAATCGTCTTTTTAGCCATAAAAATCTTCTGATCTTATTTTAAGAATAATACTATGCAGAAACAGATTGTTCCCATTCTTTTTAAGATTTCTCTTTTTTTTCTTTTACTTAGTGAAGTTTAAAGTTATTATACATGCAAATCGAGCTTAATTAAGATCAGAGAAATCATTTGAGGTCTTTTAAGTCTCGGCCCATTAATTAAAAAATGCTCAATAACCACACTTAGGACTTGTTTATTAGTATTATTTATTTCAAATACGTGGTTTATGTCGACACCACCACATTTATTTAGAACCTAATACTACATCGTTGTCAGGGATCCACCAGCCACACCTTCACCTAACCCACATGTCACTCCAAGCAGCACTCCTACCTACTAATCATCTACACCTGGCACTCATCAGCCTCCACGCTACTGGTAAGGAGCTTCTCCGGGGCAACCCTTATTTCAGTAGGACAGAATTTCCCCAAATCTGGGGTCTGTTCTATTGATATGGGACTGAGATCATATTTCCAATCACACTGAGCTCTTTAAAATGATACTAAACATGTGAAGGTAAAATGTATACATTCCTAAATTGTAATTATTACATTATGCAAGTAAAGTAGCTTGAATTCCGGGACCTTCTCAGTCACCTTTCCATGATCCGGCCATCTCCCCAGGAGGGAAAGAGGGGGGCTCAAGGATGGGTGACTGGGCAGCTGAACAAATGGCTTTCTCTCCTCAGATCAAAGAGATCCTCTCCACAGATTAGAAGGTTTATTGTTTTGTTGCATGGTAGTTCTCGGGGTCTGGCCTCATGAAGTTGCATGGCAGTTCTCGGGGTCTGGTACCATGAACAGATCTGACCATCCTTACACTACATAACCTCTGTTCCCCCACCAGCTCATTGTCCGTTCTACAGCTTAGGCTGATGAACCTGGCTGGACTACCCAAGCTACGACACTACGTTTCTGGTTTGGTTACTCTTTGTTTGCGGGACTCTGTTAGTTCTCAGAACTTTCCGGTCATAGCTTTCACCAGGTTTAGTAAACCTGGAGTTTTTGTTCTGGTTGCCGTTTTCTGCCTTGCCCTTTCGTTCTTCATTAAAAAAACCTTCGTGCAATTGCACTTCGGTTTTCTCCTGTCTGACAATCGTAAGATTCCGCTGCATTAAGTCAACACACTCTTTCCAAACATAATCCAGAATGGTTATTATTTTTTGGAACTTTGTTCTTTATACACGTTTTTTTTTTACTAAGGCATTTTGAAGTTTGCTTTCATTTTCTCATGTTGAATATCTTTCATTGTTCATTAATGACAACATTCAATAATGTTTTATGTTGCAATATGTTTCAGCACTTTGCAGAAGTAATGATTTTGCTTTGTTTTTGCATCGGAACTACTGTGCGTTACATTGAACTTATAATTGTTGATTTTAGAACTTGATTTTAATAGTAATCTTTTTTTTTTTTTTGACAATTAAGAATAAATTTGTTTTTATTAACAATTAATTCTCTTGTTTAGTAGCTCTGGTTTTAAGATTTGTTCGCACAAGTTAAGAAAGCAAACAGTTTGAAATAAAAAAACAACAATCAACAAGTTAATTAGACTAAATCAACTGAAGTGTTTAAATGCTTATTTATGGACATTTTGTTATTTTCTAAAGCCTAGATATGTTTTCTAATTTCAAGAAATCTTACCGAGTGTAATTATCTTACTGCACTGGCAGATTATTTGACTTGTTTTTAGTTGTATCTTCTCAAATCATGCATTTATTTCTTATATTTACACGGTTACAGTATTTGTTTGCAGGCTAGACCACACAGTCGTACTTTTGGCCCAGATCTTGCTGCAATCGCTGATGTTTCTAACATTTTCAACAGCGTTCTTCATGAGCTCTTTTGTGTCCAACTGACAACCTTTGGATTTTTTCCCCCCAATGCCATATCACTTTGTTTTGTTCTCCAATTTATTTAGCTTGCGTTAACCTTCAGAATACATTTAGGGTTAGTGTATATAAATATATTCTATGTACATGTATATA
Organism: Silurus glanis; assembly: GCA_014706435.1. Taxonomy (NCBI): domain Eukaryota; kingdom Metazoa; phylum Chordata; class Actinopteri; order Siluriformes; family Siluridae; genus Silurus; species Silurus glanis. Next base: position 756,246 of record JAAIIK010020396.1, read on the forward strand.
CCCCATTCTGGTGGTTAGCCGGTATTCAAGGAACAAAGGTTTCATAAATTAATAGCCATATTCCGAAGGGGCGATTTTAGAAAGTCATCTAAATCATGGTGTTTATATTTCTCAATAAATTTTAATGTATAACAATAAAAAGCATTGCTCTTTCCATACAGTCGCAAACCATATATTTGACCCTTTTAAAAAAAAAAAAATCCATATTCACAACGCTCTAAGTGTCCATCTTTTCCTTAAATGGTACCCTGTAATTCATAGTGACATGATCCATTGATTATACTTTTCTGAGGAGGATATGTAGCACTCAAGAGAGTAGTGTACAGTAGCATGTAGTGCCCCAAGAGCGAACCTAGTGACAAGCCAATAGTGAGCAACACTTACACTCTACAATTACAGTCAGAATGTAAATCAACCCAGACGTTTTAACCCTCTCCATCTGTTTTTTTTGTGTGCATTTGTACTCAGGGGTGGACCATGCCACTTTGTCCATACAAAGTGTGCTTGATTTACCCAAACCTCTGCTTGAATGGGGCTACATGCATAAGCATAAGTTCGCCAACTGCACCTCCTCTTTACAGGTGTTTTGGCTTCACAGGTACATTATCTTTTCACTTCCTTTGGTCATGCAATACGTCTTATTCAACTTGACCTCAAATGTAATTAAAATATAAAATAATGTTTCGGAAATATTGAAGAAATTTGGCCTACGCAAATGTTGTCATTGCATTGTTGTCATAGTGCATGTGAACTGGACCAAGATGATCTAAAGTTGAATATTCAGATGGTTCATTAGTGTAAACTCAAATCAGTTCATTTTTATTTTGAGTGCTTTTCACTATGGACATTGTCTCAAAGCAGCCTTACAAAGATAAAACAGTAATAAAGTTGTATATTTTTTCTATAAGTTTATTGGGTTCTTAATCATTATAAGTTGCCAGTGGTGACTGTAGCAAGGAAAAACTCCCCAAGATGGCATGAGGAAGAAACCTTGAGAGGAACCAAACTCCAATTGGAGAGCCCATCCTTATTACCCTTACAGCGGTTCACGACGATCCCTCCCCATGCACTGCATCTCAAAGCTTGTGGCTTTATCTAACTTTTATCTGAATAAAAAAAAAATTATCTAAAATAAAATTTGTTTTTGACTGCTATTGCATTTGTCTCATACACACAAGGCAGGAAATTCTTCAGGTTTATATCTATGACTCTAGTTTTATTATCTATCTATCTATCTATCTATCTATCTATCTATCTATCTATCTATCTATCTATCTATCTATCTATCTATCTTCAAATCCGCTACATAAAACAATATAAAGCTACATCACAGAAAACACAGAGCTCAGGACTATAAGTGCCCTCGCCACATAAAGTGCATCGTGTGCAAACAGTGCAAAGACAACATTAGACAGTGTAGGACAAATACACAAAGCACAAAATAGCACCACCAGTAAACCTACCTAACCTTGTGATTAAACAAAATGTAAACAAAATGTGCAAAACAGCAATAGTAGCAGTCAAAAGGATGTGCAAGAACGGCATGTAAACAGTTTGTAGTAATGAAGTGATATAATATGGGAGGTGCTGAGTCATGGATGTGTGACGTGAGTACAAGTGTGTGTTGAGTCCGGGTTGTATAGATCAGTCACACAGATGTGTGTGTGTGTGTGTGTGTGTGTCTGTGTCTGTGTGTGTGTGAGATTTAGTTCAGTTCTGTGTTGAGAAGCCTGATGGCTTGAGGGAAGAAACTGTTGCACAGTCTGGATGTGACGGCCCGAATGCTTCGGAACCGCTTCCCTGATGGCAGGAGGGTGAAGAGTGTGTGTGAGGGGTGTGTGTGTGTGGTCATCCACAATGTTGTTGGCTTTGAGAATGCAGTGTGTGGTGTAAATGTCCTGTCCTGTCCTGTCTGTCTGTCTGTCTGTCTGTCTGTCTGTCTGTCTGTCTGTCTGTCTGTCTAGATAGATAGATAGATAGATAGATAGATAGATAGATAGATAGATAGATAGATAGATAGATAGATAAAATAACCTATGATACATTTGATTGGTTGTACCCACTGTCTGACTACAGTAAAAAAAAAAAGTCCTCTTAGACACCGTATTATTCCTTAATAGAATTGACACTGACAAGACAATAGGTTTTGTCAGTACGATGATGTACCACACTGTTAAATATCATTGAATTACCAACTCCCTAGTCATGTTATCTGCTCCTGAATGGAAGCCAGAGGATCTGTTCTGCTCAAATGAGCCCAGTTGCCTAAAGCCATGCTTTTTCCCGCTACTCGTCTTTGCACATTGCCTTTCCCTAAATGGATTTTTCTCTAATTCATTTCATCATGTCTGGAAAAAATGGAGGGCGTATGGAGGTTAGAGGCCAATTTGTAGTTAAATCTGGCAAAGCAAATAAATATCGTTGATGGGTCTTAGCACCAACAAATGCAAACAAATGTACAGTCTTTTATATTTCCATAAAAATCTTTTGTTATTGCGTTGGCCTTTCCGGAGCTTTCTGTCCTTTATTTTGACATGCTTTATACTCGATGTGATTTCTGTTAAACAAGTCAACTTTTTCCATCAGTTTGCTGCGGGATATTTTTACGCTGACTGTATAATACAAATGGAGACCCTTTTGAAAGAAGCAAGACGTCGTGAGCCGAGTTCATCCACCATGTTGCGCATGAGCCGTTAGACAGAATTCCCAACCACCATATCTTCTTGTTAAAAGACCTCCTCCTGTCACCAATTCATCAGTGCATTACGCGATTACTCAGAGCGCCGCATGAAAGCAGGTCGTGTTTCTGTAGCTGTCAGAACGCGTTTTTCAGGAGAAACCTACACTACAGCCAATGAAGCATTCGTGTCTGTCTCACATCATCACTCCTGTTCTGTGTTCTGTCTTGGAGGTTGCCAAAACCGGTCCAAATATGAACCCATTACTTAAACATCCATTGCCTCTATTCTGTATTTAATGTCGAGCGGCATGACAGATATTGAAAAATGTATTATAGAAATGTGAGTTTATAGGACTGTGGTGAGACCTGCGATGTTGCATGGTTTAGAGACAGTGGCATTGAGTAAAAGACAGGAGGCGGAGCTGGAGGTAGCAGAGCTGAAGATGTTGAGGTTTTCGTTGGGAGTGACGACGATGGACAGGATTAGAAATTAGTTTATTAGAGGGACAGCGCATGTAGGACGTTTTAAAGGTGAGGGAGGCGAGCTTGAGATGGTTTGGACATGTGCAGAGGAGGAACATGGGGTATATCGGTAGGAGAATGCTGAGGATGGAGCCACCAGGAAGGAGGAAAAGAGGAAGGCCAGGGAGGTGGTTTACGGATGTGGTGAGGGAAGACATGCAGGTAGTTGGGTTGAAAGAGGCAGATGTAGAGGACAGAGGGGTATGGAGATGGATGATCCGCTGTGGCGACCCCTAATGGGAGAAGCTAAAAGAAGATGATGATTATGGAAATATGAAAGAATGTAAAAAAAATTCACTTAAATTTAAAATTCGCTCGCTGTCTGATATAAAAGTGGCGCCTGTGAAACAGTGTTCAGCAACATGTTCTCACTCCCAACTAACCCTAACTATAACCCGTTCTCACCAACCCTGACCCTAATCATAACCCTGCACGTTGAAAAATGAAGTCAAAGGTGTACCCAGGGCATCAAAAAATGACACCAAGGGATCCTGACATACGTATATGTGATGAGTTGAGAGTGAGAATGTGTAGGAATATGACGTATCACAACACTACGGAGGCCGAGGCGTGTCCTGAGATTCACATAGAATTCACAGATCAACATGGCAGAGGTAGAGCTGCGCCTTCCTGGAGACAGAACAAAAGAACGTCTGGTTTTATTTCATCTTTTTGCACTACAAAGGCGTGTTTGTGAAAGGGGCCATGCGTTAGAAGTCAGAAGGCCCTTAAGTAAATTGATGATTTGCTGTCTGTCTGAACCAAAGCAATAAAAGTGAACTATCTGTACCATATTGAATGGCATAGCATCATAATCGTATTGCATTGAATCGCAATCAGGCCTCACTGCATCGTAATAAGGGTAAATCGTATCACGTCGTATCAATAGCTGCTTCATAAGTATCGTTGGCTACGCATGAAGCGAATCGCTTTAGCCTCAGTTATAGAGACACCTGTTTTAGATGCACATTTCAACAAAATCAACACATCTAGCAAAACAGAGATGGCAAAAGTACACATATCGTTCACTGAAGTAAAAGATTTTACTCTGGTAAACGTTAAAGTGCTGACTACACTTTATTACTCAAGTTAAAGTAAAGAATTTTGGGCTCTGACTTGTACTTAAGTAATAAATAGTCAATACTACTACCTGTTTTAGTGTCACGCCGCTAACTGGACCTCACATCATATTCATATGTTGATATAAAAGAATTTCACATTGTTATCTAATGAATGTATGGGGTCTGAACATCCACCATATAGAACACAAGCAGAGAAAAGATAACGATGATCAGGTGATCAGGAATGTGATCAGGAACCCCATACTTCTTGTTGCCTTCTGCCTGCTCATTGCTAGCTTTGTAAACTAGCCTACGTCTGTGGTGTGTGAGAGACAGGAAATGATACACCAGTGGTGGATTGAAAAAGCCGCGCAATGACAGAAAATTGGTCGATGAGCTGAAAACGGCGTGAAATAAGAAAAAATATTGATTATGTCACCGAATGGATTCAAACTAAAGTAAACGAGCCTGTTTTGAAAATGTACAGATACAAACCCGATTCCAAAAAAGTTGGGACACTGTACAAATTGTGAATAAAAAAGGAAGGCAATAATTTACAAATCTCATAAATTTATATTTTATTCACAATAGAATTTAGATAAAATATCAAATGTTGAAAGTGAGACATTTTGAAATGTCATGCCAAATATTGGCTCATTTTGGATTTCATGAGAGCTACACATTCCAAAAAAGTTGGGACAGGTAGCAATAAGAGGCCGGAATAGTTAAATGTACATATAAGGAACAGCTTGAGGACCCCTTTGCAATTTATTAGGATATTAATTGGCAACATGATTGGGTATAAAAAGAGCCTCTCAGAGTGGCAGTGTCTCTCAGAAGTGAAGATCGGCAAAGGATCACCAATTCCCCCAATGCTGCAGTGAAAAATAGTGGAGCAACATCAGAAAGGAGTTTCTCAGAGAAAAATTGCAAAGAGTTTGAAGTTATCATCATCTACAGTGCATAATATCATCCAAAGATTCAGAGAATCTGGAACAATCTCTGTGCGTAAGGGTCAAGGCCGGAAAACCAAACTGGATGCCCGTGATCTTCGGGCCCTTAGACGGCACTGCATCACATACAGGAACGCTACTGTAATGGAAATCACAACATGGGCTCAGGAATACTTCAAGAAAACATTGTCGGTGAACACAATCCACCGTGCCATTCGCCGTCGCCGGCTAAAACTCTATTTAGAAGAAAGAAGCCATATCTAAACATGATCCAGAAGCGCAGGCGTTTTCTCTGGGCCAAAGCTCATTTAAAATGGATTGTGGCAAAGTGGAAAACTGTTCAACGAATCAAAATTTGAAGTTCTTTTTGGAAAACTGCGACGCCATGTCATCCAGACTAAAGAGGATAAGGACAACCCAAGTTGTTATCAGCGCTCAGTTTAGAAGCCTGCATCTCTGATGGTATGGGGTTGCATGAGTGCGTGTGGCATGGGCAGCTTACACATCTGGAAAGGCACCATCAATGCTGAAAGGTATATCCAAGTTCTAGAACAACATATGCTCCGATCCAGACGTCGTCTCTTTCAGGAAAGACCTTGCATTTTCCAACATGACAATGCCAGACCACATACTGCATCAATTACATCATTGCTGCGTAGAAGAAGGATCCGGGTACTGAAATGGCCAGCCTGCAATCCAGATCTTTCACCCATAGAAAACATTTGGCGCATCATAAAGAGGAAGATGAGACAAAGAAGACCTAAGACAGTTGAGCAACTAGAAGCCTGTATTAGACAAGAATGGGACAACATTCCTATTCCTAAACTTGAGCAACTTGTCTCCTCAGTCCCCAGACGTTTGCAGACTGTTATAAAAAGAAGACGGGACGCCACACAGTGGTAAACATGGCCTTGTCCCAACTTTTTTGAGACGTGTTGATGCCATGAAATTTAAAATCAACTTATTTTCCACTTAAAATGATATACATTTTTTGTTAGTTTCAACATTTGGTATGTCACCCATATTGTATTCTGAATAAAATATTGAAATTTGAAACGTCCACATCATTGCATTCTGTTTTTATTCACAATTTGTCCCAACTTTTTTGCAATCGGGTTTGTATACGTGTAAAAAAAAATGTTGAGTGAAAGTAAAACGTTCTAAAGAAGGAAAAATCTTAAGTACAGTAACAAAGTATTTGTTCCCATCTATGCAGCAAACTGATTGTAATTTATTTAAAAGGGCTCACTGACAATGTGTGCAAAGCAGGTGTGTGTTGCTTGTTGCAGAGACTCAGTCTGTGTATGTCTTGAGAAAGTTTTGATCCTCTCGGAGATGATATGATGTGCTCTGCCATTCTGATGCTGTTTGTAGAGAACAGTTTGCAAAACCCAGTTAACAGTGTATTCATTTAGAAATACTGTGAAACTTAAGCAGTTTAGCGATTGTATGTAGTAGCGGGAGAGATATCATTTATTTAAAGGTGCTATGATACATTATCAATAGAACTGATTGTTATTAATTGGCCAGGCTGATATAAGTGATTGTTTTAATGGTAAATGTGAGTGATTACAATTCACCATTATTAGTTACACAAGGCATCAGAGGTGATAGTGGAATATAAATGCATACACTCTCTTTCAGCAACCAAACAAATACACCCATATATGCTTGTTGAGCATGACAAGATTTTGATTCACTTTTTTGGGAAGCCTTTTGCTTAATTGTAGAACATGTGTGAATTTGCCAATTCATTCACATTAATGAGATTCCAATTATTTGAGGTCAATGAACTTGAGGTCAAAGCATTCTGAGTTCTTCTTGTATAGTGGCAGCATGTTTGGACCCCTTAATTCCAGTGAAGAGCAATTCTAATGCTACATTATAACACAAAGACATTATAGGCAATTGTTTGCTTTCAAATGTGTGTTTTGGGAATGCCCAAAGGATTAAAGACGGCTAAGGGCCTCACTCAAGGTCCCAAGAGTGGCAGCTTGGCAATACAAGGTCTTGAACACCCAACCTGCCAATCAGTAACCCAGAGCATTAAACACTGAGCTACCAGCTCATGGGTATGCAGTTCAGGTGTCCACAAATTTCGTTAGACAAATACAGTATGTAGGCTGTAAATTATACCCTAAATTATAACGCACTCCAACCCTGACCTCTTTAGATATGCATTTTCCATGGCACTATAAAAATATTCTTTTCTTTCTTTTTTTTTTTCCCGACTTGACAGCACTTGACAAATCTATTGAAAGAACCATTTAGTCGTTCATGAATTATATTGACATTCGCGTATTATTCAGTACAATTCCCGGGTGATGCGACGTGCATGTAAATACTGGCCTTTGTCGCAGAAAATGCTTCAGTTTTCAAAAGATTAAGCAATTACCGCTGAATAACGTTCATTTCGCAGGTGGAGGCTCGTCAGCGGCTGAGTGAGATCAGATCTACTGTATTAAATATTAGGAATCGAGATAGAGAGGAAGAAAAGGGCGATATTTCGAGGAGAGTGGAATAGAGGTGCAAACAGAATGACGACCCAAGTGGTAGTAAGTAATCCGTCTCCGTAGTTGAGACCCCAATTTGCCAACTATATGATGTGCACAAACAGTGCCCTCCGAGGCGTTCGGGTTTTTTTTTTTTTTTTTAGCTTTCTGTGCATTTTAAGCCTAAACCGTGGGTCCTAAAGTGTTTAAAAATGCCTTTATGCATTTTCTTTATTCCATATACGAGTTCCAGGAGGTATTAGTGTCATTTAAATGTCGACATGGTGCCGGGCATCTCGCCCACTATGAGTTCCTGACCTCAACAATGCTCTCGTGGCTGAATCGACAACATCCCACAGCCACACTCCAGAATTCAGTGGAAAGCTTTCCCAAAAATTAAGGTTATAATACCAACAAAATGGACTAAATCTGGCCTATGTGTTGAGTGTGATGGTCTGGTGTGTACATGCTTTTGGCCATCTAGAGTATCATTTTCTTGATGGACAACTAAAAGAGTAACAATCAAGTTTGTCTTTTGACTTTTGTTTACTGTGATGCAATAAATTAGTATTGAAATCAAATACAAGACCGCTTTAGTACGATTTACTACCATAATTGATAAAAAAAAAAAGGAGAAGAACATGCATGCAAATGAATGAACCCCAGAAGTTTTAGGAGCATTGTTGGATCAGGTGGTATTAGCAGTACAAATAGACCTATGGGACACTTTTAACTCTATTATGAGGTGACCTAGATAAATTGAGATTGCTAATCATTGGAAGAACATTCAAAAGGAAATTTTTGCCGTTTTCCACGCTCGCCCGGTATTTAAGGACACCTAAGACATTTGGCCAGATTATCTCACTGGCTTCCTAAGTCCCTGAATGTACTCTTGCCACCCTGCCTGTTCTGGTTCCTGTTCCCTACTCCTGATCCGGATCCTGTTCCTTTTCTGGATCCTGTTCCTGACCCTGACCCTGACCCCAGCTCTGCTCTGCCTCTGCACTAATTTGGATTTGGACTTGTTTTTTGGTTTGTGTTTTTGCTTTGCCCTTTTGTTGCTCTATAGGTCGGTTTTCAGATTTTTTTAGACCGTTTTTGATTTCTGATTTTTGGTTCTCCCTGCATTGCTCTGGCTGCCTGCTCTCAGAATAAGGACTGTTTTATTTGGACTGTGTTTTTGCTCTTGCCCATATTTTGTACTTTTGTTACTTTGCTCACTCCCCTTCTTAAAGACTTCTTTCACAATTACTCTTCTTGCATTCTGCATTTGGCTCCTCCCTTTCACTCACCACCATTTCCGACACAGTTGTATATGTATAGTAGTTGATTTACTGTATAATAACATCGGTCCCTCATGTATAATTGCTTAAATGCATGAGACCTTATAAGAGAGTGTAACGTTATGGTTGTGGTAGCAATCAAAAAAGTCATAGAGGAGGTGCAGATGATCAAGCCAGTTTTTCAAGAGCCACCCTCTTGAATTTAAGTCTCCATGGTGCCCAGGGGTTTGGGGGACAGTTGCCTGTTTGTTCCTTTATTGATAGGTGGCAAACATTTTCAACAGATGCAGGCACTTCAGTTTTAATAACCAACATCGACTCGCCTGTCAATAAGCAAGATGAAGGAGTAGGAGGACTTTTTTTTATTTATTTCGGCAGCCCATTCATACAGACAGTATAATACACATTTTAGGCATGACCCCAATAGTTTAGGTCTTGTATTGTAGAATAAAGAAAAATGATTAAGATGGTGACAGCACAGCAAATCCTACTGCATAAGGATCCATCACATGCTATCAGTTCAATTAATCCCCTTAAGCCTATTTATAAAAACTGGCAGGAAGAAGCTTTATGGGGATTATTGTGCCAGTGATATGGGCATATGGGCATGCTTACTGTATGTTGCTCCAGTTCTAAGAAGAACCATTTTTTTTGGAACACACAAACACAAAAAAAAAAAAAAAAAAACAATTAAACCTGAATTAGGAAGTTTTATTTGGGAATGAGTATGGAAAAATACATAATCTGTGTCCGAATTAAACGGGGTCGAAACTAATATCCTAGCAATTACAAAGTAACAATAAAGCATATGAGCTCTTGATGCACCTAGAATATGCATCTAGAAGAAGAACTGACCGGAAATGTCATTAAATCCAGCTACAAATTGTTGAATCCTCAAGAAAGTGCATCACAGTGCAAACTTAAATGAGAAAATTGTTGGCCCTGCTGGGAAATCCTGATAAAAAAATGGTGGGTAGATGAAGTCGTCTATTATCTGGATTGCAAGAAATTATGGATCGGATGCAAGCTCATTAGAAAAGAAAGGAACATTGCCTTGGCACCATTCTGCACGAGTAGGCAAATTATGGAATGGTCAAAATGATTGGTAATAACAAGTGGGGAAGAGAAACTGGAAGCCGCATTATTCACCGACACCTGTGACTACAGTGCGTTATTAGAGTGCATGCCGTGTCTCTGGAATATACTCCGAAATTTTGGAGGATAATAAGAGGAAAAGCTAGATTAGGGTAGGATTTAGAGTAGCTGTGTAATTGTACAATCAGTATTAAGGTGGAAGCTGATGAATTTGTATCATACCAGACAAAAGGCTAAGAAAGTACAAGCTAGTGAAATGTGATAGTAGCTGCCTGGTCTAAGATAAAGATTAATGAAAATTGCAGAATATGTATGCACCATAAGGTAGAAAGGTAAGAATGTCACATGCCCTATGACAAAAAGTCCTAATCATCACAATAAAGGCCAGTCCTTTTCATGCAACTTGGATTATACAGCACACAAGCAAGGTAATAACAGAAGGTGAGCAATATCTGCATGGAAATGGAGATGTCCATTGGGGTTATATACAGATTGTGCAGGTCAAGCTAAAGACAAACTGAGCTTTGTCAACTACGCAACATCCAAATTTTTACCAGAAAAACAGCCCCCAATGTGACACCCCCACCTACATGTGAACCTACAAGGAATCACTGAATAGCAATAAACCCACAGTTGACATCTAGAGAGGAAATAAGATTGTGTCGTTCTCCACCATGATGAAGGTGTTTGGGCTGTGATACTAACAAAGTTAGCTGGGATAAATCTGAACTTTGACCCAGAACATTCTAGCATTCCTGAGATCCAATTAGCATTATGGTATATTTGCAAACTACAGCTTTACAATGAGCCTGATTTAGGATCAGCTGATTGTTGTATAATAACTGAACTTGAACAGTTGAGCTCGACTACTCTTATCCATATGCATCTATCCATCTCCTTATCCAGAGTGACTTACATTTAACTCGTTCATACAACGGAGCAGCTCTGGGATTAAAGGCCTTGTTTAGGGGCCCAGGAGTGGTAGCTTGGTGTGGCTGGGATTTGAACTCATGCCCTTTGGATCTAAAGTCCAATTACTTAACCACTAAGCTACCAACCACCTACTCCACATCTATCTACCTACACACAATAGTAACCTAGGAGTTTCATTTAACAATGACAAATGTGTATGGAGGAGGGGTCAAAGGGGTAGTTAGAGAAATATAAAAGTATTAGGTACATATTATCTCCAGCAAAAGTCTAAAATCATAATCAAATCAATCAAATCGAATTTTATTTGTCACATACACATACATACGGAGTACGACATGCAGTGAAAGGCTTTTTACGACGGTCCGGCATTCAAGCAAAAAGGAAAAATAAACCAAGAAAAAAAAAGAAGGTAGATCAATAAAAAGTATAACCTATATAAAATATCAAATATATGAAGATATATGTGAAAATATGTGTATATACATGGATGCGTATGACAGTAAAAACAGTCAAATTTATAGTGATTAACGTGATTGTCCTTAAAGTGTCCGTGTACAGTATGGTGTGGTATAAAGTGCACTGTGCTGTGCAAGTCCAGAGTTAAAGTGACAGTCCAGAGATTGAAGTGTCATAGTGCAAAAAAGTTGTGCAGGAGATGGAGAGAGAGGTCCAGTACTAGATCCTGGGTGTTTCCTGGTTTAAACTCCGAATGGCCTGCGGGAAGAAGCTCCTCCTCATTTTCTCGCTTCCCTGAACGCAACAAAGAAAAGAGTCCATTGTTTGGATGGCTGAGGTCCTTCACAATCTTCCTGGCCCTGGTCCGGCACTGCTTGCTCAAGATGGACATTCGGTGCAACCCAGATGAGGATGGGTTCCCCTTTTGAGTCTGGTTCCTCTCAAGGTTTCTTCCTTATGCCATCTCGGGGAGTTTTTCCGTGCCACAGTCGCCACCGGCTCGCTCATCAGCGACAAACTTACTTATAAAGAACATATTCACTTTTAATCACCACATTATCTGTGTAAAGCTGTTCATTGTTAAAAGCGCTATACAAATAAAAATGAATTGAATTTAATAGATGTCCTGCAGGTCAGTGAGCTCGGTGCGGATGGTACCTTCAGCTGACCGCACCACACTCTGGAGGGCTCGCCTGTCCTGCATAAATGCACGCCATTCACCTTGACTGTTGATTTCTGTAAAGCTGCTTTGAGACAATGTCTGTTGTGACAAGCGCTATAGAAATAAACTTGACTTGACTTGACTTGACTACAGACGCTGCCAGGCTTCTTCACCAGGGTGTTGAAGTGACAGGACCAAGACAGGCCCTGTGTGATGTGAACACCTAGGTACCGGAAACTGTCCACTCTCTCCACTGGGGTCCCTTTGATGTTTAGCGGTTGGTATGACCGCTCCCGCTTCGTGCTGAAGTCCACTATCAACTCCTTAGTCTTGCTGACGTTCAGGAGAAGATTATTCTCCTGGCACCATTTCTCCAGTTTATCAATCTCCTGTAGGTAGGCCGTCTCATCAATATATATGTGTGTGTGTGTGTGTGTGTGTGTGTGTGTGTGTGTGTGTGTGTGTATATATATATATATAGCGAGAGAGAGACTTCTAATCCATAGCACTTTCACAAACAGGCCTTTTGTAGTGCAAAAAAAAAAAAAAAAAAAAAAAAACGATTAAATAAAACCAGATATTTTTTCCTGTTCTGACTGCAGGAAGGTGCAGCTCTACCTCTGCCATGTAAATCTGCATTCTATGTGACTCTCAGGACACGCCTCGGTCTCTGTAGTGTTGTGATACGTCATATTCACGTAGCAGCAGCGGTGCTGAGAGAACGCGCTCGAGGAACAGTTTAGCGAGAAGAAATCAAACTACATATAAAATATTGGTCACAAATTATAGGTCTCTAAAAGTATAACGTATCTACTAATAATTACATATACATAAATAAATAAATTGACTATACATCTCGATACAAATACCAACTATGTATCTGATACACACTTTTTACATTGATGCACCACATTGGTTTGATATATATACGCAAATACATATACATATAGTACAGATATGAGTGAGAAAAAGGAATATAAGATGAGATTAGCAATAAAATTGAATGAATTTTCCATGCCGCATTCTTACAGTGAAACAGACTCATATTTCTGTCATGGTGGACATGCCTGAATTATAAATAAGCTTCTTATGATTTGACACTTCTAATGAAATAGATTTGCACATTTTTTCCCCCTCCGGAAATTTTCGCCTCGTAAGTATTCTCCCGCATTCCCTCCTCATAGCTGACTTTTATCTTTCTCAACAGATGACATTTCGTGAGTATCTCCTTCGCTGTTTTTGCAGCTTTTATTCTGTGCAGGCTTCAAATCTTTAATGCTGCAGTGATGACACTATCTCGCATTCATCACTTCCTGGCAGCTCGAAAAGTCTCTCGGCAGACCGTCGGAGGAATCCGTTTTTTAATTTCTCTCTCCGCTCGCCGTGCTAATGCTCGCAGTGCAAACGTGATGTTAGATCGTATAAAGTCCGAGGCTTTGTGTTTTCGTTTTAATCTCGAATGAGATCTTTACTGTGTAACCGCAGCCTTTCACAGGGTTAATATCAGGATACTCAGATGCTGGTTGCAAAATATTGATTTTGTGTTCCGCAACGATTTCTGTGTTGATTTGGATTTATGTCTTTGTACCCCAAGCTGCAAAACAGCCCTAAAACATCAATAATCCACCAGCATAGTTTACAGTGTATTTAGAAGATCTTCCTTTTATGAATCCCACTGTTAGCATGCCATTGCTGGATTAATAATTAGATGGAAATGTAAAAATCTGGCCTCATATGATCGTACAGGAAATCATCGCATTGTCTTTGTTTAATCAGTTCGCTTTATGCTCCTGGCAACAGTTATAATTTATTACATTTTTTGCCATAGCACAATTTCACAGACTTTTATATGACATGAAAGAAGTTGCTAGTAATATGATTAGCCCAAACAGGATTAAATTAGCTCAGAAGAAAAAAAAAAGGAAGCAAAGAGGAGAATGAAGTGGGCTTAAGATGAAGATCCCACCATAAACAAGCTGATGTTATTTTGGCTTTCTTCTCTGAGCAAATGATGTGGTTTTTGAATTAGATGCTTGGGCTGGACCGAAGAGATGAACCAATTTCAGTTTGTTGAAGCTCGCCTGTGTGTGTGTGTGTGTGTGTGTGCAAGCTGCTGTAATGTCGAAAGGCTCTGAGAGCAAATGTTGTCACCTGGAAATCAATCCCAGTGCATTCGGATTCCAATTTATCTCTCATTGAAGGTGTTTGATGAACTGGAACTGGATCTTTGTGAGTGGTCTGGATCGGATTGATGATTTTTTGACAGGTTCTTGGATTTGTCCATACGTCAAAAAGAGACTTTCGGGATTTGTTAACCAAGACACCAAATCCATAAATTCAAACCTTCTCAGGGGCAGACTGGTTCCACAAGAGGATTAGGTCATACATTTAGAAGCCATTTATAAAAAAGGAAGTTTATAAGTAAATAAAGCATATGAGCTAATATGTACTATGTGTGATTTCTAAAGTTAGGCAATGTAATTATGTTCCAATTACAAAATTGTTTCTGATTCAATTTAAGAAAAAGAAATAAATAAATTATTGTCTGAAATACCCAATAATGTATACTGTATATGAAAGTTTGGGCGAGGTCAATATAGACATCTGATCAGCTCAGACCTGCTTGTTTATTGTCCTCTAATTTCTCATGTTCATAAGGTGTTTTAGCTTTCAGATTCAGATTTAGCATCTGACAGAATTTTTTTTGCTTGTTTTAATGTTTTCATAAAAAAGTTCAGGAGTTTAGTTCTTTCTGAAATGCTCAAACCAGTAAACTTCGAGTCACTGGAATCCTGAACCACATTGGTCACTTCATAACACACAATTTTCTTCATTCTGATGTTTGATGTGAACATTAGGCTGATTCGATAACCACATGAATATGCTGTTGTACAGATAATAAAATGGAGGACAAAGGTGTAGCTATACAGTCTTGGGAATAATAAAGTGTAATCCTCTCACAATTCAGTTCCCTTGGTGGTCTAGTGGTTAGGATGCGGCGCTCTCACCGCTGCGGCCCGTGTTCGATCCCCGGTCAGGGAACCAACCCCAGCCACTCTTAGTGCCGGTCCCAAGCCCGGATAAAATGGGGAGGGTTGCGTTAGGAAGGGCATCCAGCGTAAAAACATGTGCCAAATCAAACATGCGGAGGATCCGCTGTGGCGACCCCTAATGGGAGAAGCCGAAAGAAAGTTTTAATCCTCTCACAATTCAGAAAAAGAAATACACTCTACAATTCAGATGATATATAATAACATGAAGCGAATGTAACTTTATCTTTTAAATTCTCTGGGATTGCTTTATTTCATTGATGTTTGAGGACATTTTTCCCGATCTCACAACAGGATCTTAATGTTCTCAATGGTTAAGGTGTAGCCATTTCAACGACTTCATATTTAAGCTGCTCTTATGTTGATTTGCTGGAGTGCGTGGGATCATTGTCCTTTTGCATGATTTGATTTTTTGCCCAGTTCATGCTGCTGGACAGATGGACTCCATTGTCTCAAGGACTGGAAGCATATGAATGAAAAGCAGAACATATTTCAATTCAATACAAAAACCCTAGAAACACTAATGAATGAATGTGTAATGTTTATAATTGGACTATTAGTTTTAATGTAAGATGTTATCGTCCCTGTGGAGTCTTTACTGTCATGTTATTTCAGATACTATTATGGGCCAAAAGAACATTTGCAACAACTTGTAGATCACATGCTGATATCTACTGGGCACCAGTAGAGACCAACAGGATGCCACTCAGTATCTGGATGCCGATATGTTTCTACAGCCGAGTCCTTGGTTTGCTGATAATGTGTTAATGAAGTAGAGCATGAAATGGACAATTATTTGGTAATTGATTTAATGCTTAACTGCTGATAGTTTGTAATGGAATGTGTAGTGGAAACCATTAGAATGTCCGATCTTAAAATAAGATTGGTCATCGCAAAACAAATTCTATTAGACTCTACACACTACTCTTTCTGCTCACTTCACTCTTTCCTATAGGATGCCACTGTGAGGTGGAAATACCGTATTTTCCGGACTATAAGCCGCTACTTAAACAAGCCGGCTTAAACAACGAAGCGGCTAATTTATGGATTTTTCCTGGGTTTTTCCCGGTTTCACAAACTTCAAGCCAAAAAACTGAGCCCCATAACATTAGACCAATGAAATTGCCGAACGGGTTCAGGTGAACCAATGAAACTCTTTATATTAAATCAGATGCGCTCCCACTGAATCGGGCCGCACCACATCATAAATATGGATGA
>JAAIIK010020396.1:779045-825197 GCA_014706435.1 Silurus glanis
TAGATAGATAGATAGATAGATAGATAGATAGATAGATAGATAGATAGATAGATAGATAGATAGATAGATAGATAGATAGATAGATAGATAGATAGATAGATAGATAGATAGATAGATAGATAGATAGATAGATAGATAGATAGATAGATAGATAGATAGATAGATAGATAGATAGATAGATAGATAGAAAGTGAGTAGCTTCACATTTGAGTACACAGTGATCAACCAAAGAAAACTAAAGAGAAACTACTAAAACCTAGTTAATAACTGCCCAACACGTTATTAAAACCTGTAAGGACAGTGATAAACGATCATTTTCAAGGAGGAAATGGAAAAAAGGTTGACTGATCATGATCAGAATTCAACTTCACTTCACTAAAATCAAATCACTTGAGTAAAATCGAATCGCAAAAAAACCCCAAAACAATCGTAGGACCGTATGAATAATAGTAAGAGCAAACTCAAGGGACTGGAACTAAACTGTTGTGGTAGCCTTAAGAAAAGCGCTTATCAATGATGCTAATCTAAAAAAAAACAAATAAATTTTTTTTTTATGGAGCTTAAAGTTTGGTTTCTAAAACAATGGAAAAGGTCACGTGGCCTGATGAGTCAAAATGCCCATGGTTCGAGTGATGGATGTTTTAAGGCGCATAAGAAGTGAAGCGAATGAAGTGATGCACCCATCATGTGGCGGCAGTTTTAGTATCTGGGGTTGCTTCAACTGGTCAGGTCTATGTTTTTTCTTTCCTGACAGCACAGGCATATTCCAAGATAACAATTCCAGGCTATTCAGATCATATGGAGATATGAGATCTGAGATCCGCTAATGCTTTAATGCTAAATAACCACTGGATGTTTTGCAGTAAACACCTGGGTCAGTTTATTCCCAGGGTCGCTTTAGATACTTCAGATATGAGGCATTTTTGCTCTGATGTGGGAAGTAGTGGTTGGTTAAATCTGACATGTACAGAACAACAGAGTTCTTGTTGAAGTAAATTAGGTCATGGGTCATTGTCTATTTTCCAACTCAATGTGGGTCTGGCAGAAAAAAAGAAAAAAAAAACCATTTCATTCTGTTTTGAAATAAGTTTGTATTTATAAATCCATACGTCGACAGTGCCCATGCTGCTACATGCTGACAAAACCCATAAGCAACAGACAACCATGGTAAAATGCTAGAGTTACAGGCACTCAAGCTGTGTCCTAGATGGTGCAGATTTATTAATGTGTCTAAAAATCTCACTTCCTCTATTACTGGGCAAATTGAGAATGGAAATGAGGTTAAAGATGACCAACCAGGGACCACGTTTGTCTCGGCACACTAACTCCGGACAGGATTCTCATCGATTGGAAGCCACTCTGTGCAGCTGAGGGTGGTTCTGCATCAACGGCCTGGTGATCCATGAGATTACTGATCGACACGGGAGATTTGAGGATGGATTTGGACTGTAGATAATGTCAACAATTGACTACAATGGCTCAGGACCTAAGGTTGCATTTAATCACATATCACTAAACACTTTTTACAATGATGGAACTGTAATGAATGGGCATTCGGTGTTAATTATGAAGTTTGTCATCATAAAGATGGGCTTCCTTTAGAGTCTGGTTCCTCTCTATGTTTTTTCTTAATGCAATCTCAGGGAGGTGTTCCTTGCCACTTTCAAACCAACTACCTGCATGTCTTTCTTCACCACATCTATGAACCTCCTCCTTGGCTTTTCTCTTTTCCTTCTACCTGGCGGCTCAGCATTTCCCTACCGACATACCCCATGTCCCTCCTCTGCACATGTCCAAACCATCTCAATCGGGCCTCTCTCACTTTGTCCCCAAAATGTCCTACATGCGTTGTCCTTTTACTAAACTGATTTCTAATCCTGTCCATCGTCGTCACTCGTAATGAAAATTTTAACATCTTCAGCTTTGCTACCTCCAGCTCCACCTCCTGTCTTTTACTCAATGCCACTGTCTCTAATCCATACAACATCTCAGGTCTCACCACAGTCCTATAAACTTTCCCTTTCACTCTCACAGATACTCTTCTATCACAAATCACTCCTGCTATCACTCTTCTACACCCACTCCACCCTGCCTGCACTCTTTTCTTCACTCTTTATTACTTTGCACTGTTGACCCCAGGTACCTGAACTCCTCCACCTTCTCCACCTCTTCTCCCTGCAACCACTCCACTCCACTGCCCCCCCTCTTATTCACACACATGTACTCTGTCTTACTCCTACAGACTTTCATTCCCCACCTCTCCAGGCTCTTCTCCACCTCCTCCCTACTCTCACCACAAATAACAATATCATCCACAAACATCATAGTCCATTGGGACTCCTGTCTGACCTTGTCCGTCAACCTGTTCATCACCACTGCAAACAGGAAAGGGCTCAGAGCCGATCCTGGATGTAGTCCAACCTCCACCTTGAACCAGTCTGTCGTTTCTACTGCACACTTCACTGCTGTCACACTGTCCTTATACATGTCCTGCACCACCCTCACATACTTCTCTGACACACCTGACTTCCTCATACAATACCACAACTCTTCTCTCACCACCCTGTCGTACGCTTTCTCTAGATCCAGAAACAGTCAATGCAACTCCTTCTCACCTTCTCTATACTTCTCCATCAAAATTCTTAAAGCAAATAATGCATCTGTGGTGCGGTTCCTCTTCATTAACCATACTATCGCTCACAGATGGTCACCTCTTTTCTCAGCCTGGCTTCCACTACTCTTTCCCATAACTTCATGGTGTGACTGATCAACTTTATTCTCTATAGATACTGCAGGTCTGCACATCTTCCTTATTCTTTAAAATTGGTTCCAGCACACTCCTTCTTCATTCCTCAGACATCCTCACACCTTACAGAATCTTGTTAAAAACTCCACTGCCATCTCTACTAAACATCTCCATGCTTTACCTGGTATGTCATCTGGTCCAAAAGAATTTCCACTCTTCTTCCTCTTAATTGCTCTTTCTTTCTCCCTACTGATCCTTTCCACTTTCTGCTTCACCATCTCCACATCATCCAACCTTCTCTCTCTCTCTAATTTTCCTCATTCATCAGCTGCTCAAAATACTCCCTCCACCTTCTCAACACACTCTCCTCACTTGTAGCACATCCTTCCCAGCTCGGTCCCTCTGCCTGGCCAATTGGTATAAATGCTTTTCTCCTTCCTTAGTGTTTAACTTCTCATACAGCTCCTCATATGCCTTTTCCTTGACTTTTGCTATATCCCTCTTCACCTGCTGCCGCATCTCCTTGCACTCCTGCCTACTTTTCTCATCTCTCTGCCGATCCCAAATCTGTTTTGCCAACTTCTTTCTCCTTATGCTCTCCCGCACTTCCTCATTCCACCACCACCTCATTCTCTTTCCAGAGGTCACACCAAGTACTTTTCTAGCTGTCTCCTTTATCACTTCTGCAGTAGTTGTCCAATCATCCAGCACCTCTTCACCACCATCGAGCCCCTGTCTGACCTCTTCCCTGAACCTCACACTACAGTCTTTCTCCTTCAGTTTCCACCATCTTATTCTTTTTTCAGTCCCCACTCTCTTCTTCTTCTTTTCCAAAGCCATCCTACAGACCACCATCCAATCCCACCATTAGGGTTGCACAAGCCAGTGCACTCTTGGGGAAGGTCCTTAGCCTGGATAAATTAGGAATTGCGTTAGGAAGGGCATCAAGTGTAAAACGTGGCAAATCAAATGTGCGGCTCACTCAATAGTGATTAACTTTTTTAAGAAACAAACACATACATACTTTTATAACCGCTTTATCTTTATAAAGCTGCTTTGAGACAAAGTCCATTGTTAAAACTGCTGTACAAATAAAAATGTGTTGAATTGAATTTAAATGCATTAAAGAAACCCCCCCTGGTGGTCAAGAACAAACAGACCTAAAACTGCAGTCAAGTCTGAGTTCTGAATGTTAGAAGGTTATTAACAGCTAACTATGCATGCTTAAAGGGGAATATAAAATAAAAAGAATTCGTAATGTGGTCTGAAGCAAGCGCACGTATTTAATCTGTAAGCACTACCTACTCTAACTGCATGAAGATCTCATTTTCAGAGGCTTGTTAGAACTTTGCATAGCACTGAACCACCATCAGAAATGAAAATGTTTGCAATTACTACAATGGTGGCTCATCCGTAGGGCCAGGTGGAGGAGAGCGCAACCACATAAATCAGCAGTTCAATAAATTTTGAGCCTCATAAAATTCCTCATTCGCTGTGTGCTCAGTGCTTCATTCCGCTCCATAGATTTATTATTGCTCCTACTGCAGGTCGAAATGGAAACTACAACAAGTTGTTTTTGAGAGGGCTGTTCAAATTTCTGCTGCCTGTAACCCGGGACACTCAAATTGAAAATAATAACATTGAAAAAAATAAATTCATGCCAGTCATCACTTCCACTATCTGTGTTCATGAGCCAATCAACTTTAACTTTGCTACACAAATGGTCTCTTGGATTTTAGTCCGATTCTAACAGCTTTATTTTCTTTCTCTGGAAGGGTCTACTTCTTAGCATGTTTTGGATCATTCCATGTACTTCTGGAATTCCACTCATTTTCTCATTCATCATAGCAGTAGATGGCAACAGATTAATTTCAAGAATTTTCTGGGACATGGTTCCATTCATCTTCACTTTAATAATATGGATTCTGCGAATACCATTAGAAGAGAAGCAGCCTCATACCGTGGTGACTCCAAGTTCAAACTTCACTGTTGGAATGGTATTTTTAGGGTCATATGCAGAGCCGATTCTCCTTCAAACATGCTCTGTTATATTATTGCCAAAAAGTTAGATTTTGGTCTCATCTGACCAGATTACATTCTTCCAGAAATATGCAGGCAAAAAGTGTAGCAAACTTCAAAAAGCTTTACAATGGATAGTGGAGCCTTCAATAATGGAGACCTCTGAGATCTTCTGAGGTGCCTATGTCATTGCCCATAGTTTTCTCTTTCTCAATGCTGCTTAGACCTTGGACTAGTATTCTGTCTTAACTTTAGACTCCCTGATCAGAATTCTTGAGAGGAACTTCTATGAATGGCTGGTTGATAGTAAAGTGATCTTTGTTCCACTTGTGAAAAATGGCGCAGTGGTGCTTCCAGAAACATTTAGGAGATGCAAAATCTGTTGGTAACAAATGCCATTATTATGTTGCGCAACCAAAGGTCTCCAAGGAGCTCTTTGATTCTACTCATCACTGGATTCATGTATTCTTGCATTCGGAGGTGTGTAAGACTTCTTATAACTTATCAACATGCACTAACCCAGCTGATTCTAGTTTTTATAGGTGGGTGTTAGAACTGTATCCACACACACCTACACTGCACCAATGATTCCTCTGATTTTCAAACACTGCTCGACTGGTCCCATCATTTCTTAGGGTGAACCTAGGCGGTGGAATTTGTGGAAATTATAAAAATTCCATTGCCATAAATGTAAATGTACTCCTGCATTATTTTATCAGCCATAATTTCATTCATTGTGACAGCAACAGACAGATAAATGACTGCCTCTCAACAAGACAAAGTGGTCCTTCACAACTGGACTGGTTTGCATGCATTGGCTTCAGAGATGGCTCTGCAGATATACATCTTCCCTGAGTTAGACCAATAAATCTAGATTTTGAAATAAAAATATTGGGGGAAAATAAATCAGACAGCTCTGAGAGGTTTTTTTTGTTCATAGAATGGTGGTAGCTTAGTGTTTAAGGCTCTAGGTTACTGATCGGCAGGTGTGGGTTCAAGCCCCGATATTAACAAGGTGCCACTCTTGTGGCCCTTGAGCAAGGTCCTTAATCATCTGTGCTCCAGGGGCGCTGTATCATGGCTGACTGTGTGCTCTGACCCCAGCTTCCAAACATCGATGGGATATGTAAGGAAATAATTTCACTGTGCTGAAAAAGTACATGTGACGAGTATAGTGGTAGAAAGGTGTAATTGCAGGTGGACTAATTTAAAGGAGCTGCCAACCCACCTAACCAATTATGTAATTACTGACTATGATGCTTACGACGAAGTGCAGAATGATGACACATGAAATGTAAAGCGCATCCGAAGATTAATTAGGATGATGCCTTGTTTGAAGATTTGGCACGCGCAGGGAGCAATGTGACGTTTCTTTTTTTAAGGAGCACAGGAACCTTTCTGTTGAGAGTGATGAGAGGCTCATCAGCTGAATTTGTTTGCCTTGTGAGCTTTTATTTGATCTCTGCTGGCAACACTTTTCACTTTCGGAGAAGCCAAGAAAATCACAGCAATAGTATCTCCATGCCCACGTCCCTGTTCTACTTTCCAACCGACTATAAACTGAATAATAAAGTGTCTTTTACACTTAATATTGCTGCAATACGTTACATTTTTAAATTAAGTATTTTATTGTACTCAATATGGGGTCCCTGGTGGTCTAGTGGTTAGGATGCGGCGCTCTCACCGCTGCGGCCCGGGTTCGATCCCCGGTTCAGGGAACCAACCCCAGCCACTCTTAGTGCCGGTCCCAAGCCCGGATAAATGGGGAGGGTTGCGTTAGGAAGGGCATCGAGCGTAAAAACGTGCCAAATCAAACATGCGGATGATCCGCTGTGGCGACCCCTGATGGGAGAAGGTGAAAGAAAGTTTTTTCTTTTTTTTTATTGTACTCGATATGGTAGCAGTAATGGGGGCACCTGTGGGACTCACATACATTTCCACTGTATAAAATCACCATGGTAAAGGCACAGTGTTTACCATATATACCAATTGATAAGCATCTTATGGGGCAAATAGGTGTGTTATATGGGGTAAAATGCATATTACTGGGTTAGTGCATGTAGTAGAGGGTTAATTGTTGTATTCGTGGGCTAATAAGTATATTATAGGGTAAATAGTTAGATTATAAAGTTACTGGATGTATTACTGAGGTAATAAATAAAGCATCGGCCAAAGGGGTGTATTAAGGGGTAAATAGGTGTATTATTGGCTTAATTGGTGGGTTAATAAGTATATTATGTAGTTACTGGGTGTGTAACTGGGTTGATAAACATACTGTATTATGGGGCAAACGGTTATAATATAGGGTAAATAGGTGTATTACTAGCTTATCGGGTGTAGTAGAGGTTTTTAAACCACAAATCTGTGGTTTAATGATTATATTATAGGGTACAGTGGTGTATTATTTAATTACTGGGTTGATGAATATATTATGGGGTAAATGTGTATACTATCAATAGGTGTATTGAGAGGTGTATTGGTGGGTTAATAGATATATTATAGGGTAAAGTTCTCTCTTTTCACAACTGGCTTTGGTGCAGAGTATAAATGAACTGACCAACTTTTTTATTCTGGTATAATATATTGATAATATATTTCACTCTGGATCATTTGGTTTCTATCTCACAGTTAATCTCTTTTTATTTAATGGCTGCCAGCTTCAACACGAGTTGAGATAGCGTAAGATTCTTGAAAAATGTCTAAAACTCTATTAATTTTTTAGTCAACAAAAAAAATCCTATCCAATCTTTAATGTAATCTCTATTTAATTTTCTATAGATTGTACAGTTAATCCTAAAGTAACAATAAGCAGGTAGCAATGTTGTATTTATTGTTAATACTTCTGTCTAACCTTGATTAAAATGTTTCGACTCCAGGTCAGAACTGCTATGAGAATACAAATACGCGTCTTGTGTTAAGGCCATGTCCGTGTTCTCATGTAGGAAGTGTAGCTGTTTAGCAGGAACGCCCAACCTTTTTTTTAAAGGGCACCAGAAACTATTTTAAATATTGGAATGGTACTGCTCATTATTTTGTCTTTGGAGACATTTGAGTTTGAGATTAAAAGATGACTGGAAGATGACTCCAAATTTCAGCTTCTGATATAGACATCCAGATGTGTTATACAACTTATAACATGGCATTTAGCAAGGAAAAAAAAATTATGGAACATGTGACTGGCAGCTGTTTCTTGTTTTACCCCGGATTGCACTGTAACATTAGATTGAGAGTTTAAACAGTGTATAACTCTGATTTGTTTTTTAATCCTGGGGTTCTGTACATGTACCCTGCACAATGAAAATAAAGTTGAATCTAATCTAATCTAATCTAATCTAATCTAAAAAGGATAAACCAACATAAAGACCAGAAAGCTGTGTATGGGAAGCTGAGAAAAGAAAAAAATTGATCAGGGAAAGTGCACAAGCAATGAGAAAGGCCAGTACTACCATGTGAAAAAGAAAGACGTGTACAAACAGCCAAACCTCGAACAGGTAAGCCAAGGTAATCAGCAGCAGTTGATGACAGCAACATTATTCGAACTGTGAAGAAAACAGTGACATCACCAACAACCTCCATGGGGCAGGGGTGAAGGTAACGTAATCCATTAGAGAAGACTTTGAGGGGAAAAATAAAAGCCAATAACACAAGATATAAACATTTTCATCAAAAGTACAGTGACGAGCCACAAAAGATTTCTAACCAACAATAAGACGTGTTCCTATACTTTTGCTCACCCGAAATTTGCCACCCAGTGTTCAATATTCTACATTTTTTAACACATAAAGATGTAAATCTCAGGAACCGAAGTACTGGAGTAATTCATGAATTCGCAGTTGTAGTCAAAGGCGAAGCTAACTGTATTTTCACATAGTCTGTTGTCAGCTCCAGGTGAAAGAACAGAAGCTGTGGGCCAATTAACATCGGTTTTGGAGGCCACAGTTGTGCTGGAATAAAGATCCACTAGACATGCACTTCACGTAGAGATGTTTCTCTTTCAAGAGAAACATGCGCTCCATTTCACATACACGCTGTGTGAGTTAATATCCCACTCCAGGGAACGAAAATCAGTGTATGTTTTCCTGTGTGTATTAAAATACTCCATATAAACCTAATTGTGAAGGAAAACAGGTGTCCTGTCCTGTCAGAATCGTTTTCTTTCCCCCCCACATCTGGTGTGATTTTAGCGGTAGATAAGATTTGGGGTTTTATTGGCCTTATGAAAAAATCTACTTAAATTGGTGTTATGAGATTATCATCAATGCTGAGTGAGCAAATATGCCAGGAAAGGGAGAGACATTTTCCTGGCACAGATGCACCTTTGCCATTTATATACCTTAAAATATGGCAATGTGGATTTTCTTTATTTTATAGGTGTAGGCAAAGCTGTATTTTGATAATAGTGAAGAAAGTTTGTTTTCTGAGGACGCTTAGTCACGTATAAACGTGTCCAAGAGTTGGAGGGAAAAAAAATGTGTACTGTAGCGGTATAAAGCAGTGCATAATCCAGTATTGTGTTTTTAGACGTGAATCAAATGTAATCTAATATCTAATCTAATTGAATTATGGATGTAAGGATGCCATACAATGATGTTGTACAATAATGATTCGAATGGATTTAATCATTAGATAATTGCATTATTGCCATCAGAAAAATATAGTAGTGATTGAATTTTGCATAAACATGCAGCTACTGTATAAGGGTGAACTTTACCAGGATGATCAGCTTCTCACATTGCGGTAGATTTTTGCTTTATTCTGCTTTTTTTTCCTCCTCTGTTTTCCAATATCTCCAGCTTTGACACTATCTTTTGTTGGACAGAGTTAAAAAAAAAAAAGAAGAAGAAGAATATTGCTACAGCAAGCAGTACTTGTAATAACAACAATGCATTTTACATAGACATTCTTTATATATTCCTTATATTCCTTATTCATATATATATATATATATTAGTGCATTTGGGGAGTACATAATTTTTTTCTCATTAATCTACACCTAATACTCCATGATTACCAAATGCGAATAGACTTCTAGAAATGTCTGTAATATATGTTTTTTTATTTAAAAAAAAAAAACTGATACATTACATGTAATTAAGTATAAAGACCCTTTGCAACAACACTTAAAAATTAGCTCTGGTGCCTCCTATTTCTCTTTGTCATTGCGGAGATGTTCCGACATCCTGACTGGAACACTATAAAAACTGCTGCTGTATTGAAGATTCCCAAGAGCACAGTGGCCTCCATAATTCTCGAATGGAAGTAATTTGGCACAACCAGGAGCTGCTGAAGTGCCTTAATAAGGACGATTAAAAAGAAACCAATAGTCACTGAGGTGCGACAATGCTGTGTGGAGATGGAGCAAAGTTCCAGAAGGACAACCATCACTGCAGCGCTCCACTGATCTTGGCTTTAAGGCAGAGACTCTCCTCAGTGCAAAATCCACTTGCTTGGAGTTTGTAAACAGGCACCTTAAGGACTATTAGACTGTAAAGAATAAGATTCTCTGGTCTGATTAAAAAAAGGATTGTACTTTTTGGTTTCAATTAAAAAAATTATGTCTGGAGGAAACCATGTACCACTCATTACCTGTTTAAAACCATCTGAACAGTGAAGCATGATGGTAGCAGCATCATGCTGTGGGGGTGTTTTTTTACATTTACATTTACATTTGTGGCATTTAGCAGACGCCCGTCTCCAGAGCGATGTACAAAAGTGCTTTGAGTCTCTAGCAATTAATAAATCTACACTGGCACGCAAGATTTCAAACTTAATATAAATATAACTCTTGAATTCTATAGAGCAAAGTTGGAAAGTGCTAATTTAAGTGTTTCAGGAAGAGGTAGGTCTTCAACCGCCGCATAAAGATAGCCAGGGACTCCGCTGTACGGACATCTATGGAAAGTTCATTCCACCACCTCGGTGCCAGAACAGAGAAGAGCCTTGAAGTATACTTACCTCTCATTCTGAGAGAAGGTGGTACCAATCGAGCAGTGCTGGAGGATCTCAGACAGCGAGGTGCAGTGCGAGGTGTGATGAGGTTTTTCTGAAGCAGGGACTGGGAGACTGGACAGGGTTGAGGGAAATCCAAATGAAGCAAATTACAGTGATAGCCTCAATGAAAACCTGTTTCACAACATTTAGTTTGGGCTAAAGGTTCACCTTCTTACATTCACACAGCCAAGACAACACAGACGTGGATTAGGGACAAATCTGTGAATGTCCTACATTGGCCAAGCCAGAGCCCTTACTGGTGAACATCTTTGGAGAGACCTAAAAGTGGCATCCACCAATGTTTCTTATCCAACCTGACCCAGCTTGAGAGGATTTGCAATGAAGAGGGGCAGAAAATTCCCCAGTCTATGTGTGCAAAGCTTTTTGGTCATAACCAAAAAGACTTGAGGCTGTAATTGCTGCCAAAAGTTCTTCAACTAGGTACTGAGTAAAGGTACTGAATACATTTCTGTTTTCACTTTGTCATTATGGGGTACTGAGTGTATTCAAGCCGATCCGTCTTTATCTGTCTCCATACCCCCTTGTCCTCTACATCTGCCTCAAACCAACTACCTGCATGTCTTCCCTCACCACATCCATAAACCTCCTCCTTGGTCTTCCTCTTTTATTTCCTCCTTGGTCCATTCTCAGCATTCTCCTACTGATATACTCTGTGTCCCTCCTCTGCACATGTCCAAACCATCTCAATCACTTCTCTCACTTTGTCTCCAAAACGTTCTACATGCGCTGCCCCTCTAATAAACAAATTTTTATTCCTGTCCATCCTCGTCACTCCCAACGAAAACCTCAACATCTTCAGCTCTGCTACCTCCAGCTCCACCTCCTGTCTTTTACTCAATGCCACTGTCTCTAAACCATACAACATCTCAGGTCTCACCACATTCCTATAAAGTTTCCCTTGCAGATACTCTTCTATCACAAATCACTCCTGCTATCACTCTTCTCCACCCACTTCACCCTGCCTGCACTCTTTTCTTCACTTCTCTAACACACTATCCATTACTTTGCACTGCTGATCCCAGGTACCTGAACTCCTCCACCTTCACCACCTCTTCTCCCTGCAACCGCACCACTCCACTGCCCTCCCTCTCATTCACACACATGTACTCTGTCTTACTCCTAATGACTTTCATTCCCCTTCTCTCCAACACATACCTCCACCTCTCCAGGCTCTTCTCAACCTGCTCACTACTCTCACCACAAATCACAATATCATTCGCAAACATCATAGTCTACAGAGACTCCTGTCTGACCTCGTCCTTCAACCTGTCCATCACCACTGCAAACAGCAAAGGACTCAGAGCGGATCCTTGATGCAGTCCAACCTCCACCTTGAACCATTCTGTGGTTTCGACTGCACACTTCACTGCTGTCACACTTTCCTCATACTCATACATGTCCTGCACCACCCTCACATACTTCTCTGACACACCAGACTTCATAATACAATACCACAACTCCTCTCTCCCCACCCTGTCGTATGCTTTCTCCAAATCCACAAACACACAATGCAACTCCTGTTGACCTTTTCTATACTTCTCCATCAACATTCTCAAAGCAAATAATGCCTGTGGTGCTCTTCCTCTGCATTACCCATACTATCGCTTACAGATGGTCACCTCTTCTCTCAGCCTGGCTTCCACTACTCTTTCCCATAACTTGGTGTGACTGATCAACTTTATTATTCCTAAAAACTTGTACCAGCACACTCCTTCTCTATTCCTCAGGCATCTTCTCACCTTCCTGAATCTTGTTGCGAAAATACTTGATTGATCCCACAGGGAAATTGTTTGGTTGCAGTTGCCCACAGTAAAATAAAATATCAAGTTAAGGTTCAAGTAAAAAAATAAAATAAAAGGAATATAAAAAAAATAAATAAATACATATTAATGTATATATTAAGAGAAATGAATGTGTAGCAGCATGAAATGGAATTTGTAGCAGCAGTGAAAAACAGATGGCACATGCAACTAATTATTATTATTATTGCGCTGAGATTATTGCACATAATTGCCCAAGGTATCAACAATACATAAGTGTGACATATTAATCTATAAATATAACTATATCTATATTATCTATAATGTATAACATCTATATGGTGGAGCAGCTGTGTAACACTCAGAGGGAGGAGTTATGTAGTTTGATGGCTGCAGGCAGAAATGATCTCCAGTGGTGCTCTGTGGTGTATCGTGGTTGTATGAGACTTCACTCCTCAAACTGAGGAAAGAGGGTCCAGCTCCTCCCCAACAGCATGGCCTTGTGGATCAGTTAGTTGAGTCTGTTAGTATCTGCCACTCTCAGCCTGCTTTCCCAGAGTTCTACAGCGTACAGGAGAGCACTGGCCACAACAGTCTCATTAAACATGCTCAGCATTGTCCTGCAGATGTTCTTTTGTACTCAAAAAAAAAAATAGAGGTGGCTTTGACCCTTCCTGTGGAGTACCCCAGTGTTCTTAGTCTATTCTAGTTTATTGTATATGTAAACCCCCAGGTATTCTTTCACCATCTCCACACTGACAGAGAGACAGAGAGAGAGAGAGAGAGAGCGCTTTTGGGGCAGCAACATTAAAAGCCATTTCTACTGCAGTGCAGAGTCTAGCTGAAGGGATCAGTGAGAAGGTGAGTGTCAGATGATCTGGGTGTATGGAAGAAGGATGCAAGATATGTAGGCAGGGGGCCAGACCATGTAGGGACTTGAAGAGCAGAAGAAGTTATGCAGTCTATGGAAGCTATCAGAGAGACAGTACAACGTGTGGTGGTGAAATGTTCCATGGTCTGGTGTGGGTAAAATGTAAGGAAACATATTTGGTTTGTTCATACATTCGTGTAATTGTTTAACGGTTTAAATATGTATTTAAATTGGAATTGGTTGTGGTCTGTATCTAACTATACATGTGACATATCTGAAAACAGAGGTTAAAAAAAAAAAGAAAAGTTTTTCTCCAAATCTACTACAATACTGTGCCACTGTGCAGTCAGTTTTTTTTTTTTTGGGTTTAGTTTGTAAATTTGTGTTGAATAATGCTGAAACATGGCAACCCTGACCTTTAGTATATTCACTGCTTTCGATAAACTGTCTAAACAGACTGTATGAAACACCTTTTGGCTGTGTTCAATTTTTTTGTTTGTTTTATTCTTCAGGATATAACAGTCCCAACACACACATCTAAACCTAACATGAAGCTTTCTTACAAGATTTTGAAGAAAAAAAAGTCTGATTTCTTGGCAACCTATCTAAATAGTACAAAAAGTATTTTTTTTTAGTATATACATTGTTACAGAGAAAGAGGTTAGTAGTGTAAACAACATACTACAGGCTTATTATATCTTATTAATAAATATATAAATTGAGGACAATTAAATGAAACTTAATGAGCTCTGTAAGCAGCATGTGTAATGTCATCCAATTCAATTCAGTTTTCTTTTGTAGAGCGCATTTAACAATGGACATTTTTCCGAAGCAGCTTTACACAGATGAAGCGGTAATAAAGAACGGATACGTTTGTTCTTTTGTAAGTTTATCCATAATGAGTGAGCCAGTGGCGAATGTGGCAAAGAAAAACTCCATGAGATGGCAAGAATAAGAAACCTTGAGAGGAACCAGACTCAAAAGGGCACTTATCCTTATCTGGGTGGCACATTTATTACAGTTCATCCTTGTTGAGGTGTGCAGTAGGTGATAAGTCATTAAAACAGGGCTTCAAAGTCGACTAAAATGCCCATGGACTCAAACACACTTTGGATCACAATGGTACAGGGCTACTCTTGTTAAAAGAAGCTAGAGAAGCTTTTTGTTCTGTTATAATTGCTAGTGTTATAATGTTGAGGTTGTGTAACTGTGTAAATTATTTTTACTTTGGTTTTATTCGTATAGCGTTTTTAACAATGGACATTAGTTTTAATGTGGAATCTATCAATTTGGTGCCTATAAGGTTTATCTTTATATCCATACTAAAAAAGCCAGGGGTGACTGCGGCAAGGAAAAACCGCCATGAGAGGGTATGAGGAAGAAACCTTGTGAAGACTCAAACCCGTCCTCATCTGGGTGACACCGAATGTCCATTCATTATAGTTTCATTATAGTTATTTTGTCAGTCACTGGCATATTTTCAGAATCAGCCGATCAAACTGCATTGGCATAATCGACACAAATAACGCAATACCGCAATAACGATTGCAAACAATTTACATTCTGACCTTTTATCGGTTTCCGCACAATGCGTTTGCATCATTTGTTTGCGCACAATCCTGCTTTTAATCACAACGACGGAACGCTATCTGGATCACATCTTGATTTATTACCCTTCCGTTTTCCTCTGGTCCTTATGAACCATATCCTATAGGTACCGTAGAAGCATTAGGCAATAGATACCACTGCTTGCTCCAGCTTAATTG
Source organism: Silurus glanis (assembly GCA_014706435.1). Lineage (NCBI taxonomy): Eukaryota > Metazoa > Chordata > Actinopteri > Siluriformes > Siluridae > Silurus > Silurus glanis. The sequence goes on from JAAIIK010020396.1 coordinate 794,220, forward strand.
TGTATTTTTTTTTTTTTTATTTTCCCTTTTTTGAGACACTGGCACAAATTTTTTTCAGCTAATGAAAGTAACTCGCTGCCTTGGGTCAGGTCAGCGAGTCCCATTTGGATAAGGCTGCACAGTAAGTATGACATTCCTTCATGCAACATTAACCTCACAGTGAATTGCACGAGCAATTAGTTATTAAATACTGCTGCTACAATTTGACTAAAGCACGTTCTGTCTGTTGGTCACTTCCATAAAAGATTTAATCAGCATGTAGGTGTTTTAAATCATTCGGATTTATTGTTCTATTTCTCGGTGTAGGTAGTCTGTATATGTTTTAGCAGGCTCGTGAATGTAAATTGGCTCGGATGTCTGCGACGGCTACGCTTGTTTGACACCAGGGTCCGATCCATTTTTATTTTTAACACATGAAGACCCACGACTATATGTTGTAATTTATTCGATTGTCACGCAACACGCGCCGGTCGACTTTGCGCCGCAGACATCGAGCGAATATTTCTTACCACGGGTGGCTGTTTAATTTATAACACAGGGCATCGATGCACTTATCCATCAGCGGCTCAACGTTAACGATGCTGCCAGGCCAGGCAAAATGCGATATGGATCAGATGATCCACACCGAGCCTCCGAGGCGCAGATGAGCCTATTAACATACCGGGCTGCACAAAGAGAGCTCGAGAAGGAATCAATGGCTTCATAAATCTCCAAGTCAAAAAGATGGCTTTAGCTAATAAAACATAAAGCAGACATAACAGCGTCTAATTCTGGAAACAGTTTATGGCCTAGCTAACAAGCCTTGGAGAAATTTGTCAGAGAAATTAATTACAGAAGGTACATATTTATAGGAGAAGAGCTATGGGTATAGGCTTTAGAAATGACACTTTCCTATGCAAAATTAACTTTGGTTGAATTTTTTAACAATTTACAGAATTTCAATACAGAATTTTTTATTTTTGTTTGCCCTCTCCTGTTTCCTCTCCACCTTCCTTAAAACATCCACGCAATCGAATCGGCTGTGCAGAAATCTCCCTCCAAGTTTGACCCGAATGATTTTTCTTATCGGCTATAAACGTCCGCAAGGTGCTACAAGAGTTCTTGTTTTCGCTCTGAAGAAATGAAAGGAATAGCCTGGTTATTTTATTGAGCACTCCAAAGAATGAGAAGCAATTTAATTTCCATTAGCTATAAACACTTTCACAACAATGAGCATTGAATTACATAAAAAGCTTAGCCGGCACGGCTAGAAATATTCCGAGTTGCTGTTTTCCAGGAGGTTTTGAGTTTTTTTTTTATTTTTTTTTTTACATTTACCCCAAGGAAGCGAGAAACACCACAATACTAACACTTTGATAATATTATTAGAGCGTTCCGAAAATACGCAACATTTTTTTTTTTTTTACATTTTGGAACAACTGCACTCGAGTTAATAGCTTTTAATAATAATTAAAAAAAAAAAGTCAGACCCTTTGATTTGACAATTGAATTTGAGTTGAGACCAGTTTCTTTTATCATTATTAAGTCTTATTGATTAACATTAATCTTGACTTAATTCAGGTCGTTCACTGATTAAAAAAAGTACATGCCTCTGTCTGGATAAAGCTTCACAGCTGAGCAAAAAATACAAAGCCATGAGGTTAAAAGGAAATTGCAGTAGACAGTATTGGGTCAAGTCATGGCTCTGAGGAATGAACACCATGGCCTTGATCGTTCAGAAATCATTTAGAAAAAAGCTCAAAACCAAAGAGAAACCCTTCTAACAGGTCAAACTGTACCTGCCAGAAGAACCACCATCTCAAAGTTGAACCACCGACTCCTTAGTGAAACGTCTATGACTGTTCACTTAGATATGGACAAAATCCAGAGAAAACCAAGGTCGCCTCACCCGACTATGACCTATCCCTTTGTTAAAGCATGCTGGTGGCAGCATAGCAGCAAGGAGGATTTTCTAGGTTAGAGAAAGAAAAAAAATCAAGATGAATAGATCAAACAATTTGAAAAACTCTGGCCAGGACTACAGCTTAAGGCAACGTTTCACCTTCGAATACAACAGTGAGCAGAATTGATACTAAAAAGTGAACATATAAGTGGTTCTTCAGGACAAGTTGATGCTCTTTTGTGATCCAACCAGAGCTGGGGCAGGAACGTCAGTAGATATATTCAAGTTAGTGGTGTAGCTCGAACGTTTAACCCAAGTTCAAAAGGATCTTCAAAGAGGAATGTGAGAAAAATGACATGGAAAAAGACATTTAACATTGGAGCCACTGCCAAAGGACTTCGACTAATTTCTGATCTATCTATCTATCTATCTATCTATCTATCTATCTATCTATCTATCTATCTATCTATCTATCTATCTATCTATATTTGGTTTTTTTTCTGAATTCATTTTCCAATTTGAGTACTTTGAGTACTACTAAATTATTAATTCTTTATGAATTTTATTTAGTAAGGACTATTTTATTGGATTGAACAGAATTGGATATAGTTTCTGTCTTTGTTGCCTCACTGAGTTTGCATCCCGCATTAAAATATACTTACAGCATACATTTAAGGGTGTAACGACACACATTTTCCCAGTTTGGTACGTACTTCGCTTTTTAAGTCACGGTTCAGTTTAATTTAGGGGGGGAGGAAATGCAACACATGAAATTGCTTGTCGTTATTAACGCAGTTAATTATTATTAACATTTGTGAACATCACCAGTTATAATATATATTAAAATATAAAATATATTATAATATATCAAAATATATTTATAATATTTTCTAAAAATAAAATAAATCAAATTAATGCGATACACTTTTTATTATATTGATTCAATTAATAATCAGTTAAATTGGCACAAATTTAATTAAATAAATTTAAATATTAAATTAAATAGGTTTTTTTGGGGGGGCCCAAATAATACAGATGTATATATAAGTGTGTGTGTGTGTGTGTGTGTGTGTGTGTGTGTGTGTGTGTGTGTTTTACATGTAATATTAAGTTTTCTAAAGATATGATCTATTTAACTGTTCTACTTATTTCAGCATAATTTAACAAACGCCTTCATTTCTACCATCATTCGTTCATTTACTCTCTCGAAATGCAGAATTATCAGGATTTTCTCCTTTTAAGAGAAATTCTTGGAGCTGGATATAAAACACAAAAGAAAAAGTGGCGGGAAACAGTGATACTTTTTTTGGCTTTGTGCCAAAAATCGATTCACGTCTGCTGTAATGAACCCCAGCAAAGGGTTAAACACATGGCTCATCCAGGCTAAATGCCTATGTAAAAGTGCCCTTTAAAAGGCTTTTTGATATGATGGAGGAATTATTCAAGATGAAAAAAAACAGCCTGCCATTTATATCATTATTCAGCACAGCACCTCGCCCAATGAAAACATCATCTCCAGATTTTTATAGTGGTTCATGCCTCAATATCAATAACCACAACTTCATTACTCTAGTTGCACTTATTCTATGACATACGTCAAAATGAGAGATGCCCATGCTTTCTTATGGAAATCAAATCCACCCGTGCGGCCATTTCAAGGACATGTCCAATGTCGCGACGTGTCTTTCGTTAATGTAGCCTGATTTTGAGGAAACATATCTGCATTAGGAATGTTTCGCTGCGTTCGGCTGTCACGGAAACAAATACGAGCTCTCGAGGCAATAATCGTTTGATCAGAATGGATTCCTGCTATGGGTTTAAAGCAGGGGTCCCCAATTATTGTTCTGTGAGGAACATGTTTTTCCTTTTTTAAATGGAGGTTCGCTTCTGTAACAGAAAATGACATGGCCTAATGTGTTATCAGTATTTATTATGCATCCCAATGCTAGATTAGTTTATTATTTTGTTATGCACTTTACAGACAAATGAGCATTGCTTTTCAAGAGATATGTCGCCTATTAAAAGAACATATTAGTATCATAATGAAATCGTTTTATATTCATTGCTACTGAAATTAAAACATGTGCAATCTGGTTGGTGGGGGAATCTGCCAAATAATTAGGCTATGTTAATAACTAGAGGTCGACCAGTAGTGGATTTTATCGATAACTACTTTGGATCATACTACAAATTAGTCAATCAAAGTTTTTTTAAATGGATACTGGTAAAACATATATTTCAAATAACATTTTTAAAATATGTCTCCGGCATTGTTCACAAGGCTGTTCCAAATATTATTATACGTTTTCAGACCTCAGGCCGTAGTTTGGGGACCCCTGGTTTAGCAGACGCCCTGGTCCAGAGCGACGTACAAAAGTGCTTTTAGTCTCTAGCAATGAATAATGTAACACTGGTACGCTAGATTACGACTTAAGATAAATCAGCCTACAACTCGAGGGTTTTTTTGTTTTGTTTTGTTTTTAAACAAAGCAAAGTGGGACAGTGTTAGTTTAAGTGTTTCAGGAAGAGGAAAGTCTTCACCCGTCGCTTAAAGAAAGCAAGGGACTCCGCTGTTTAGACATCTAGGGGTACCACCTTGGTGCCAGAACAGAGAAGAGCCTTTGGGCCTTATTCAATTTTCAAACTTGGATCTGCCACCTAGACATCATCAGGCCCATCATATCAGATGTCACGAGCCTCCCCCTCCTGTTTCCATGGTCCATTTTAAACATGACCACTATATAAGTTTTAGTTTTCTCTTCTAGTGAAGAAACTGTTGACGGCACAATCTTGGTCTTTGTTGGTAGGTTTTGGCTTTTGCACGGTTTTGCTTGTTTTGCCTGCACCTTGATTTGACATTTATCTCATTCATAAAACTGAGCAGCTATGGGGTTTAGGGCCCTGCTCAGGGGCCTTAAAGTAGTAGCTTGGTGTGGCTTGTGGGATTTGAACTCACAACCTTTGGCTCCAATCTACTCTCTCCCAATATTTTGATTGGCATTACAGCTGCTTAAATTGATATTCTGGATTATTGATCAAATTTTTCTTGAGGAGAAGCATATCTTTCAAACATAGCCTAAGATATCTGGGACAGAAAATACCGACTGAAGAAGAAACTAGTTTGTTTGTTTGTTTGTTTGTGTGTTTGTTTTTCGAAATATAGGATAGTAAAGAGGCACTGAAGAGGAAACTTGGGAAATATGGAATAGAAAATACAGACCGAGACGTGTGTTCACGTCCTCAGTGTAGCGGGCAGGTCCGAACGTAGCAATTCCACTTCTGTTTGATTCGTTTCGACTTTTACAAGTGAATTCGTATAGAATTTTTGTAATAGTTTTTCTCGGTTTATGAAATCTGTTTGTGCTTGCTGGAGATGAGTTCAAATACTCTTTTACTGATCAATAAATGAAAGAGCTTTTACAGGTTTTTTTACGTTACTTAAAATTAGCAAACCCGAGGTATTTTAAATCTCATTTGGAGTTTCAAGTTGACCGATAGAAACTGGTTTTTAATAAATTGCCCGTAATGATAACTCAAGCTAATTAACACAAACAAACCTTTTTCTGATTTTTTAAGGCACTTTAGCATCTGTAACATCTTTTTTTATGATTATATATATTATACAATTATTATTAATTATTTAACCCAGCCATTATGGTTGCACAAGCTAGTGCACTCTTAGTGCCGGTCCCAAGCCCGGATAAATGGGGAGGGTTGCGTTAGGAAGGGCATCCAGAGTAAAACATGCGCCAAATCGAACATGCAGATCACGAATAAGAATTTCATACCGGATCGGTCGAGGCCGTTACCAGCCGAAAGAAGAAGAAAAAGAAGATATATTATACAATTATTAATATATAATATATTATATTTTAGATCATTATTGACTCTGGATGATGGATACTAAATCCCAATGTGTATTTTTTTCCAAAGATTTTTCTGTTACAATTTTGAATTATCAAGGTCATTTTTAGTTGTGACTTCTCAAACGGTGGGGGCGCAACCGAACAGGTTAAGTGCAACCCTGAATCTTCTTCTTTTTCTTTCGGCTGCTCCCATTAGGGGTCGCCACAGCGGATCATCCGTCTCCATACCACCCTGTCCTCTACATCTGCCTCTTTTACACCAACTACCTGCATGTCTTCTCTCACCACATCCATGAACCTCCTTCTTGGTCTTCCTCTTTTCCTCCTACCTGGTGGCTCCATCCTCAGCATTCTCCTACCAATATACCCCATGTCCCTCCTCTGCACATGTCCAAACCATCTCAATCTCGCCTCCCTCACCTTGTCACCAAAACGTCCAACATGTGCTGTCCCTCTAATAAACTCATTTCTAATCTTGTCCATCCTCGTCACTCCCAACGAAAACCTTAACATCTTCAGCTCTGCTACCTCCAGCTCTGCCTCCTGCCTTTTACTCAATGCCACTGTCTCTAAACCATACAACATCGCAGGTCTCACCACAGTCCTATAAACTTTTCCTTTCATTCTTGCAGATACTCTACTATCACAAATCACTCCTGTCACTCTTCTCCACCCACTCCACCCTGCCTGTACTCTTTTCTTTACTTCCCTAACACACTCTCCATTACTTTGCACTGTTGACCCCAGGTACCTGAACTCCTCCACCTTCTCCACCTCTTCTCCCTGCAACCGCACCACTCCACTTCCCTCACTCTCATTCACACACATGTACTCTGTCTTACTCCTACTGACTTTCATTCCCCTTCTCTCCAGCGTGTACCTCCACCTCTCCAGGCTCTTCTCAACCTGCTCACTACTCTCACCACAAATCACAATATCATCCGCAAACATCATAGTCCAGGGAGACTCCTGTCTGACCTCGTCCGTCAACCTGTCCATCACCACTGCAAACAGGAAAGGGCTCAGGGCCGATCCTTGATGCAGTCCAACCTTCACCTTGAACCAGTCTGTCGTTCCTACTGCACACTTCACTGCTGTCACACTGTCCTCATACATGTCCTGCACCACCCTCACATACTTCTCTGACACACCTGACTTCCTCATACAATACCACAACTCCTCTCTTGGCACTCTGTCGTACGCTTTCTCTAAATCCACAAATACACAATGCAGCTCCTTCTGTCCTTCTCTATACTTCTCCATCAATGTTCTCAAAGCAAATAAGGCATCTGTGGTGCTCTTCCTCGGCATGAAACCATACTGTTGCTCACAGATGGTCACCTCTTCTCTCAGCCTGGCTTCCACTACTCTTTCCCATAACTTCATGGTGTGACTGATCAACTTAATTCCCCTGTAGTTACTGCAGGTCTGCACATCTCCCTTATTCTTAAAGATCGGTACCAGCACACTCCTTCTCCATTCCTCAGGCATCCTCTCACCTTCCAAAATCCTGTTAAACAATCTGGTTAAAAACTCCACTGCCATCTCTCCTAAACATCTCCATGCTTCTACCGGTATGTCATCTGGTCCAACCGACTTTCCACTCTTCATCCTCTTAATCGCTGCTCTCACTTCCTCCTTACTAATCCTATCCACTTCCTGCTTTACCAACTCCACATCATCCAACCTTCTCTCTCTCTCATTTTCCTCGTTCATCAGCTGCTCAAAATACTCCCTCCATCTTCTCAACACACTCTCCTCACTAGTCAACACATTTCCATCTCCATCCTTTATTGCTCTAACTTGCAACACATCCTTCCCAGCTCGATCTCTCTGCCTGGCCAATCGGTACAAATCCTTTTCTCCTTCCTTAGTGTTCAACCTATCATACAGCTCCTCGTATGCCTTTTCCTTGGCTTTCGCCACATCCCTCTTTACCTGCTGCCGCATCTCCTTGTACTCCTGCCTACTTTTCTCATCACCCTGTCGATCCCACTTCTGTTTTGTTAACCTCTTTCCCCTAATGCTCTCCTGCACTTCCACATTCCACCACCACGTCTCTTTCTCTTCCTTTCTATTTCCAGATGTCACACCAAGTACTTTTCTAGCTGCCTCCCTCATCACTCCTGCAGTAGTTTCCCAATCATCCAGCACCTTTTCACCCCCACAAAGCCCCTGTCTGACCTCTTCCCTGAACCTCACACTACAGTCTTCCTCCTTCAGTTTCCACCATCTTATTCTTCTTTCAGTCCTTACTCTCCTCCTCTTCTTCTTCGCCTCCAAAACCATCCTACAGACCACCATCCGATGCTGTCTAGCTACACTGTCCCCTGCCAACACCTTACAGTCTCCAATCTCCTTCAGGTTGCATCTCCTACATAGAACATAGTCCACCTGTGTGCACCTTCCTCCACTCTTATAGGTCACCCTATGATCCTCCTTCTTCTTAAAATACGTGTTCACCACTGCCATTTCCATCCTTTTAGCAAAATCTACCACCATCTGCCCTTCCACATTTCTCTCCTTAAGGCCATACCTACCCATCACCTCCTCATCACCTCTGTTCCCTTCACCTACATGTCCATTAAAGTCTGCCCCAATCACCAATCGTTCATTCCTAGGTACACCATCTACCACTTCATCTAATTCACTCCAGAATCTTTCCTTCTCCTCCATCTCACAGCCAACTTGTGGAGCATAGGCACTGATGACATTTATCATCATCCCTTCAACTTCCACCTTCACGATCAACACCCTATCAGAAACTCTCTTCACCTCCACTACACTCTTACTGTACTCTTCCTTCAGAATCACCCCTACACCATTTCTCTTTCCATCCACACCATAATAGAACAGTTTAAACCCACCTCCAATGTTTCTGGCCTTACTCCCTTTCCACTTGGTCTCCTGAACACACAACATATCTACCTTTCTCCTCTCCATCATATCAGCTAACTCTCTCCCTTTACCAGTCATAGTGCCAACATTTAAAGTACCAACCCGAACCTCCACTCTCCTACACTTCTCCATTCCCTGCCGTCTCTGTAGACGTCTTCCTCCTCTCCTTCTCCTCCTTCGGCCAACAGTAGCCCAATTTCCACCGGTACCCTGTTGGCTAACGATACCTGTGGCGGTCGTTGTTAACCCGGGCCTCGACCGATCCGGTATGAAATTCTTAATCGTGACCCGCATATTTGATTTGGCACGTTTTACGCTGGATGCCCTTCCTAACGCAACCCTCCCCATTTATCCGGGCTTGGGACCGGCACTAAGAGTGCACTGGCTTGTGCAACCCTAATGGCTGGGTTAAGTGCAACCCTGAATGACTGCAACATATAGATCTTGCTTTGTGGTTCACTTTAGAATTGGGATTGTAACGTGAATGTCCGGTGTCACTGCTGGCACGTGGTTTATGTGAAATGACTGTTCTCTCTCGTCAGCCTCTTATGCCAACTGATAAAGTGGGAGCAACCGACGACGGTGTGAGATTATTTGTGCTGACCTTGGCTCGGCGTACCATTAGTCTGGTCAAATGCAGAACTGATGAAGCGCCAGTGCCTCGGTGTGGCTGGCCACTGGCCATGGGGTGCATATTGTAAATAAATATGAACACATTTTTATTGATTCTGTCGAAAAAAAATCATACTATTGTAGTCACAAGACTGAGTGTTTGACAGATGAAGAACATCGGTCTTACTCTGAAAAACAGATTTGTCTGTGTACTTATTTGTGTGTAGACCTCCTCTTTTATGATATCCATCTGCCTTTTTTAAAGTCCCAAGAAGAGAGCGTGTATAAAACCTTTATAAAATGCGATTAAACGATTGGGTATGCGGAAAACCCCGTTGTTCTCTGAATCGGTAACAGCTCTGTCAAGCTTTATTTTGAGTCGAAAAACAGTCATCCAAAATCTAATTGGCTGTGGGATTCAAGAAAGCAAAGGGACACTGATAATGATCCAGTTCTGTGTTTGACGGCCTGCTCTGCGAGATAAATCAACACTGATGCGAATCGATTGTCATGTCCAAATGTCTGCTCTTTCCTTCTGAGCCCCCTGATACATATAGCAAAAGGGAAATTAAAGCAATACCAAGGCGAAAATCTTCCGGGGACTCAGACACATTACTTGGCATATTACTAACCGAACCTTTCATTACTTACTCTAAAGTGCTGCATTGTGAGTGACGCAGAGGAAAGTCCTTCGATGCTATTTAAACACTTTGGGTAGATTTTTACAACAAATATGCAAACTCTTACTAATAAAGTCCTGCTTCTTAACCCAAAGTCTCAGCAGTACACAAACAGGGCACGGTGTCATTTCGCTTAAGTCGTTGACATCATTCAATTGAAAGCGGAAAATAAACCCTTGCCATTTCGCCAATAATTTCTTGGCTCGATCAACACCTCTTACCTGCGAGACATAATGCTGATTAAGGCTTGATTGCAGACAAGGGCTGTTATGCATTATTAATGAAGCCGGAATAATTGTCAAATTTTATGACATGGCGAGAAGGGGAAATTGGTTCCATGGTCAGCGTGAGGATTGATGACAATTCGTCCTGCACCAATGACACCGATAGTCTGGCATTAGTCATGGCGCTCCCATGGCTACAGCCACCTGTGACAGAGCTAATGATAGTCATTTTGTAGCATGACTATGCACTGGAATACATTTGTCAGAGCATAAAATGTTGATCCTTTTCCTCACAAGCCACGAAGTGCTAGCAAAACATGGTTTTATATATACATATATATATATATATATATATATATATATATATATATATATATATAAACAAAAAAAGGCTGAATCTGAGATTATGTACTAGCATTACTGTACCATTAAACAAGTGTTTTCACAAATTTTTTATTATTTGCTTTAATAGAATGCAGGATCTCTCTTGGAAGGGAAAAAAACTAGCTGTCTGCATTAATAATTACCCCTCTGTTGACCTACCAGGGGATTATGCATGCATTTGCCCCGAGGGATTGGCTTGCAAGTGCTGATGCAATCAGTGTCTGATTATTCCAATTTTCTTGTTACATAATGTTAATCTCAGCTACTTATTGGGGTACTAAGGTCCAGGCATACCAATGAAAAATGACCCAGTACATGCTTCTGAATTGAATGTGGAGGGGAAACAGAATGCTAGGAAATCTTTTCACTGCATTCTTAAAGGAATTACCAATAAATATTCAGAACGAGAGTAGAAATGCACATTTTCAGGGTTTTACTGAGATGTTTACGCAGAGAGTATATTTTTTGGCTGGTGTAAGAAGTGGGAACTCTGTGGTTCACACTGTGGATTGGAAGGTCTTGAGTTCAAATCCCAGCACCACCAAATTACCACTCATCTGCTTATTTGGAAGATTCTCTGGAAGAGAGTGTCCACCAAATGCTATAAATTTAAATTTCAGTTATTTATATCCTGACAATTACCTGTCAATTTCTGTTACAAAATCGCATGTTTGGGACACTTGTTCAGGGGTTCGTCAAAAAGGAGTATTTTTCAGAGCCACCCTCCATTCACAAACCACACTCCTGCTTCCAAAGAGATGCTATCCTGCTTAGCATGGAGTTACAAGGAGTTACAATTGCATTCCTGTCAGCTCAAGCACGGCCATTCTCCTCTGACTTCTTTCACATCTCCAAACAAAGCACACAACTAGATTGGATTATTTTGGATGACTCTTTTGGGACAATAGGAACAATGTTCTATGGGGAGACAAGCCAAAATTGCAACCATTTAAAGGGTGCAAATCTCCCTATGCCTGCCAAGAACATGGCATTGACAGAGTGATGGCAGAGTGACCTGAGCGACTTCATTTAATGAAGCATATATTCGGAGAATGTCCGAAATCTTTTTATATGAACTAACGCTAGAGTGTAATTGGATGATGCAGCAGGATGATTATGCGAAACAGTTGTAACTGCTGAAATGCCTTTGAAGCAATTTCACTGGGAAAAAAGACATGTTTTTGGATAGTCAAATAGAGAAGTTGGCAGAAAGAGCTGTTTATTCCCAAACGCTTTAGAAGTAAAGCAGTTGCTGCAAAGAAGAGTGGGTCAAGATCCTTCACAGAGAATGAACAGGATTCACATTCATTTACATCACGCGTTCATTTGAAGTTAATGCCACTTAATCCAGATATTAGCCTATTGTAATTATAAATGATTAGTCGGATCAATGATGTTAATGCCTTAAAATGCTACAGTATAAGTAGGTATTCCCAAAAATAGGTGAACACCAGACCATAGCATTCCTTTCGGAACAATGGACTTTTACAGGCAGTTTGCTGTTATAATAAACTCAACTTTTTAGCTGAGATCAGACCGTATCACGGAAGCCCTTCTGTGCAGTCAGTATTTCAGTTTATCCCAGTGGATTTGAGGTCACAGCTCGGGGGAACTCGAGTTGAAAACACACACACCGGGACTAGGACCCGCCTGCACCACAACACTCATCCCACCCTGCACTGAACCATGCTCCCTCCCATCCTCAACCAATGATGGATTGCTCCCATCTTTAATGTTACAAGGAAGACCTGCTTCAGAAATCTGGCACCAAGGCGCTGGAAAGAACTTTCGATTAATTATTGGAATAATGATCAATTATCAATAATTATTGATAGAAACTTAATGCGCTCTGAATAAATGTGTCTCCCCAATGCCATAAATGTAATTAAATAAAATAAGAGTTAGTTCCAGTTTCCAGGGGAATTGTAACCCAAAATGTCTATTCATTACAGTTCCATCGTTGTTGAGGTGCTGTTTAGTGAATGGCGCTTAAATGCAAAACTGTTCATGCGACCTGTGCGCCTTTGTAGAAGACTGTAGATATTGATTACAGTCCAAATCCAGTCTTATAGTTCTTAAATTGCTCAGTAACTTCATGGATTATTCACTGTATCATATTTTTCTATGGGAAAAAGGTACATACGAGTTAGGGGTGTAACGGTAAATGTATTGCCAAGCTGCCGCTCTTAAACAAGCCCTCTGTGCTCCAGGGGGGCTGTATCACGTTTGACCCTGTGCTCTGACCCCATGTTCTAAAAACAAGCTGGGATATAGAGTGTAAGAAATAATTTCATTGTGCTTTAATCTATATGCAACAATCTATACTTTTCATTTATTTTATTTTTTTTGCCAATTTAATCGATTATTGAATTTTTTTTAAAGTGTATTTATTTTTGGTTATTTTTAAATATTGAATGTTTTTATGAAATATTAATTTATATATTATTTAACCAAGCAGGCATTTTATTTAAAATTGTTTTAAAAATGTAAACTGTTAATAAACTGAGTTAGTCAAAAACGAAATTTTATGTTTCGCATTTCTACCAATGACACCCCTGATAGAAGTTGTTATTATTTAGTAGCTTTCCGTAAAAAAAAAATGCTTGATCCTGAATCTCCCTTCAAGCTTCTTAAAATACACTGCCAATTACCTCCCATGACTAAACTGGTGTAAGTCAGGCTCATTCAAACACTCTTTTTTTAGTTCAGTCCACAGATTTGTTATGGGATTCAGGTCAGGACTTTGTGATGGCCACTCTGATAAGTTCACTTTGCTGTTCTCAAGCGATTCTGTACAAATTTGAAAGTTTGGACCATTGTCCTTCTGGAAAACCGAGTTGAGAACAAGTTTTTAATTGTCTCCCTCTACTCCTTGATCTGCTGCTCCAGTATTTCTAACTAATCCTTTCTCATGATGGCAGCTTTCTTTATAAAACTACACCAGTCGCTTTTTCTGAAAACATCTCCACAACATGATCTTTAAAAAACCAACCCCTTACAGTTGGGCTGGTCTTTTTTTCAAATAACACTTCAACTATTCTATTTTGCTGGATTGACAGTATTTACGTTTGACTTCCTGTAGGTGCTTTATGTAGTAGTCAAATGAATTGTCATTTGAAAACATGATCTATTATTAGGGTACTGAATAGTTCAACTTTTACTTCTGAAACTTTTATGTAGCACATAAAGCTGCAAGGACAAAATATATGTAATAGGTTGCAAGTGCACTTTTCCTGCTGACAATATCTTGTTTAAACTCCCCACATGTTCTCTTTAAAAGACAAAAGGTGAATATTACCTTGCCACTGGTGCCATTAGTGCCTCCGGCTTGTTTGCTCATTACGGGTCCAAATCTACATCTGAATTTCTGTAAAAATGCTTTGAGAAAGTACCTTTCGTTTAAAAAGCAATGCGACGTAAAGTGGCGTACAGGGATCTCTGGGAGGTTTGCAATGCAAAGCTAGGGGCTCTGTGATTGACCGGTTAATTAAGTAATCAATTGATTTTTATGGTTTAGATAACAGACATTATATCTAGAAATATTAAACATATATTTGATTTTACTCTAAAGTAAAAAAAAAAAACCAAGCACTTATATTACATTTTTAGTAAGAAAAGTGTAATAATCTATAATGAAAAAGCAATAAGGCTTCAAAGAAGTAGTCCAAATATTAATGTACGCATTTAAATAGTAATATTTTAATATTCAAATTGATTAATTTTTATTTGTAGAGCGATTTTAACAATGCACACTGTCTCAAAGCAGCTTTAAAGAGATTATAAAGTATAAAAGAATGTAGAAGTTTAGTGCCTATATTTTTGTCGAGCCAGTGGCGATTGCAGCAAGGAAAAAATGAGTATGAGAAAGAAACCTCCAGAGGAACCAGACTCAGAAGGGAAACCATCCTCATCTGGCTGGCACAGATCGTCCATTCATTACAGTTCCATCATTGTTGAAGTGTACGGTTCATGCAACCTGTGGTCCTCAGCCCTTGTAGTAGCCAGATGATATCTATTCCAATCCAAATCCATCCGCAGAGTTTTTTGCATTTCTCAGCAACTTCATGGATCTTTGGGCAATATTTACTTTTTTCACAAAATTAGTCTGAAGTCAGAGGGTTTATTTAACAGTTCAAACGGCCCACAAGTGCAAAAAGTGCAAAAACGAGGACATCAAAGATTTATTACAGTGCAGCAGAGGCAACATTTATGGGTTAAAAAAAACAAGTACCTTGGACAAGTCCTGCTCAAAAATATGTTTCCTGGACAAAAACCTTGATTGTAATGTAAATGGAGATTTGCTTTTAAATACAATCTGAGTATTAGTACTGGGAATCACCCAAATGCCCAGGTGATGCTATTGTTAAGCTGGTCTGTAAATGTTAATGGTGGTCTACACCTTTGTTTGTGATTGATGTTGACATTATGATCTAATTGACTATGCATTTTATATTTAACTAGTGTTTGTATTCATGTGATTGTACTTACCTAGTATAGTATCAAAATATTTTGAGACTAATGGTAAATTTTGCATGGATTGGCCAAGTCTTCCACAGAGACATTTGACATACAGCGAGGTTGCTAAGAGTCGTTTGAGGTGTTTCGAGCGACACTTCAAGAGTGGAGGAACATCACCAGAAGGTGAGGTGAGACCAAAACCTTCAACGAGCTCAACCCCGGAAAATGTTGAAACCGTACAGCAAATTTGTGTATGATGATCGTCAGAGAACAATCGGCATGATCTCACTTCAGCACTCACCCTACTCGCCGAATTCGGCTCCTGAAGACTTTGACCTCTTCCCGAAGATAAATGTCGAGCTCAAAGGCCGCCATTTTGACACCATTGCGGACATTCAGCGCGAATCGCAGAAGGTGCTTGACACGCTTCGAAAAGTAGACTTCCGGGACACATTCCAGAAGAATGAGAAAACAATTACTTTCTTGTAAAAGAGCAAGTCTCAAAACCTTTTAATACCATATATATATATATAATGTCTTTATTTTAATTTAATATTTTCTTATAATATTTAATGTTTTCTTTTATAGTTTTAATCTTTTTATGCACAAGTCCTTGTACATGCAACCCATGATTCTTGGCAATAAAGATCATTCTGCTCTACTCATATTTTATGGCCAAGGAGAGATGATGGCATCGTTTGTGGGCGGTGGTAGCTCAAAGGTTAAGAGATTGGACTTTGGCTCAGAAGGTCACAAGTTCAAATCCCAGCGCCACTAATCTGCCACTGCCGGGCCCTTGAGCAAGGCCCTTTAACCCTCAGACGCTCTGGATAAGGGCGTCTGCCAAATGCCATACATGTTTTCTCAGCAGTTATATTCCAATCTAGTGTGGAACTCATATGTATGTATATGTTAATGTTTGTCCTCTTTATACAGTCGTATTGTTTCAGCTACTACTGAATGCTGAAATGGTATATTTGTATACTCACCAGTTTGTAAGTAAATATCTTGGAAGTATGGAACATCAGACACATGCCATTACATGTACATTAAGACGCAATGAGAAGGAACAAACTCTATTAAACTGTGTAACTAACTGATATTTCTAACTCTAACATTCTGTAAGTGGAGTCTAAGTGTAGAAGCTAAAATGACACTACTCGAAATGTTGCTAAGCTCTTTGTTGTACATTATTTGAAGTTTTTGTGCTAAATTGTTTGCAAAATCAGTACGAGTGTAAGAATTAGGCTGTAAACATTGGCTGTGATTTCCATGCTGCGGTAGTGAAGCTTGTCTGTTCCTTTCAGATAAGAATTGCTCTGCGGAGGTTGCTGACTGCACGTTTCTGAAGAAACCAGGTGAAAACAATGCTGTTTGCTACATAGAGAATGGAGATTTCCATTGCAGGTGTCCACCAGGTAACACATATGGGTCTTTTTTTATTTATTACCTCAGTCCTCAGTACAATTAGTTCATATTTAAACTTACACTATGGTTAGTCTGAATACATGATTCTGATTGGCTGTGTGTTTGAACTGTTGAACATCCAGTTTACAGTGATTTTAATCGTTAAGATAAATTAACGTGTTTACTTTCTAGAGTGAGATTTTTCCTGGACATTGATTTTGCAGAGCTAAATGAATATATATTTTTTTATTTGTATGTTTCATTTAAATAAGACTGTGATTTTGATTAAAGCATCAAGGCACAAGATGAATTTGTTGAATTTGAGTAGAAAATGTTAGAATATGACAAATAACGAAAAACTGCACAAGGAGTCACACCAATAGCTATTAGAGAATAATAATGATCTCATGCACACACAGACACAGAATCTTCCTCTCTCTCTCCATCACCTCTTTGCACCCCATTATCTCTCTTTTTCTCTTCCCTCCCTCTTATCAACGATTTGCCCCCCTCTCTTCATCTCTCTTTCTCCTTATTTTGCTCTCTTCCCCCTCCTCTCTGTTTTTCTCGCCATCTCCCCCATCCCCTAACCCCCCCTTTCTCTTTCTTTCTCTCTCTCTCTCTCTCTCTCTCTCTCTCTCTCTCTCTCTCTCTCTCTCTTAAGATTGAATTTTTTTTTTTTTGCGGAATTTGTTTTTGACTCATGTTATAGAGCAGCCCAAAGAAATAAAAGTCAATTATTGAATTTTTTAATTGGACAAACTAAGAGAATTTATATTACAAGGAAAAACAGATAGAAGTTAAAGAAGTACAAATTGTGTTGCAATTCTTAGTGAAAGGTTGAGTACTGAATTATTTGAAGTTTTATGAAACTTGAAAAAACGTGATGAAATTTTCAATATTTAAAATCTTTTTATTGTGAAATTGTTTTTATGGTTCCATATGGTTGTTTTGAAATTTAATAATAAAAGAAATCCCTCTCTCACATCTCTCTTTCTCTCTCTCTCTCTCTCTCTCTCTCTGAATTATAAATTTTTTCAAAAATTTTAATTCCATTGCACAGCTTTATATCTGCGTACGAGTTAGACCCACAGAATCCCCGGATTCATTTCCAGTCATCAATAACAGTTTTAAATTGTCATTGCTGGCAAAAGATTAGAAGACTAGAATCTAGGCTAGTAAGCTAGGTAGTGCTTGGCCACGTGTCAAAAGCAATGTCCTATCCACAAAAACATCCCCCCCGTTAACGGTGTAAAGGGTTCAGAACCAAACCCGTTGGAGAGCGCACAGCATTTCTCAAAGACGCTGGAATATGATTAAGATGTTGTTCTTAGACTGAACATGTGATCAAAGAATGTAAAATTGCAGTTCAGTGTAAAGAGTGCAACAGTGACGAGCACATATCAGCCGGAACCCCTGAGTCAGAAAATGGCGGGAAGGAGCAACGTGAATCGCTTTCCTACCAGGAAGTGTACAGAGGTCTGTGGGGAAAATCCCATATTCCTGTTCTAAAATCTGCCTCATCACAGTGCAACCTAAAGAACAGCTGGAGATGTCAGTGAGATGCAACGCTATTCTTGATGACCGGAGCAACCGGTCTCTTGCCAGGTTCGAGATCTTTTACCACTTTGGCCTTAAAGGCACAAATGCCTTCCACAAACTCTGGACATGTGCAGGTTTTCTCTGACATGTCTGGAAGGAGAACCCAAACTTTGTTGTACAACCACTGGGTGAAATAATAGAGACTACATTCAACAACTACATTCCTGAAGACTCCAAAAGTGGCAAAACATTACACTTACCTCAACTCTATTGCTAAGCATATTCCACTTGACTCAAAAGCCCAGATCCTGTATCTTCTCAGGCATGTTATCCTACAGGTCCACCATGTGCAAACACAACGGACCTAATAATGCACCATAAAGCTTAGATCTAGACTGGGTTATCATTGGTGAAGTCTGCCTGGGCACAGCTCACAAGCCGAAAGGTACAGATTTTGCACTTATATTCTGGAGAATAGGCACCACTCTCACTTCCTGCCCTGTCAAAACCATATTATGCTAAAAGAGAAGCTCACTGTGAACCATCAAAGGTTACACAGTTCCAAAGATCTGCAATGCTCACACCTTGCCCGATTCCCAGTTTCATGTATGGAAGAAGGCTCCTTGGGAATTAAGATCTTCCAACACACAGAGGACAACAACATTATGTCGCATTTTTCTATTGAGAACAAGCAATTTGTTGAGTTCATGAATAAGGTGTTCATTGATAAAGGAAACAGCTGGGTAGGCTAACTCGGAACCTCAATATCTAAACCTCAAGACTCAATAACAGAGTAGAAATGAAACAGTGTTTTGTCACCTTAATAAAATGGATCTTTGATTAAGATCACGCAGAGCTGGCCACACTATTGGCAGAGGGAGAAGAAAAAGAAAGAAAGGTGCTTTATACTTGTCACATGTACTTTACAGCACAGGGAAATTTTTTCTTAGAATATCCCAGCAATGTTAGGATTTTAGGGGTCAGCCATGATACAGTGCCCCTGGAAGACTGAGGGTTAAGAGCCTTGCCCAGGGGCCCCAAGAGTGGCAGATTAGCAGTAGTGGGGCTTGAACCCCAACCTTCCGATCAGTAATCCAGAGCCTACTGGTACCTTCCAATATTCTGTGTGTATCACCCCCACAAGCTAGGTCAAATCGGAGTTGTGTTCCACTGCAGCGTCATGCACCTTGGTGTGATCATTAGTTTATTGCATTTGATGCATTTTCAAGGTGAACAGATTGCTTTCACTGCAGACATTGAACAGATGTTTCGAAGTTTCTTTTTTGAGGGAAGACCACAAAAATCTTCTCAGATTCTTATGGTTCTTATGGTATAAGAACAATGACCACACATATGAGGGTGTTGATATCGAATGCGAGCCAACATATTTGGCAACAGCCCCTCTCCAGCATTAGCAGCCAATGTTCTTAGATAATCCACTCTGCACGGAGAAGACGAATTCAGCCATGATGAAAGGCGATTATATTTAGAGTTTTATGTACAGTAGACGATGGTCTCATATCCCTGCCCTCTGTAACTGATATGTCTGCTGTCCCAAAGACGCAAGAGGTACTGTATGCTTGCTATGTCCAACTTACACCTCTGCAAGATTGCATCCAACTTTGCAACTGTCCAGCAGTCAGTCAAGCAATTCCATCTACTGAGTATGCCGAAGATTTAAAGGATCTTGATTAAGACTTGGATTATCCTCCAGTGCAGCACAGTCTAGGATTGAACCGGAATCTGAGTAGTGATACATTAAGCTTCTGTATTGCCAACACCAAAAAGCCATTCACACACAGAGGTGTTCTTGCCACTTTGACTAATAGCACCAGGGAAAGTTCCTTCTGCAAGAACTTACACTCAATACTATTTACTATATGCATATAAAGGAAGATTCTCCAGTGGAAACTTCTTATAACCTGGTAGACCCAGAGTCTGATACAGAAATGTGATCCTCTTCACGGCATGCAGCAACTCAAACCTGGGCTCTCAGCGATTTGAAAGGTTCTCAACATAGCAGTCTCTCATAAGGGCCATAACCTTTCTGATTCACACTGTCAAGCCCATCAGAGCCAAGATTAAAAAACAAAACACGGAGGTTGGCATCGATTTATAAAAGCCCACTCAGATGATAATCTGTCAAAGGCAAAACAAGTTATTGTTATATGTGCCCAAAGTGAAGCATATTGAACTGAGATAGCTTGTTTTAAGAATGTCTCTGCCTTTCCATATAAGGAAGTTGGATCCTGCCCTTGACAGTGAAGGACTCCTTAGAGTGGGGGGCCGGCTTCATGATTCAACACTTACAGCAGATGAGACCCTCTCACTCTTTTCATCAACAACTACCATGAGAGAGTTAAACACCAAGGATGTGTCCTCAGAGAGGGTGCTATATGCTCAGATAGCATCTGGATTGTTAGAGCCAATAGGTGTGTTGCGAGACGATTGCATAAGTATGTAACATGCAAGACGCTCAGAGGTCAAACAACCATGCAGAAAATGGCTGGTCTCCCATCAGTTCGGCTGAGCAATGTGAGCATTGATGTATTTGGCCCTTGGAGTATCTCTACTTGACGCACCCATGGTGGCGCTGGCAACAACAAGACACTCATTGCGGCAATGGGCACATCAAGCTTCCTAACCAATGTCTGTTGCTTTTTGCCATTTAGGGTCCTGTCAGGCTGATTTTCTCTGATTGTGGCACAAATTTCAAGGAGGCCTGCAAAGAGCTGAAAGTACTTTTACAAAATGACAAGGATCATCTCTAGATTCTTCAACAAATAAGGCTGTGCAAGGATCTTTAATCCATGCCATTCCTCCCAAATGGGGGAGATTGTGAAAGAATGATTGGGGTCTCTAGGAAGATCATTGGATTCCATACTATCATAGATTCAGCCTTCTCATCTTACTCATGAGGTGCTGTCTAGTCTCAGGGCAGAGGTACTTCTGCTCAAATCAATGACTGACTTCTGATATCCACAGATGCGAATGCTCCATTATTTCTTACCCTAACTATGACTCTAACTCAAATTCTGTAGTCCACATCCTCCTCTAGGGAGCTTAGTTAATGCAGATCTACAGCGGCAGCTATGGAGAAGAGTCCTTCAAAAGAGATGGAGGCATGAGTATCTTTCTACACTACAGACTTGCTCTAAATGGCAAATCTCAATATCAAGAAGGGAGGCATAGTGCTACTTCCTGATACGTAGGTAGAGCAAAACCATTGGCCTATGGCTTTGGTCATAGGAATGTTTCCTGGAAGTGATGTAAAGTTAAGAAGTTAGAGCTAAAAATCACCAGAGGAGGGACCTCTAGAAACTGTGGATCCATATCACTCAGATGGTTGGGCTCATGTCCACTTAGGATTTTAGCAAATTTTTTTCTTAGTCAATGGCGTTTTCGTGTCAGTGTGGACTGTGAAAATAAAAAGTTAATAAATAATGCAGGTTGAAGCACCTTATGTTTGCTTGTGCAATACAGGGACGTAAGCATTTTTAGACATTTCAGTGGGGATAAGCAACTTTTGGGAAACGATTGAAAAGAATAGTGTGGACGCAGATCATTTTTAGATGTAGACATAGACCTAGCCTCAGGCTTAAATAGTAGTATTTTGTTTAACACCAGGCAGGGGGTGTAATGTTACATGCATTTGTTCTGTTTAAGTTTGTCGGCGCCCTCTGCAGATCGTTTAGAGGATATAACTTATTCTTGTTCATTTGGATGTTCCTAGTTATATTGTAAGTCACATGACCTTAGTCACTTGATCAGTGCTACCATTTTCTTGTAAAACAAGCCAAAGAACAGCACATCTTGTGTCTTGGATTTCATCCTGCTTCATCAGTCTGTGTAAACCTTCCAGTAGCTTTGCTTGTGAGTGTATTCGTTCATCTGGGTGTAAAGAAATTAATTTTGCTCATATTTACATGTATTTGGTGCTTTAGGTAACTGTATTATTTACAGATACACACTACTATCACTGCAACAATTCAGTTAAAGGAAAGTATTGTATCTTCATTAAACATCACTTCCTTGATGTTAACTTCACAGCTATAGGATTGCTTGAAAAAGTATACTGACATTGTGTGGTTATACCAAAAATCAGCATGGATTAAGTATAGCAACTATAAACATCCATTTGCTCGTTATCTCTCGTTTCTTTTTTTTTTTTTTTTTTTTTTAATAAAAAAAGAAATGTGGAAAAAAAATGAATGAGAAAAAAAAGCTAAGAAGCTGCACACAATCCTTTGTCCTAAAAACGTCCTTATGGCAGAAAATTTGACAAAGCGTTACAAAACTCTACTTTCTCTTATTATGTATGTAGATCAGCCTTTCTTTTCTTTTATAGAAAAAAATGCAGCCGATAGCATGTTAAAACAGAAAGCATTGAAAGACCTGAAAAATCGAATGTGGTAGAAAAATTGCTATAAAGAGTGGACGTTGAAGGTTGGGGTTTTAATAAATAGCTATTATATGTTTTGTCTTAGGGAACAAACCATTTGAACCATTTTCCTTATTACCTTCAATACATCAGCTCCCCGTCACATGTGCCCAGAACTACATTATATGGACAGTAGATGTTCCACTAGATTTTGGTATGTGCTTATCGAGATTTGTTCTCTTTTCCCCGACAAGGGTGTTAGAAAATTCAGATACTGATGTAGGTGAGGTGAGGACGTCTAAGGTGCAATCAGCGTTCCAGTTCATACTATCAGAATTCAGTGTCAGAACCCTGCTCAAATCAAGGGAAAATTTCATGCCAACGACATCCTATACAACTGTGCCCCCAGCTTGGTAACTCTAATTTGTCATAACAGATGGGAGAAGGACCACCTATGGCTGAAAAAGTCACACGACTGAATATTTTTGTAGTGTATATCTGGTTCATCCTAAACCGTTGCCCCACAGTTTTAAGTGCCTAATTGTATAGGATGTATTTACTGTACATGCTGTAGCTTTGCATATTTCCCCAATATTCCCAATGTTTCTGCATGGTAATGTTCCTGTGACTACAGCAAGCTCCATATTCAATCAAGCAGTCAGTCAGAATACTTTAGTGATCCTTTAGGGGAATTGTTGGGTTGCAGTTGCCCACAGCAAAGATTAACGTAAAATAAAAATAAATAACAAAATGTAAATAATCGCTATATTAAGTGATTGGAAATGTATTGCAGAATGAAATGAAAATTGTTGCAGCAGTGAAAGATGGCAGGAAGACGCCAGTAATTGTTATACAAGTTATTGCATGTGTAACTATTGTTATTGCACATAATGGCCCGAGATATTAACCTTATACAAGTGTGGCATGAAAGCTATATTAATATTAGCTTTATTGTGGACCAGCTTTTAAATGCTTGGAGGGAGAAGCAAATCGGCCACGAAGACGTTTGACAAGACGTGCGTTTGAAATGCAGCGATGCTGCAACGAGTCGTTCGAGGTGTTTTGATCGGCTTCAAGAGCGGAAGAACATCACTGGAAGTCGGCAAAAGATAAGGAAGACCTTTAAAGTGGTCAACCCTCGAATACGTCTGAACCGTTTGGCAACTTGGGCATGATGATCGTCGATAAACAATCTATAAGATCTCACTTCCGCACCCACCCTAGTCGCCAGATTTGGCGAAAATTTTAAAAAATCCTCAAAAAATGAAGATCCGGCTTGAAGGTTGATGTTTTGACACCAATGTGGTGATCCAGTGCAAAACCACAGAAGGTGCTTGACACGCTTCAAAAAGAAAATGTCCTGGACACATTTCAGAAGTTGCAGGAATGCTGGAATCGCTGTATGGTTGTGGACACATTAGGTAATAAAAGTACTTTTTTCGCAGAACTTAGATGGACTGTACCTTGGACAGCGTCTTCGTTTCAAACACTATCGTCAGGGAGTCCAGCTCTGCATAAGGACATGATGGCATGGTGTGTGAAGGTTGAAATGTAAGAACTTGAATGTCCTCACCCCAAACTCCAACACTTTTCGGTTGACCGAACACTGACAGGACCTCTACACCTCTTTGCAAGTAGTGCGTGACCTTACTTATGCCCTCTTGGCTCAGTGGGCAAAGGAGGATTTGAAATTTTGTTCAACCATCACGTATGAATGTGATTGTACAGTGTGTATGGCAACCGGGTAATGATCAAAATAATGTTCAAATTCAAGCATCACCAAGCTGAGCCCTTGAGCAAAGCCTTCTAATGCCGTCAAAAGCTTAATAGTTTTCTAACTGCTTTTTGAACGTTAGAGAAAAATAATAGGGTGAAAAAAATTGAAAACCTTAAACTAGTATCCGATTCGAGGACCCAACAGTGCTGTGTGGTTTCAATAATGAAATTCTATTCGTCTGGTCTTATCCGTCAATTTGTTTTATTTGCGTTTAATATCCAAATTTGTTTCCTCAGTTCTCCCCTCAAACCCTGTTTTTGACCACCGTGGATTCCCGGAGCTGTTCACAATTCGCACTTATTTTGTGTTAATCCAATTTGTGTATCCCACAGAGCAGCGCCGGCATCGTGCTGAAGTTAAAACCTCGTTTGAGAAACACAGTGGTGTAACGGAGAATTATTCGCTTAAAAACAAAATGTACTCTTGCAGCCCTCGACATTTCCCTTGCATAGCAATTTAATAGTCCTCCGCCTCATTCATCAGTCTGATTATGCTTTTGGCTCGACGTAGGTAAATGCATAAAGTATCAGTAATGGAATCCTTCCAACAGCCGAGGATGCAAAAGTGATAGGAGGACTACGGAAAATGGCAAGCTCCAAAAAAAAAAAAAGCAAACATCACCTGTAAATGCTAATCTGACTCAGATGGGTGAAAGCTTTTAGGTTCTGGTTACTGTTTGGAATTATAATAATACATACAAACCCACACTCTGTCATTATTTATTAGCATTTTTTAGAGAAGTCTTTTTTAAAGCCTAAGCGCTATGGCGTTGCCTCGCACAGGATACAAAGCAAGCGAGTTGCTTCACTGTGCTTAAAAAACCGATGTCCTATACATATGCTGCATGAGAATATATTGTACGTGACGAGCCACAAAGCAGTTTTTTAGCTTTATCCCCTGCGAGACACCGTGTGAATGGATTTTTGCCGCTATGGAGCAATGTGTGCATTTCTTCTAGGGCTTGAACTCACAAATTTGCCTTATAAGCGTATCTGATGAAAATGTATTCTCACTTGCCGTGCATCATCCAACCATCAGAGCTGCCTCTAATCTGTTTCTTTGACAAAGCAAAATTAATAGTTTCTGAAACGACCTGAAGATTTTTGCATGTTTTCAGGTGGTAGCTTAGTGGTTAACGCATTGGACTTTGGATCCAAAGGTTGTGAGTTCAAATCCTTTCTGAGCCCCTGAGCAAGGCCCTTAACCCCTTAAATAAGTATAAACAAGAACAATGTAAGTCACTTTGCATAAAACGTCTGCCAAATGCCGTAAATGTTTTCAACCGAATAGCCTTTATGATTATGGCTGGGGTTGGTTCCCTGACCGGGGCCCGGGTTAGATCCCCGGTCAGGGAACCAACCCCAGCCATTAGGGTTGCACAAGCCTTAGTGCCGGTCCCAAGCCCGGATAAATGGGGAGGGTTGCGTTAGGAAGGGCATCCAGCGTAAAAACGTGTGCCAAATCAAACATGCGGATGATCCGCTGTGGCGACCCCTAACGGGAGAAGCTGAAAGAACGTTTTAGCCTTTATGATTATGAATCTTCTGGTTATACAATTGCACTTTTGACCATATAGTACCCAGTTAAAGGTTTATAATCACACTATCCAGTGGTTTCTTTATCAAATTTTTCTTTGCCTTTGCTTTACTAATTTGGAATAATCCTTAGGGATAAATTGATATATTTATAATGTTTCAATGTTTGTGATAACGTGCATTATTAAAAACCCTCGACAAATACAATGGAATGAAATAAGTAGTACCGAATCAGTAGTATCATCTTTTTTACTATTGATTTAATGATAATTGGCTTTAAAAACCAAAAATCAGTCCATTGTGCTTTTGGTGTATGTGCTTTTGATCAGTACCTCTACATTTTTGTGAGCCTTCTGCCCTTTCGTTCATGTGTGTGGTCAGATAATCATAGCCACACCGTGCTACAAGATCTAGACCTCATTTATTACTATTCTTTCAGGGTTAACTGGACGATTTTGCGAGATCGACATCGACGACTGTGCGAGCGAGCCTTGCGGGGCGGTCAGCATCTGTGAAGACGGCATCGCCGCCTACCGCTGTTTCTGCGCACCTGGATTTATCGGTACCTTAACAGCTATAGATTAGCTGGGTTTCTTTCCTGTGTTATCTTAGTCCCTCCAATCTATAGTGGAAATATCTATAATGGGAAATCTATTTACCCCCCCCCCCCTTTGACTTAGAGCTTAAGAAGTGTTTTGTCTTGTAAGACTAAAGTCTGCCTGAAGGAGTAACTGTACACTGATGATAAAACTTTATTAACATTGAGATTTGTCCATTTATAAACATTGTCCTTGCTTTGGAAAATTGAAATACCGAATTATATTACTCCTTATATTTAGCATTGTGATGTTATTAAAGTCTGTCATTTATTTGAATGTCATTCATTTTTTAAACATAGTGGTTTATCGTCATGGTATATTGGAAATGGTTTAATTATTCAGCTACTTTAATTACAAATAAGCCTCATTTCCTGTAAATCGAGTCCACATTCTGATGAAAGGCTCCGGTTCTTTATTTTGCCCCAGGTAATTACTGTGAGATTGAAGTAAACGAGTGTCTTAGTCAGCCTTGTCAAAACGGAGCCTCCTGCTTGGACAAACTCGACTCCTTCAGCTGCATCTGTCCAGATGGACTCTCAGGTAATTCTACACAGTATGACTTCTCATAATTTGCTTTTAACTTTATAACTTTCACTTTAGAATGTGTATGCGAAGCTTCTCAGTCATCCAGGAGCGGTTATTTAGTTAAATCATGGACTTAACTGGACTTCTATCTGGTTGGATCAAATGATTTCACTACTCATGCGAGCAATTTCTTGTGTCTTCAGTTTACTTAAGACCTTCTGAAGACACAGTCTGTTAACACATAGGCACATGATATTTTTGTTAACGCAAATGCAATTAAATTTTATTCATAAAGCGCATGTAGGAATGAACATTGTCTCAATTGTGTTTTATCCATTTAAAATTTTTTTTTTTTTTTTTTTTGGTAGAGTGTTTCAAAGCAGGTTTACAGAGCCAAACCGGTTATTAAGTTGTATACATTCTTTTATAAGTTTAGTGCTCCCTGACTTCATGAGGAATAAACCTTCCTCATGAACCAGACTTAAAATGGAACCCATCTTCATTCTCAACACTGAATGTCCATTCATTACAGTTTACTGTTCAGTGTTGGGTGCTGTTCATCTAACCTGTGGTTCTGAACCATTGTATTAAACTGTTCATCTCTAATGAGTGAAGGGTTCCCTGGTGGTCTAGTGGTTAGGATGCGGTGCTTGAGTTCGGATCCTGCTCAAGCTTTTGCTGTCTAATTGTTAGAATGTCGTTTTCCTCAAACCTTCGACTATTGTGACTCTCTATTTTTTTTGCATCTTCTTCAGGCACTTCATGTGAAATTGACATCGACGAATGCCTCTCGTCTCCGTGCCAGCATGAAGGGACGTGTCTGGATCTTACCAACGGCTTTGTATGCATTTGCCCTCTTGGCTTCACGGGTATGTGTCGAACAAATAAAGGTGCATCTCAATAAATTTGAATGTCATGGAAAAGTTTGATTTAATGAACACAAACTGAAGTAGTTTAAGTCTTTGGTTCAACAAATTAGAATATGGTGACATGCCAATCAACTAAAAACACGTGCAAACCTGTGGGCCCACCCGCATGTAACCCAAAACCCAACCCATGTAACGCAATACTTTTAGAAAATTGAAATTTTGCACTTTTTTTTTTTTTTATGTGGACCCCCCAGCTTCTCTCAATTCGAACACTGGTTAAAAGCCTCTTTTGGGGAAATTTTCATCAATTTCAAGTCACGTTCATGTAAATCAACAGTTTTCTCCTGTGCGTCTGCTTTGAACGAATATTTTCGATAAAAGAAGGAAGGTAATGACAATCATCCCGTTTGTGTATTTGTGTTTTGTTTGCCTGTGTCTGTTTTCCCTTCTCAAAGGACCCATGTGCGAGGTGGATATTGACGAGTGCAGCTCTTCTCCTTGCGAGAACGCGTGCCGAGACCAGCCTGATAATTACCAGTGCCAATGTGTGGATCCATTTAAAGGTAATAAGCAGAGAATAGGGGAAGGTAAAGAAGCAGTAGACAAAAAAAAAAAAAAAAAGCAGCAAGGTTAATTAACTTCAGAAAGCTTTTTTTTTTTTTTTTTCTTTGCCTGCCTAAACCCATCTGCCACATTGGAACATCTTCGTTTTCTGAACGCACTGGGGTTAAGCAAAGAAAAAAAAAAACTCGGGACAAACAAGAAGCAGTGCATTAAATTACCCAGGCTGATGCTTTTTGATTTCAAGCACAAAAAAACCCCAAACAAAACTCAAGGACATGTTTGAGGAGGTGATGTACTGGATGGTAAATAAAAAATAAAAAAAATGCACAGGAAAAGATAGGTGTTAAATATGGTTCATCATAAAGCCCCACTCCTACTGATTGGTGTCGTTAGCTGGATTGATTGCAGGGGTCAGACGGGTGGCTTTTGGCTTGTGTTCATATTTTTGAGCGCTGGATCTACATTTATTTAGACTTAATTCTTGATTGTATTTATTTATTTATTTATTGCTCCATTAACTAAATTTTATTAAGCGCATCTTTCTCTTAGTAACCTTCATGGAAAATTCAGACTACACCCTAGAACGTGTGTGTGTATATGTTTGTATCATTTTAATTGAACACATTTCGACCAATTTCCAGATCACTGGTTTGCGCACACCAATTCGGATGACTGGCGGAAAAAAAAAATCTAATATTTCTCTAATAAAAGGCATGGCTGTGTAATTAGAAATGCTATTCGGGCACTTGTCACTGCGAGCAGGCAGAAATTCCTTTGTGTTCAGTATTTTGTCGTTGCACCATCTCGAGTTATTGTTACTGGCAGGGTTTTGATATAAAAGCATACTTTGTGACTCTATGGTATAAATTCCGACCCCATCGGCGCTTACATTATATCGCCTCGCCATTTAGGTTTCGTCTGATAAGCTAATGAGCTCAAAGTATGAAATTTGAAAATTTCAGAGATGGACATAGAAGATTTAGCGTTAGAAATAATCAAAAGCCTGATATGACTTAAACTTTCCAGAAAATGGTCAGAATCGTTGCATGAACATGACTTACAAAATGTTCAATTTGGATGATTTTTACCTCTGCGTTTCCTCTATAGATTTTAGAAGTTTGGGTCAAACATTTGAGTTTCTAACAAGGAGTGGAGACTGCATAAATGTTTTTTTTGATGGCATTTTGAATTTTGATGGCATCATACAAACTGTTCTGTAGCATCACTCTGGTCACATGACCAGAGCATGGACACCTGACATGAGTCCCAGGCACTTAAAGCACAAACACTACAAAATATGGTTTTAATACAAAACTATATTTGAATATCAATATGATAAAATAAAAATGGTTATGAATCCCATTTAAAATGCTTTCAGTGATTCTACATCCTCCACCTAATGTACACTGTATGCAAGAAGGCGACGTTCGAGCTGGCTCTTCATCTGCGAAGAGGGTGAAGTCTGCTGGAGCCGAATCTGGTGACTAGGGTGGGTTGGGAAGTGAGATCATGTGGATTGTTCTCCGACGATCATCATGCACAAGTAGCTGAAGGGTTTCGACATTTCCTGGGCTTGAGCTTGATGGTGTTCCTGATCTCTCATCATCTTCCAGTGATGTTCTTTCGCTCTTGAAGAGCACGTGCCACTGAAAACACATGTCAAACATCCTTGTGGAAGATTTGCCCATTTTTTTTTTACACAGAATACTTTTGCTCCTTGTTCTAACTCGCTGTCTATGATGAAAACGCAGACGTGGTAACGCACATGGTCAGAATAGCACCAGTTACACCATTGGTCTTGAAACCTTTTGATGCCACCTCATATGTATTTCAGACCTTTATGTCATTATTCCATTGAGTCCATCATGACATCGGGACAAAAATTTGTTGTTTGAAAAACAAAATCGGTGGATTGTAGTCAGGCTGGTTCAAAGATGGCAGGAAAAACAACATATCTGTAAAATCTAATATCCATGTGTTGCAAGAGTGGTGTGAGAAGAGGGATTCTTTGAACACCGAATAAGTTGAACCTTTAAGTGGGTGAACTGCAGCAAAAAAAAAAGACCACACCAGGCTTCAGTTCGGTTATTTCCAAAAAAAAAAAAGAAGAAAGCAGAGACACTTGGTTTCATGAATTTTAGTCTCTCCTTCCACATCAAGTTTGAGGTTTTATTTTTCATATGTACATGTGAGACATTTTGTACAATGGAATTCTTAAGGCTGCAGGCAAAATACAGCAAATATTAAAAATTGTTTAGCAGTAAAAAAAAAAAAAAAAGGAGATTAAAGTAATAGGAATGAAAAAGTTATAAGTGTGTGCAGAAGTGTATGTTAAATAAATTATATGAATATTTACATATCTTTTTTTTATCTTTTCAATAAAAAAATGGAAGATGGAGAATAACGATTAGATGTAACCAGGGGTTCAGACTGCTTCCGGGGGCTGTAATGATGTGGTAAATGTTTTCTTGGCACACAGTGCTCTTCTTAATACCAATTGTTGCATTGATTAAATGTCACAGACTGCTTGAGCATTATGGCTAGCTACGGCCTCCTCCTTATTTGGCGCCGCTTTCCAGAAAAGCTCGTCCTTTCCATCTTTTTGTGGCTACGTCCTGTAGGAGTTTGGAGTCATCTATCCAACTGAGCCATGTCTGTGGAGGTTTTAATCTCTACTGAGGAATTGTTTGTGTATGTTTTAATCTGTACTGAGGAAGTGTCTGTGGTGGTTTTAATCTGTACTGAGGAAGTGTCTGTGGTGGTTATATTCTGTAC